>UFQX01000338.1:817005-832697 GCA_900497675.1 Arapaima gigas | reverse complement strand
TTGGCCCCCCCCCCCCCCCGATTACTGGAAAATTGAGAATGAAGTGCAACTAGAGAGAAAGCGACGGGTTGAGATTGAGATAGTCGGAGGAGTTAGGCCACCATGTTGCACTCTGGGAAAACAGTGGTCGCTATGAAGGAGGAACAGTTGCTATGGGTAGGGAGTGGTCACTATGCTGAGGGAGTTGACACTGTGGAAAAGTAGTGGTTGATATGAGAAAAGTAGTAGTTGCTATGGTAACTTGCAAGGGCATTGGGTCCTTGTAGGAAATTGTCCTAAGTTCCATGGTAACAAGAGGGTTGCACCAGTGGTCCAAGGGAGAGGGGAGTTTCACGACTGCCGTGTCTTTAGTAGCTACTCATTCAGGTGGACGAAATGGGAGAGAAGGAATGTGAAGGACAGACGAAATGGAGGGAAAAAAAACAGAACCACCCAGACTCTTGCGTTGATTTTCACCGCGCGGGTTTTCTCCTTGTAAACGTCCACGTTGCGTCCGACGGCTTCTTCTCCGCCCCTCCGCTCTCAGAGAAACAGCATGCTTCCTCGAGCATGAAATCTAAAGTTCAGGCAAGAAATCCAGTTATTTGCCCTGCTATTTTTGCAGCACAAATGAAAATGCAGCACTCATCAGCTCTCCAGCGGCACGTAAACACAGAAGCGTGGAGGAAGAGGGACCCTGACAGTGACCTTAACAATGACTACAGAGACGAGCAGCCCGCAAGATGACCTGCTGTGACCCGCACACTGACCCTGTGGTGCTCAGACTCCCACAGCCAGTGCCAAACACTTGCTCCTGCTTCCTCATTACCATCACTTACAACTCAGGACCCCCCCCCCCCCGGGCCCCCAGCCCCCAGCGCTGCATCCTCTGTGCTCTGACCACAGTTTCCATGGATACCAGGTCAGGGTAACACCCATGGGTGAAGCAAACTTAACAATCGTGCAAGGCTGAGGGAGACCAACTTAGTTTTAATTCTGAGACCAGATCACGCCACGGAGTGTAATTTAAGGGAATATGTTTGATCAGTTAGGACCACTGTTTTTGGGGTAAACACCCTCTGAAGGATGAAGAACAGAACCAAACAGCTGTCTGGCTGGTTATATCAGAATCCAGATTCCAGTGTATTTGCTTAAAATACAGCGGCAAGACTGTTAACCACAAACAGCGGCGTGACCATCCGAAGACAGGGGCTGCACGTCTCCTTTTTAACAGTCTGCAAGTGTGTTTTTCTGAACTGGCTGCACGTGGCTATTTAGTGTCCACCTAGCGTTTGCGGCTCTTAGTAGCGGAGCAACATATTTTAAGTGAATAAATTCCACCAGCTTGTTGTGTGTCCTGGATCCTGCGCACCTGCAGCCCCTTCTTATTCTCAGCGCCTTCATTCACACACGCACGGCACACACACACACACATACACTGTCCTCCGCGGTGAGCCGCCTCCATCCCCCATCTTCATCTTCCCCCCGAGGAAGAAAGCATTCTGCAGCCGTGGGCACTTAAAAAGCAGCACCGTCTGAAGGAGAAGCAGTGAAATGGAACAATTTAATCGCATTAGAAAAAAAAAACCTTCAGTCTTTCATTTGTAAATTCCTGGGCTGGATTTTTCCCTCTGCTGCCACAGTCTGTGCTCCGGGAGACGGACGCCCCCGAGAAGAGGATTCAGGATCTGCCCCCAACGTACAACACACACACACACACTCACATCCACCACCCCTACCACCCCAGCCCCTGCGCTGCACCCCCACTATCCCTCCTGTTCTTCTAATTCCATTTATCCCCTTTTAAAAAGGCAGAGATCAAAGCAGGGCTGCCTGGCCCCGCCCTCCTCTATGCTTTCTGCCCCCAGCAGCCAGACGGTTTTGTCCCTCTCAATGTGTCACTCTCGGAGACGCCACCGCCCTTTGTGGGACCTTTCCGGTTTCCTGCCTTGCTCAAGAGCCCCCGCTGGCATCCTGCTCGAAACCCTTAACTGCCCCCCCTCCTCGCCACCCCCAGGCCTGCACCGCTCCGCTCTGCCCCCCCCATTTCTCAGCAGGGATGAGCCACCTGAGGAGTGCTGCGGATTAGCAGGTCCACTTCAAAGACAGGGTACTGCTGAAGGGGGAGGCAGGCACTTGCTCGGGGGCCTATTTTGTTCCCGGGCCTCAGGGAGTCGGCTCCACAGCTGCGGCCCAAATCCCCGCTCCTCCGAGGGGCTGTTCGGCCTGCCAACTCCAATCAGCTCTGCCGCCGCGGGGCGATTCGCTCTGCTGGCCCCGCCAGGAGGGGTCACCCTGAGCCCCTGGGAGTCGTCCAGCTACGGGGCATCTAATGAGAGCGACGGACCCGACTGTGGACGCGGCCCTCCTTCCCCTCTCGGGGACCCTGGGAGCGGGGCTTTGAAGTGGCCGTCCCTCCAGTGGCCGCTGTCCCCCCCGAGCGTTCGTGCGAGTCGCCACACCTGGCGCCCCACGGTGCCTCCCATTTCACAGTGAGGCAGCGTGAACTCGACGTGGCACCAGCCACAAAGTGCCGCGGACAGAACACTTGCCCACCGTATCCCTTTTGTCCAGAGGTTTGTCGAGGAAATGCGAAATAATTTCAAAACCAGCAGAAAACGTGGCGTGGACCTGCTGAGCAGTTCGTGTCATCATCGTTCTGCTTCCAGAAGATGGGTGTTAATGAAAGAATGTTACACGCCATCTTTCCATAAAGCAAGAGCTGCCAGCTTTCACCTCACTGCTACACCGGCAGTCAAAATGTGACATTATATAACCCGGACGTCAGGGGTTCTGTGCAATTTTTACAGCAGTGCTGCTCTTTCACTGTGCAAAACTGTTTGCATAACTGTGCAACCAGCTGACGGGTTTGTCAGAATCAAACCTGTATTCCGACGTTCACTGTAAATGTATTTATGCTCCACTGGGTTTCCAGATGCATTCTGGGGGGGGGAGCTTTAAAGCTTTACATTTGTTACTTCAAGTGAGCCGTGTTGTTTAAGGGGGATGATGGGAGATGAAGTTTCATTTCCCCACATATCTCACAGGTTCCAGGGTGTTACACACTGTGCTTTTCAATTTAATTTGAGGTCAAGTTGGAATCAAAGCAAAAATATTTCCAAATTTCATTTTCAGATCCGCCTGCGAATGACACGCTTTCTCGTAACCTTTGAGAAAAGCTGCTGATCCGGGCAGCAGGGGGCGCAGTAGTTACAGCTGTTTCCGGGAAATCGGAGGACCCAGGTTCGAATTACTGCTCCTGCTGCAGTGTTGCGGCCAACTGGAACCTTCTCAGCTGCCTGCATAGCAGATCTCCAGGAGAGGGCACCAGCACCCTTCTTAAAATTCCTCCTTATTTTGTGACGATACTATATTCCAAATTATTAACACATGTAGCTGCTGTGGGTCTCCTTCTTCTCGCCACAGTTATTTGCGGGTGATAAATTGTCCCCGTGAAAAATATCCAGACGCCTATAATTTTCATGTGGCTGCTCTAACCGTGTCTCCAGCCCACCTCGAACGTTTAAATAAATACCCTCCGCCGACCAGAATACTTGGTCGGATTGACTTATTAAATCCAAATCACCATCTCCTACAAAACAGCAGTTTTGCTAAGGCCATCCAGAGCAATGACCCCCCCCCCATCCTTGTTTCAGCTTGTCCTTCGGTGAGGTTCTGAGCAGAATCCATGCCGAGGAAGGCCTGGGACGCACCTGTGGTCTCACCTCAGATACCTCCTGCAGATAATCCCCTCTCCATCTGCAGTACACACACTCGCACTCCCTTCACTTCCCCCGAAGACTAAAGACGAGACTCCGAAAAAACAAATTTAGCCCCAATATAACTATACATTAATAACCGATAGTATTTCTGCTATTTACGGTGCAAATTCCTGTTGTTATACGTTTTGAGTTCAGTGTAAGGTAACCAGCAGCACAGAGGTAATGTGACGTCACGTATGAAAAGCTCCTAAATGGATATCTTGCTTTTTACGCTCACATTTTAGGGGGAGATTTATGCCTTTGGTTAAATCCTATAAGTGATATGAAACATGCGACCATCTGAAAGAAAGAAGGGAAAAGCCGACTTTGGCAGGAAAAGATGGCAAACGCCATGAAAAAACCGCAAGGGACCAAGCTGCCGGATCTTGCAGACCCAAGGAGGGGTAACACCAGATGTGGATTTAATAAGAACCAACTTTGGCAGCACAGTGGGTAGCGCTGGTGCCTCGCAGCTCCTGAGGTTTAATGTGAAATGTACTCAGTCTCTGTGGAGTTTGCATGTTCTCCCCACTGGGTTTCCTCCTGCAGTCCAAAGACTTGTGTTTCTGGCAGGTCGGTGGCTCTGTATTGGCCTTAGTGTGTGTGCGAGTGAACGAGTGTGTGACTGCCCTGTGGTGGGGCCACCAGGATGGGCTCCAAGCCACCACCACAAGTGACACCTTGGCAAGTAGACAGTAACTCACCTCGCTGTAACTGAGAAGACCTTCCAGACAGGAGTTTGCAGGAGAATCAGAACACGAATGTGGACAGAGGGTAAAGCCCACCGGTCCATCTCATCCGCATGGCTTATACAGCCGCAAAAGGCACGCTGGGCCATGTGAGTGAGGGATGCATTTCATTCTTTTCCCACCTTCTTTAGCTCCAAAATGTTTTATTTTAACGTGAAGGGCCTTCCCTTTTTGTTCTATGACACGCAACAACCTAATATCAAATATATGTAATACTGACCTCTGGGTTTTAACCCGAACCCCCATATGGGCAAACAGAAATGTGGACCTGTCACAGACGGTCGCTCCCACGTGTGATGAATGGCATCTGCGATCGACGTGAAATGTTCATACAACCCAGGTTATGAGTGAAACAGGTTCTGTGCTGAGCACCTGAAATTGAGGGCTTGTTGGGAGGTAAAGGTGATTTTTGAGAGAGAGTGATGCGTAAAGGCCGTGGTGGGGTGGGGTGGGGTGGGTATTAGAGCCGAGATCAGAGGACAAAACAAGGAGAGCAGGTGTGGCTCATACCTGGAAAAGCTGAACAACAGCGCTGGATTATGGGATTACGGCCACAGGCACCATGTGAGCGGCGTGGTCACTGCTGACCCAGATTACTCACAGATTACCCTGGTGAGGGTAAAGGAGCTTTATCTTGGTGTTCCCTCCATTCTCTGTTCCACCACGGAGCCCACGGAGCAGAGGATCGAGTCCATCAGAGTGACCAGGTCCCTCAGAGCCTGCCAGACCACCTCAGACCATCCAGGACACATGCAGATCTCCTCTCCCTTTGTGCTGCTGAGAAGCCCCCGGAAGCCCCCATCCCTAAGGTATCTTTTCTCTTGTGACCATCTGAGTTACCTGTAGGGGTGGAAGGGTAAAAGCAGTGACACCTTATGTAGTCACCATTAAAGTGGTTGTATTTAGTACATAAACACTGTCAGTGCCGTCGGACAGGTGGACACCACACAGAGTGACACACAGGGTCGTAGCGAAGTGGAAAGAAAAACCAAAATGTACATCACCAAACTTCACACTTGTTTAATTTACTACATTTATGTGTGTGGAGCAGGAAAATCCATCCATGTCACGTACATATGCTCCACGTATGATGTCACCGCTCACAGTTCTGCAAGTCTTGTCAGAGACCTGGCTTTTACATCTTCAAAACATCAAGTAGCTTTTTTGGAGTTTATTGAATTTAACTTAGGGTGAGAAGCACCTGTACAACGCATCTCAAGTCTGTGGCCTGAGAAAGACGTGCATGAAGGGCAAACGGACATGTTGAGCTTTATAGACGCAGAGATTCTTTTTTGATGTTTTGGGGGGGTTATCAAAAGATTTGCTCAAAATTGATAAAACCCAAACAGGGTTCTGAAAGACAAAAGAGAGGCTGTGTGTGGCGCCCCCTCTCTCACCAGTCAGATTAGCTGCAAATACAGGCAGCGAGTGTGTCGGCCCCCTCAGGACTGCTCTCTGGGGGCAGGAGGTGACACAGCCAGTCTCAGCAGGGTGATCGAGCCAGGAGGTCACCAGCTAACTAGATGGAGAGCTGGTTAACAGCTGACTAGTTCAGGCAAACGTTTGGTGTAATTTTCATCTCGGTTTGGAGTCCGATCGCAACCCCCTCCGCCCCAGCGGGATTTATTGAAACTGGGGGGTTGTCTTGTCTGTGCTCAGTATTTTCGAGGTGTGATGGATGCCGGTTCAGAAGGAAGCAGAACCGCTCCAGACTTGCTGTGCTTTTGAAGGACTGTGTCAGGTGCCGTTTCTCAACTTTTTGCTATTAAATATTGATGTTTGCTTTCCGAGGGAGAAACCAGTCCAGCGCCAAATGTGAAGGCTTTAAAAGGAGTGCGGCAAAGGGAGCTCACGCAGTAAAAGCTGAAATGGCTGGATGACAGGGAGCGGGAGGAAAACCAAACACGTTAAATTGCTGAGGGCAGCAAAAAGAAAGGGGGAAGTTTGCAGTTTGTTGTAACTGTAACGGGAAATGAAATGTGCGAATGTACGCTGCGCTCCGGAAGTGGCCCAGCGGGATGCTCTTCACTGCCGTCACAGAGCGATGGTGTAGCATGGAGGAGCGGTGCTGGGATCTCCAGCCGTGCGACGCGGTGATGAGGGCCTCCGGACTGCGGCTTCTCCTGCTGCTACTGCTGTGTGCGGAACCCCTGAGCGCTCAGGGGCTCGGTGGCTCCCAGCAGCCGGCACGCACCCCCCTCGTCCCAGGGAAGCCCTTCCTGGTGGTGTGGGGGATCCCTGACTCGGCGTGCCCAGGACGCCCAGACCCTGCAGCCTTTGGGATGGAGGGAAGTGACCAGGTGGCCGTCTTCTACGAGGACTCGCTGGGCCTCTACCCCTACTACAGTGCCCGGGACCAGCCAGTATCAGGGGGGCTCCCGCAGCACACCAGGCTGGACGTGCACCTCCAGCGCGTGGAGGCGGACCTGAACCTGGCGCTGCCCTCGGCGGACTTTGCTGGTCTGGCTGTGCTGCGCTGGGAGGAGTGGGCACCACAGTGGGGCCGGAACTGCGCCAAGCAGGAGATCTACCAGGAGGAATCCCGGGCCCTGCTGCGTGGCTTCTTCCCTGACTGGAGTCCTGCTGAGGTGGACCAGTGGGCAAAGGTGAACCCCTCTGACGTACGCACGTGCACGTGCACGTGCACGTGCACCCACACACACACACACACACACACACACACACTGCCACAATGGGCACTGTAGTACCTGCCAGGTGTGACTGTTTACTTTCTGATGACTATGTGACTCCACCCCCTTCTGCCTGGGAAATATAGGTAAACTAATGATTCAGGACTTTTATTGTCGGGTTTGGATCGAGCTCAGTGGGCGTGGAGTTTGCAGGTTCTCCCTGTGTCTGTGAAAGATTCCTCCATGTGCTCTGGTTTCCTCCCACAGGCCAAAAACATGGTAAGGGTAATTGATCACTCCAAGTTGCTCATAGTGTGTGTGTGTGTGTGTGTGTGTGTGTGTGTGGCCTATGGGCTATGAAACTATACTCTGGATGGGATGCCAGTCTCAGTGTATCCAGGATACTCTCAAGACCACCGTGACCCTGACCAGGATAAGGTTGATGGATCATTGTCATCATCATCAAAGTGTGGTGTTGTTATGTTGCGACTTCTGTCCCCCCAGGTTGACTTTGAGGCAGCAGCCCAGGCAATCCTGATGGAGACCCTGCGGGAGGTTAAAAGGCTCCGTCCCAAGGCATTATGGGGCATGGCCCCATATCCCAACTGTTACACCTCGGGACCCTCCCAACTTTGGGCAAATTTCACAGGTCGCTGCCCCACTGCGGAAACGGCGCTAAATGAAGAGCTGGTGTGGCTGTGGAAGCGCTCGTCTGCCCTTTACCCCAGTCTCCAGCTGGACAAGGCCGCCGGTACCTCAGGGGCCCGACTCTATGCCTCCAACCAGGTCCGCGAGGCACTGCGAGTGGCAGCCATGACCAGGTCCGGCTGTGACCTGCCAGTGTTCCCACTAGTCAAGAGCGTCTACATCTCCAGCACTGCGTTTCTGTCTCAGGTGAGAGTTTGGAAAAGTGGTTTCAGGACACAGTTTGGCAGTGGTGAGAAGTTCACACTGAAGCGTACAGGTGTTTCCAGGTTGGGCGTTTTAAAACACTTTAAAAATGTGATTTGTGCCAAAAATACATTTTAGTTTTCCATCTGACAGACAGACACAGAGAGAGAGAGAGAGAGAGAGAGAGAAGGTGGGAAAGAGCGGAAGGAGAGGAGAGAAGAAATCCCATCAAAGCAAAATAAACTGGATTAATGTCACTGACTCTGCCACGGGAAAAGAAGCCAGACAGGAGCTGTCGGGTTAAACTCTGTCATGTCGGATTAGAAGCAGGACAGCAGAGCAGAAAACATGTAGCTGTGTGTTGTGTGCACTGCGGGGGTCAAGTGTATGTGTGTGTGTGGTGTTTGTCTCCAGGTGGACCTGGTGAACACCATTGGGGAGAGCGCTGCTGTGGGGGCTGCTGGAGTCATCATCTGGGAGAAGTCCCTCTCGACCAAGACTCAGGTATCCGGGCCCGCGAATAAAGTGCCATCGGTGGCTTATTTAGTAGGTCATTACATCACAGCACATCTGCAGGAAAAATGACACTACAGTCAGTTAAGATCCCCGTTTTCCTGTGTCAGAGAGGATGCTGGGAACTGGCAGACTTCATGCGGGAGGTCCTGGGCCCATACGTCGTGAACGTGACAGCAGCCAGTCGCCTCTGCGGCGTGGTGCTCTGTAAGGGGCGTGGCCGATGTGTCCGCAGGATCCCGGAAAGCCCCGCCTACCTGCACCTGCCACCTGCCAGCTTCCTGCTGCTGCCCAACGAGGGCGGCGGCATCCAGGCTGAGGGTGACCTGGCCCCCAGCGACCTGGAAGCGTGGAGGAAGGATTTCCAGTGCCAGTGGTACGAGGGCCTAGAGGGCGCGGCTGCTGATGAGCAGTCGCCGGCAGGAGGGGCCCAGGAGCCTGACTGGGGGACGCCCACTTCCACTGGGCAGACTGAGGAGACGGGATATACTGCAAACACTGCGGGGACCACAGGAGCCCCCCAGGAACCATCCGCAGGGGTCCCCTGGAACAATAGCAGCCCATCTCTCCCCTCCCCCATCTTTATCCTGCTGCTGCCCACCAGCGTCTGGCTCACCTGTTGACAGATCACCATCCGGGGGACTTGAGATCCACACGAGCTTCTTGTTCTCATTAAAGAGAATCAAGCAGCTCTTCTTCAGAGTGTCGTCAGATGGATGTTCCTCCCGCAGGAGGCGCCAGGGAGCGCGTGGCACTGATTTGCAGCGCAGGGGACACAGAGGGGACGATACCCAGACTCGACACACGGTTTAAATTGTGAGAAGACAGAAAAGGTCAGAACCTCCCAGCTGTGGTCCATAGTTATTCTGTCTGCTTTACTTCTCACTGTGAACCAGGGGTATAAACAAGCTCTTTATCCTGCTCAGGGTCACAGTGGTTTGGAGTCTCTCCTGGAATCGCTGGGCTAAGAAACCACACCCTGAATGGGCCGCCAGTCCATCAGAGGGCAGAGACACACACACACACACACACACATACAAGGGTTTCAGTCTCTTTAAGTGGTTACAAGTGTGCAAGATTTACACTCTTACAGAGCATTTTTCTATTTATTATAGCTGCATCCAAAACTTTTACAGACCCTAATCCATAAATAAACTGAGGCTCATCTGTGTTGTTAACTATTTATCGATTGTTACTTAATGGAAGTGGAGTTTCAGACACAAGTTACAAACAAACTTCTGCCGGCAGAGTGGAGTCCTCTGTACCGTTTTATAGTCTATTGTCTTTAGAACCATCGCCAGTCATACCGCTAAAACTACCATATTGTACCTGCAGGAAGCGAAACAGTTTCACTCATTTTGCCATTTATACTCCATTACAGTCCATCCTGTCTGGATACGGCGAAAAAACGGGAAAATCAAAAGTGAAATAATGATACGTAGAAAGCGGAGAACAAAGTGCCGATACGACTGGATTAGAACAGGGGGTCTGGGGGGCCCACTGGCAACGGAGGGATGGTTCTTTACTGAGACACAGTATCAACATTGTTTTAAACATTCTTTTTCGCATTAACGAAGTTTTCTCCAAAAAAAAAACAACTTTCAGATTTATATTCTATGCTTAAAATAAAAAAAAATCATAAATATGGAAAAAACACATCAATACCTGAAACAGAAGAACTGTATTACGGAACTTTAGAACACGGAATTTCTGGTTGCTCAGATGAATTCACGATGTTTGCTGAAAGTGTATTTTTCAGAAAAGACGCGCAGGTAGCGACCCGCCGAGGCCGGTTAACAGGGGGCATCAGGTGAAATCAGAGTGCTCCACCCTGTGGCCGGTGAGCCGCACTGCAGGCTCTCTGCAGTGCCTGAGGGTTTTCATGTTCCTCTTACAAAGACAAGCAAATAAAGTAACTTACACATCACGCAGCGCAATGTTTACAGTAATTTTATAGTTTTTGCTCAAGATTACTACTTTCTAACCGGAGCTTTGTAAAACCTCATCTTTACGTGGAGCTCAGCCCCAAAGAAGAGCTGCAGAAGAACCACTGCCGCAGAAATAAAGGTTCCCAGGTTTTTGATTTATGCTTTATGTGTATTCATGTGCGGATGGTATGTCTGTGCGCCGACTCAATATTTCACATGACCGAGAAACCGAATCCAGTTGCATGTTTATGTAAATTTATTATGTTACTTTAAAATATACAATTGGGACATGATAAATAAAGTGTTATGGGACAGAGGGAGACGATATTTACAAATGCAGCACAGATTTACAGATTGTACAGAAGTGCAGGTAAAATGCGAGGCTGCGCACTTGAGCAGACCCCCCCCCCGCAACAACACCCTTAAGAAAATAGCAGCTGTGAACATAACGTGAGCTTCTCCCAAGGACACCTGTCATGGTCACAGGTCACACGGAACAGCACATGGTTCCCACATCCTGTCCTTGTCACCATGGCAACACACCTGTCATCAGGTCTGTATAATTACAGCTTTTACACCCGACATCACACACATTCACACCTCCTGAGAGACAGAGATGCGTAACTCCGCCCTGCAAAAGGAGCATAACTGCACGCCGTGCTCGTTCCGGTCACAACAGTCAAGTATGAGAGACAGAAATAGGGCCCTTCGACAACACACACACACACACACACACACACACACACACACACACACACACACACACACACAGAGAAACCCCCATAGCTTACACACCCATGATATATACAGAGACACAAACAGAACCTAGCAGTAATGTGACAATTCCCCGGGTGCATACATATCGAAGGAAATGGATTATTTCTCTTTCCTCACACACACACACACACAGACACACACACACACACAGGCCAGACTAAGGGGCCAACGGGAGTTCTGCTCCACTGCAATAGCTTGCTTGCACACACTATGGAGCTGGATGGCAGGAGTCAGTGGAGGGAATGGCTGCTGCTGCTGCTGCTGCTGCTGCTGCTCCAGAAGTCAAGGGGGTTCATTTGCAAAGTGTCTCCAGGACGTCCAGCGTTTGCTTGATGTCGCGGATCTGCTTGGCCAGAGAGTGGATGGGCTGCATGGAGCGGTCCAGTTCCTCACAGCGTGCCATCAGAGTATACATTCCCTGCAAGGACACACACACACACACACACACACACACACACACACACACACACACAACTGCAATTATCAGCAGGGCTTTAAAAACAATTATCTGCAATGTACTTCCTTGTGGACATCAGATAGCAAAAAAGGGAGACACGCACACACACACACACACACACACACCAAACCGCTCTCACCTTTATGCTCATGTCCACCGACTCCCCCACACTGTCCACAGAGTCTCGGTAAGTTTGGATGTATCCTACACTCAGCGCTGTCATCTGAAAACCGACACAGTCCGGGGAGTATTTAGTGTGTGTGTGTGTGTGTGTGTGTGTGTGTGTGTGTGTATACAGTGAGGCTATTAAATTCTGTGTCAGAGCAGCTTGTGTGCTGTTGATCAATGGTGAAGGTGACGCTGAGGCACCTGGAAAGAGGTGTTAAAGTTGGACTGATCTGTCTGGAAGGAGGTGCAACAGAGCTCTGGGAGACTCACGTTCTGGATGGTTCTCCCAAGGCCGCGCATCACCAGATCTACACTCTGGGCCACATCTTGTGCCTGTTTCTGCAAGTCCAGCAGCACCCCCGGATCGATCGGGGGGATGTCAGCTGGCTGCCGGTGCGCTGCCCGGTTCTGCCCCGCGCGGTCAAACAGCCCCCGGTTCTGAGCCCAACCGTGAGCTGACAGAGACAGATGAACACGACTGAGCTTGTCGGGCCTCACCGTCATTTTACTTTAACACTCTTTTCTGTTAGTGGCTGCATCTCATTCCAAGCCCACAAAAGTCTGACTGTCATGCCCAAGAAAGGACTCCCCCCCCTCCCTGCCAGCCCCACTCACAGTCAGAATCCAGGCTGGGTCTAGAACTCATCTTGATCTTGTGCTCCAGGTTCCTGGTGATGAAGTGAGTGACGTCCCCGTCGTGGCTCACTGTTCCCTCTAATTCCAAAGCACTGGAGATGGTGGCCCTGCGTCCCTCAGGCGGGCCCCGCGCCCCTCCGCACGCCTGGCTGATCTCGTCCAGGCTCTTACTGTCCTGCATTCCTCGCACGAGCCGCTCTCGCTCTGGTGCCGTTCGCACCTGCACCTGCGCCATCACATGTGGGGGGTGGGGGGCCTCGTGGCCCTGCAGAGGACTGGGGCTGCCAGCCTTCTCCTCTGAGGGCAGCCTGCCGCTGACAGCAGGGGGTGGCACCAGTTTGGTGTCTGCAGAGCACTGAGGGGGGAGGAATGGATGAGAGACATGAAGTGCTGCATTTCAGAAGCACTAAAACCACCTTCTTACATACTGCAGGTGAACCACACAAACACACCTACACACGGTGCAAGATGCGCGGAATTGAACTCGCTGCAGTTTGACGCAGGAATCATCTCGGCATCAGCTGATAAATTCTTTCTGCAGTCCAGCTCAGGCTCACGCTTAGATTTGACCAGTAGTTCAAACGGATATTTGACGACTTTCCAAAGCAGCCTTGTCCTGTGGGGGGGCATCACCTACCTCGTGAGTTCCTGCCATCTCCTCCTGGCGGTCCACCTGCCCCGCTTCCCCTCCCCCTTCTCTCTGAACCTCCTCCAGGGGAGAGGTGCTGAGCTTCCCCGCTGCTGCAGGGTGGACGGCGTGGGGTCCGCTCTCCTGACGAGGGTCTGCGCAGCATCTGTCGGTGGCGCATGTCGTCGCAGCAGCGGCGGGGTCCTCACATTCCTCCCCACGTGACGGACTTCCTCCCTTCTCTGTGGGGGACACCTCCGTGGGACCCAGGACCCTCTCGGTGCACTTGGGAGGACGGAAACCACCGGGCTGCTCCTCATCGCTGGAGCTCAGCGACCCCGGCGAGTCGAGCCCATTGGACACTGCGTGCTCCGCTGATCCAATCCCAGGAGAGTGACTCATCCTTTCAGCTAATGGACAGACAAACATCTTCATCATCCATCCATTACGCAATTCCAGGACCACCACAGGCTCTCCTCAGTCTGACCATGTTGTGCTCCCAGTCCTCCCTTCCAGGAAGACATTTGACATTTTCCCCTCATCGACCTCTCAAGTTCCGCCTCAGAACTCGCTTTAACAGACTTTGCAGAGGTGACGTGACGTGCATCATATGTTCACATCATTTACTAAATGTCACCAGTTACACCTATTTATTTTCCCCCCTCAAACCTCATATCACGTGGAAAAGCTCCTTGTGTCTCATCCCTGATCAGAAACGTTTCCACACGTCTGACATCATCTGCTCGGTTCATGGTCCCCCCCCACGGAGCCGGGGACGGGGACGGGGACAGGGACGCGGAGCAGCGCGTGCCGCTCGGGAGCGCGCACACTCCCCACTTCTGCTTTCCGACCTCCGACCGCGGAGCTCTTTTAAAAAACACAGCGGCGCCATTTCGTTACAAATAAAGCGGGGAGGCTCATGTTCCCTCGCCCGAAAACGGTCGACATCACACGCCGAGGAGCGACTCACGCCAAACCCTCCATAAGGAAACAGTGACAACTCGGCACAGACCGCCAGGCGACAGGCCGCGGACATTTTCTAACTTTAAACATGTCTGCAGTTTTTATCACGCGCGGAAAACAGCCACAGAGCCGCTATGGAGAAGAGAGATTAAAACACTGTACACACCTGCAGTAACTGGACATTCACGGAGGCAGTTTTCGAAATCATGAACCTAATTCAACGCTCGCCATCAGTGGCTCTCCGTCGACTGCTGCCGGAAGAGTCCGTCGCTGCCAACCTTCCGGACTGCAACGCATCCGCATCCACATTTAGTGCCGACGTATTATTATTATTATTATTATTATTATTATTATTATTATTATTGTCGTATATTATATAGTTTACATGTATGTACGTTTTATGTTGAAANGCAACGCATCCGCATCCACATTTAGTGCCGACGTATTATTATTATTATTATTATTATTATTATTATTATTATTATTATTGTCGTATATTATATAGTTTACATGTATGTACGTTTTATGTTGAAAAGCAAATTGACTGACAGTTTTAAATCGTTACTGACTCTTAACCACTGTTAACAACTTTGAGGTTTAGAGATACTTCCGTTTATGAGATATTATAGAGATGTTTTTACTGGACCAGTTACATGTGTCATAAAATCACTGTGGAGTGATGGTTCACAGCATAACTGTAATAAAAAAATTCATCATCTTCACCAGTTAACCTGGACTGTGTGGTGACCCTGCATACCTTACATTCAGCTCAGAAACTGGGAAAATGCTGCACATTTTCCTAAATTAAGATACATACAAAAAAAACCCCAAACAGTCTTGTTTTTGCCATTAAGAGGATGGATAGAACAACCATAACATATGAAATATAAAGGGGCAATAAAAAGAAGTTTTCTGGCTCAGATACAGAATGTCACCAGTTGTTTTCCAGAATTATGGCAGAATAAGTTTTGTTAGATTTTTATGTTTTCTTCAGAAAATGCGTGTCACACTTTATTGGTAATTAGAAAGGAGAAGGTTGTGAAGAGCAACAGGTGTGACACAGGTGTGGAACAGGTGTGATTGATACAGGTGTGATACAGGTGTGGAACAGGTGTGATACAGGTGTGGAACAGGTGTGATTGATACAGGTGTGGAACAGGTGTGATTGATACAGGAGTGGAACAGGTGTGATACAGGTGTGGAACAGGTGTGATACAGTTGTGATTCAGGGGCTTGGGAATTTGTTGGAAAAATGAGTGTGTGTTTAACTGAACACTGCAGAGGTGTGTGGCCACTGTGAAGCGTAGAGAAAGAGCTGACCCATCACACACAGACACACACATGCTTCCTTCTCAGGTTAGGAAACTGACTGATGATTTTATTCCCATGACCTCTGGAGAAAACACATTAGAAACAAACGGCTCGGGTGCGAAGTGGAACGGCACCGTTTGACTGTATTGCTTCACAGGGGACAACGTAAACATTCAACTGAGACTCATTTGGCAGCTGCGCTGCTCTGTTGACCAAGATCTGAACCTGGAGCTGCAGTAGCTGAACACACTCATGCGTGGGGTCCAGCTGTGAGGTCAGTCCCCCCCCCCCCCCCCCCCCC
>UFQX01000338.1:746485-816978 GCA_900497675.1 Arapaima gigas | reverse complement strand
AGGTCAGCCCCCCCCCCCCCCCGTTCGATGTCTAATTATCATGCATTATAATACATGCAGGAAAAAAGCACGACAGAGGCAAGTCAACAAAGACAGGTTATTCCGTTTCCTGGGCTGTGGGTCGTGTTTTTGCTAGGAAATTTCGCCGTGTCGCGCGATGATCTCGAACGAGTTACCGCACTTCACTTGTTCTTGACCACCAGCAGCTGCTGCTGTTTTTCACCTGTTTGGTTTTGCGTTCCAAGCTAACTTTGTCCATTTAGTCCCCGCCCCCAAAAGAGGAATGTCTAGGGGGAAACAGGGTGTCAATACAAGGGATCTCAAAGACAAACTATTCCATAAGTGCAAAAAAAAAAAAGTAAAAATCATATTTTGTTATGTTGATGTCACGACACATACTGTACATACAGACACAGTAGGCGTGTCCTTTGTCCACGTTGAGCTGAATCAGGGCTACAAAGTTCAGCGTCGCCTGAACAGAGTGAAACGCTGTGATCCCCCCCTCATGGCCCAAAACCGTCCTCCTGTCCCACACGTGGCCCTGATCGCACCGCTTGGTTATCAGTTCCACAACAGTCGTGAGTCGATACACGTATTTATAGAGGAAGAAGAGGCTCATAAATAACATGCTTACTGTGTCACCGATGCTTGAAAGTTAGATATTCAGTATAAATATTGTGCATTAATAGATGAGTGAAATATTTAACTTTTTGCTCTCACTAGTCCTTCGAGCGCATCGGTCTGCAGCGCTTTAACCGCCTCCTCCTTCCCCCGTTTGTTTAAAGACACCAGCAATTGGCGACGGTTTTACTTCGGCTCTGTTTACCTCGCAAATGCCCAATAAATAATTAAAACAGGACGAGGTCAGCCGAGGTCACGTTCCGCCTCAGATGTCTCCATTCGTGCCGTTCTTCGCCTTTAAAGAAAGAAGTGCGTGAACGCGGAGAGCAGAAACCCTGAAAGTGGGGAAAATGAGAGGCGATTCTAATAGTTTTAGTTTTGCGGTGGCACTTTTTTCCGAGGATTTTCCCTTTTCCTCTCGAAGCGACGCCGTCGGAAGAGTCTTCGAGGAACACCCCCCCCCAGGTGGTCTCTGGTCCTTCAACACACCTCCCATGATCCTTTGCTCCGGATGAACTTGGTGAACAATGTGTCCTCCTGTAGCGAGTCACTTATTGTGTCCCTAATAAATATTACACACTTATACTTTTTTGTTTGTTTTTTTTGTCCATCTGTACACTGTTTAGACGGAATATACCTACACTGGATATGAGTGCACACAGGGGGAGGGTCAGAATGAGACCGTGTGTGAGACACGGCGTCTCTCTAGGCACTGCGTGGCAGCCGGGGGCCTGGAGTGTGAGCTTTGCTCCTGCTTTTCCTCCCGCGTCCTCCTCCTCCTCTTCCACGGCCTTTCCCGTGGTTTTTCTCCTTCCTGCCCCGTCCCTTCTTGCGGCCCCTGTCCTGGTGGGAGTGGCTGGAGAGCTCCACGCAGCGCTGCCCCAGCGCTAGGGCGCTCTGGAAGGGGAGCCTCACAGAGGTAGGGCTCACCACGCTGAGCTTCACGATGACGGCGGTCCAGTGGAAGCCATGCTCCTCCAGCTGGCAGTGGTACACGCCCGAGTGGGACGGCTCCGCCCGCCGGATTAGAACTCCCCGGTCGATCACCAGCAGCTGCTCCCCCGACGCCACCTGCAGCAGAAAGATGTGCGCGTTGGAGCGTGTGTGAGCACGAAGGTCCAAAATCCTTTGGTGCCAGTGTTAGCAGGAGGTCTCGGCCTCCCTCAGAACTGCTAGATCCCTCTAAACGTTCAAGAAAGGTCTCAGAATGGACCTCTTTCAGACCCGCAGCCTTCCTCAATTCCTCTCTGCTGCTAAAAACTTGCACTATTTAGTTTGTTTATAAACTTGGTTAAATTTTAAATCCCCCATCCTGTTACGTGTGGCTACTGGTGAAATATGCGGTGCCAAAAACAGGTGCTGGATTAAGCGACTTTACTTGGAGGATCACACGTCTGCATCTCACTGTGTGCTGGAAATGCACTTAGTTTGACAGATGCCTTTCACCAGTTCAAACAGATCTCCATATCTGTGAAGCTGAATCCCTTTTGGTCTGTCTGTTTGCTTTTCACGCACAGCTCGGTTTTTCAAGCCGCAGACCTAAAATTTGCCACAGCTGGACTTCTTACCCCAGGTTAGGTTTTGAGTAGTCAAAAACACACACGTGAAATTTCTCCTGCCCCACACACAGGGCAGACACCACACACTACTTACGACACGCGGACGTATTTTATCATTACACCTGCGCAAATGAAAAATGTGACACACACATATGGTGCTGCTCACATTAGTGAGGTAAGAGTAGTGCAGTTTGGTGATATATAAAAGTCTTAGGCACCTGTGGGAAAAATGCTATAAAGCGAGGATGGTTCCAGAAATAATGCCATGAATACTTATTGATCAATAAACCTTCTAAAAAGTGCAGGAGACAAAAAAACCTCAGTCAGATCAATATTTGGTGGGACCACCCTTTGCCTTTAAAACAGCATCAGTTCTCTTATGCAAACTTGCATGCAGTTTAAGGTAGAGGTTGGTAGGTTCTTCCAAACGTTTTGAGGAACTGGCCACAGTTCTTCTGCACACTTTGACTGTCTCTGCATGTCCTCCCAGACTGACTTGATCATGGGGAGATGAGGGCTCTGTGGGGACCAGACCATCTGTTGCTGAAGATAGTTGTGTATGACTGAGATTGGGTGTTTGAGGTCATTCTCAGGCTGCACAATGAGTTTGGGACCAACCAGAAACCCCCCTGACGGTAGATAAGAATCTAGCTGTACTTCTCAACACACATTCAAGTTGCATGTCTAACACTTTTTCACAGTACTGTATACAGTATTATTTTTTCCTTTCTCCTTGACTAGGACTGTACTAAATACAACCACTTTAATGGTAAGATAGTTTGGTAGGTATATGATGTGTTATTACTTTTCACTTTTCCACTGCTACATCTTTTTGACCCAGGCAGCACTGGGTACTTCAGCAACTGAATATAAATGTGAAGATAAATGTAAACAAGTGTCTGTTTGTGTGCTTGAGTGTTCGGCAATGAAAGCATGATGAGATGCATCAGGACGGCTGGTCGCCCTATGAGTTACCACTGTGAAGCTTACAGTTATGGAGTCAGGACCCAGAAACACTGTGTGAGTGTTTAATAACTTGTTATTAACATCCAGCTGTGCGCAGGAGCAGAGGTGACAGTGTGTCGGCTGCCGCAGATGAGGGTCCCTGCAAGGAACTGACTAACAGTGCGAAGCTCTGGATGACCTTCATAAGGTGTCACAGAGGTGACAAGCGGTGACGTACGCCCACCTGGAGCAGCTCGTGGCTGTTCCCTCCTGCCTCTCTGTACCAGGTCACACTTGCGTGCTGAGACTTGGCCAGACACTCCAGGTAGGTGCTGTTTCCTTCAGCAACCACCATGACCCTGTTCTCCGTCTCCACCTGGAGCCCGGCTGGAACACACACACACACACAAAGGAGGTGAACACCCTGCACTTCTCTCCACCATGAACTCAACTCCACTTTGCTGCCCCCTCCCTCCTCAGAGTGATTGACAGTTTGGCAGTGATTGACAGGCTCACCTCCTTGTCTGACACACTGCATCAGCGGGTCTCCAGCGTCACCCACCTGCCGCGTGTTCCTCCTGCAGAGGAAAACAGCTCGGCAGGTGAATTTTCCTGCATGTCCGTGTCAGTGTTTAGAAACACATGTGAATGTGTGACATACTTTCCATAACAATACTGTTTCTGTGTGCCATCCAGGAGTGTGAAGGTGTGTGACCCGTCCAGGTGAGTGCTACAGGCCCTCTATTGGGTTGCATCTGTGAGTATTCGTGCTGCATATAAGGCTGTGTGTGTGTGTGTGTGTGTGTGTGTGTGTGTGTGTGTGTGTGTGCGCGCGTGTGTGTGTGCGTGCGCACGCACGCTTAATGTGTACCTGCGTGCTGTGGCCATGAAGGGGCTGCAGGCATGTCCATCCCAGGTACAATAGGGGTCCCTGGCGAGGCAGCATTCGGCACAGGCCTGACCATACAGCTCACACTGAAACAGGGCCAGCTGGGCCACGCCTTCAGAGGAGCCCACAAAGAGCCACTGCTGCAGGACAACACACACGCGCACACACACACACACACACACACACACACACAAAGCGAGCAGTAGAAAAAACCCACAGTTTAGGCTGCCATAAAGCAAGACAACAAACTCTTCAACTTTAACAGCATCATTGGAACTAATCTATAAATAAATATAATAAATGTTATGCAAGCAGCTAAGTGGAAAAAATGTAAATGTGAGGCACTGCAGTTATACTCAGTAGAGTAACTCCTCTGGTGGTCTCCTTCTGGGGGTCTGCCTGCTGTGATAAGTTATGTCCAGGGTCCCCACAACACTGAAATTTCACTTTCTGACAACAGTTATAGACATAAAATATAAATCTGTGTCTTCCCTGAAATAACATTTTGATGCATCTGAATGCTGTTCGTAACATGCATTTTGCCCTCATATACATAAGAATAAACAGGATTTCAGGTTTCATGCACATACTGGGTGTGGGATTACAGTGTTGAACATCCCAAGACCCACATCCATTAAAACAGTGACAGCAGCTACTTGTTTATCGGAACAATGCATGCGCTGATACGCATTGTCTCCTGTCCGTTGCCATGGCAATGTGTCTGTGTGCAACGTATTTTATCTGCATTATGTGGCAAGAAGGACGCTACTGAGGAGGGAGGTGAGACGAGGAGTCGACGTGGAAACTCTTACCCTCTTCTTAGACATTGTCATGGCGCTGATGGCCGACTTGCCCTGTGGGGGGGGGGTGAGGTTAATCAGGTGTAAAGAGGGACAGACGGAGGTTTGTCTGCGGGGAGGGACCATCCCCAGGTGTCTCCATGGAGACAAACCGATGCAACCCCAACACCGGCAGCATTTTCATTCATTCGACAGGCACGTTTTGTATGAGATCACAACTCGGCAATGAATTCTGTGTTTGTGACGATGCACGACGAAACCAGCTGGTTCTCGGTGATCCACGTGGACCGGCTGCCTAAAGCGCAGGACACGCAGGCAGTGAGGGAGGGTCACCACACGGTAAGACTTGTACGATAAACTCCGGCGCCACCACGGCGCTCCCAGCGCCTTCAGCATCCCGTGCTAATGTGTGTGAAATTCAATTTGTAGGCCCCTCTATTAACATAACCCGGCGGCTCACGTTAGGAACCCCTGGCTACCGCTAATGCATCCCCCTTAACAAATTACATGTCTCATTTGTATGTAAATGAACTGTGGTGCAGGGCTGCGCTCAGACTGCAGACAGACGCCCTTTTTGTGCGCAGGAGACACACAACGTGAGGAGAACTGCACCTTAAAGACCTGCAGCTGCTCCAGGATCACCTCCTGGCCCCCCGGCTGCACCCTGGGCACATTGATGGACTTCAGCACCTCGCCCGAGTCTGCAGGTGACACAGATCATCAGTGGAGCCTTACATATCCACACACACACACACACACGCACACACACACACACACACACGCACACGCAGACTGAAGGGAGCCCGTGATGCCGACCTGTGCCTACGAACAGGACGTCGTACTGCCCGTCCACGGCCTCCACGCGGTCCACCACCAAGCGGGTGAACTTGTAAGGCACACCCACCCTCACCAGCAGGGGGCGTTCTCCCACAGGGTACACCTCGTCCAGCATGAGTGGGTGGGTTCGGCTGAAGAAAATGACATCGTCGGGGTACTCGCGGGTGGAGAGGTGGTTGCCGTACGTGCTGCTGGGACACTGGAAGCCAGAATGTGAAGGCTTTAGTATTATTGCTATTAATACGTTCTTTCAGGGTCACTGTCAGCCAAAGCAACCTGCAGTTTATGCACTGGGGTATTTTTTTTTTTAGAGTAGCTCAGGGATGGTATCCTCCCCAAAGGTACCACAGAAGCTATGTAACTTGAATCAGAATTCTTCCGGTGGCCAATCCACGTCCTCAACGAATGCCCTCCTGCTGGACACGGACCCCCGTACATCTCGCACCGCACCGTTTGGAGGCCTCTGTGGCGAATTAGGATGGGACATAGGGTGTGTGTGTGTAGGTGTGTTGTTGCAGTGTGTAGGCGGCAAGTGCAGGTGTCGCCACTACTCACCGTCCCGGGGCGCGGGTACGGCACCCGGCCCGTGAACTCGGCCCACTTGTACTGCGGCCCCTCCTTGTGGGAGAAGCGGCCCTTGAAGACGCGGATGATGTCCTGCATCCGGTACATGCAGACCGCCGATCCGTTCAGCACGTTACTGTGGGGGAAGGGGGTGTTTTACTTGCGCTGCTCTACCCCTGACAAGTGGCTGTCGGCGAAATGAATTCAAGCCGTTAAACAGCACATCTGTGCGGCCTTCTTACGCTCAGCACGTCGCCCTGCATTGAGACAACAAAGTCTTCATATTACTGTACACCCATTCCCAGGACTCTTCTACAAAAGAGGACTCCTGCCTTTAAAGCTTCATGGGAACAGGGGGGGCGATTTCTGGCTCATATTCCACACCCCCTCCACACATGCACACATGCACGCTTCAAAGAAGCAGGGTGTTCAAACCTGTCAAAGTCCCAGCATTGTAAGTGCCTGCTTCCCCTCCCATACGGGTGCTCCCTCCCGTCCCCCTGAGCCTCAGTCTGCCTCTTCGCCGCTAAATAACTAGTTCCCAGCCCGCAGATGCACACGAATGAGCAGAGGCAGGACTAACACACACATGTGGTCCACACATGCACGCAAAAACACACGGCGAAACCTCAACCCGCGGCGCACGTTCCGAGTCGGGCGGCTCGAGCTCGGCCTCCGTCTGATGAACGTGTTCAAAGCTTAGGCGTCCTCTGATCAAAGTGCGGTTGGAATACGAACCCAAAACCTCACATTCCTGACGCGCCACCAGGGTCTGAATAATAGCTGTGGACCGACGTTGGGATCTTGAACCGTCCACTGTGACTTATTTATACAGTAATTCCCTGATGGGACTATTCAGTGGTAGTGAAGGTCTTCGTAGCCCTTTGAGGAATCGACCCTAATAATCGACCACACTTTTGAAAAAATGACATTTTATGCATCACCCATAAAATACAGTTTTCCGTCCTTACTGACGATTATTAAAGGTATAACTAGTCTATTGTGTACTGCATATGCACAGGTTCCAGCCTCCATCACTGTTTCCATAAACTCCATTTCGTATGTTAAACGTTGACTCGGAAACCGATCTGGACGGGATCGCAGCGTGGCGGCTCACCTGGTGGTGGTAAAGAGGCCGTAGATGAGGGGGCTCGTCTTGTCCTTCCCGTGCAGCAGGAAGATGTCCTCTGCCGAGGAAACAAGACAGGGATTTTATATTTATTTTATTCAGGGGGTGCGACATCCACGCAGGCCATCACATGTCGCGACCGCAGCTACGCATGCTGCAGGGACCAGACTTGTGCCGAATATGTGTTCGGGTTTTGGGTGTCATTGTTCGCCACCGTGTTTGATCTAGGAGAACAATAGAGTTACTGAAGCATCTGTAAGAGGTCCTTCCAGAAGATGAGGGAAAAGCGATGACATCACGCCTCATCTTGCGAGAGATGCTCGGGCCGTTCGTCTCCGTGTCAGCTCCCACTTTCACGTGGTCCCGCTGGTGGGGCCCCCTCATAACACTCAGTTAATTCCCAACCCCCCGTGGTGATGCCCGCTGGCATGCGAGGGCATCACAAAGCTGTGTAGGGGTACAGACATGCAGACTGAGAGGTTGTTGTGGTGCAGAGGACAATGGAGCGGAACTGTCTTCTCACATTCCTCCCATTCCACCATCCGTTCAGGACCCCGCGATGGAATCAGCGTGTGCCATGCGCTGTGGAGGTGACGGTGGGTGGCGATCGGATCTCATCTCCCCTGGATCACACCATCTCGGCCGTGTTCTCGCCCCCTTCTCTCTCTCTCTGTCCCGCAAACCTCATTCGTCGGGTTCCATCACTGCTCCTCATTCCTTCCTCCGTCTGCTGAACCCCACGTTCTCTGCTGACGGTCGACGCGCACGAGCTCCCCTGCGAACACGATATTTTACTCAAACCCCCATAGTCTCACGAGCTCCTCCATCCCCTATCTGTCGCTGGGTGACCCAGGACTAGGATGAGGGCAAAGTCTCAACTGGCAATTACTCATCCATACCCAACTTCTAGAAAAAATGGAACGGTGTGAAAAAAGGTTGCAGACACCAGGATCCCCAATAGGCCCAAGAAGGCAGCCTGAAGCGTCGAGGTCACCACTTCCCCCCTCTGAGGGGCTGCAAAAACTGAGGGTCTCCAGTTTGGATTCTAAAAATCATCACGTCGCTCTTCTCCTCATCCCAACACAAACGCCTGTGTCCATTCGGGCCACTGTAGTAAACCTGAGGTACCGTCACGCCCTCTGCTTGCACGTCCTCCTCCATACGTGGCCGGCGCAGACCATCGTGGGATGCGGTGTTTTCACGCCTGGATGAGTGTGGTACAAACACATCCGCGGCTGCATTCTTGCTCAGATGCGATCGCAGTAGAAGAATCGGCAGGTTGCCGAACCACTCAGGGTTCCTCACGGCAGGGCCTAGTTTGGCGAGTCAGGAAGAGGGGTTTTTTACAGCCTCAGCGCTCAAACGGTGCCCCACAAGTGGGAAGTCTGGTGCCTTTTGAATGGCTTCCGCACTAAGGTGGGTTGTAATAAATTCCCAACCCCATGTGGTTGGGGGCGCTCTTCAGAGGCGCCCACCGCCCGATACTGCAGACGGTGGGGCTGGGCCTACGTGCCACGACGGGTGGGCTCCATATCTGATTCCTCTGTTGTTTACAGGCTCCGCTCGGCGCGTCTGGGGCAGTTGTGTTTACAGCGTTCGCCCCCGGCGCTGTTTACTCAGACAGATGGGGGGCAACAGGGTCCACACCGATCCCATCACACCCTGGTGCTCCATTTCCCAGCAACAAAGAGCGCAATAAACAAGGAGCTTCGTGTGCAGTGAACATGGCCTCTCTTCTTGACCCCCGGTCCAAGGTTTCAGGTATCTTTACCCTCGAAGCCGAACGACACTAGAACCCACATGCTCTGTGTGTGTGTGTGTGTGTGTGTGTGTGTGTGTGTGTGTGTGTGTGTGTGTGTCTGAGCAGGTGGACACTCACGCAGCTGGTCAAAGTATGTTTGGATGCCATCTTCCCCCGGGATGGAGCACACCAGGCGGGCTTTCTGGAAGGTGCTCCATTTGTTCACCAGACTCCGCTGGCCTCCTATGTCATTCTGTAATGGGAAGACACACACACACACACACACACACACACACACACACACACACGACACAGCTGTTTACAAACAACAGCCGCCTGTGACTGGATGTGGCTTTTGAATCCGACTCAGGTGTGTGTGGAGTCGGCCTGTTTTCCCCGTGTTTGAGTGGGTTTCCTCCCACCGTCCAAAGACATGTGTTTCGGGTGACTCTAGGTTGCTTGTAGTGGTTCAGTATGCTGTGCTGCATGGAGGTGTGACTGACTAGTCACCTTGGGGAGAGGGTGTGTGGAGTAGATTACAGGTGAGGCTACGGAGGGTGCGGGGGGGGGGGTTACCTTACAAACACGCGCCACTCTAGAGTAGAGAACCTTTCCAGCACCCCCTTCTGCCTCCTGAGCACGCTCAGTGAAGAACATGTACACCTTGTCGTCCTCAGGGTTGTCGCTCTCCGGGACCGCAGCCACTTTCACAAACTGGGCGTCTGGAGGAGGGGAGACGGGTTCAGACGATGTACACGCGAGTGCCCTGCAGGGGGTACTGTCGAGATGGGGGGGCAGTTTCTCACCCTGCAGCCAGGTGGACTCGTACTGCTCGGTGCGGATCACGTGGCGGCTGCCCAGGCTGCGGAAGAAAGCCGTGTCGCGGCCCATGAAGTCGGAGGAGATCCCAGCGTACAGCTCTCCGTCTGCGGGGCAGAGAGGGTCTTTAGAGGGACCTGTGACCAGACACACACACACACACACACACACACACACACACACACACACACACACACACACACACACACTCACCGATGATGGCCGAGGCGGTCCTCTGGTGGGGGTCATACGGACACTTGCCCTTCCCACATTCTGTGTATCCTGGCAGCACCACCTGCCTATCGCCCTGGGGGACAGACAGTCACACCCAGGAAGGACGAGACAGGAAAGACAAGGTCAGGATGGTAAACACTTCTTAAATTGACCTGACGTGGAGTTTACTGTCCACATACTGGCTGAGAGAAAAGTCTGGAACCACCCAAATGTTGTTAAGATGCTGAAAGTTTGATTGATCTGACCAGCAGTGTTTGTACCATTCGCAGGGGTAAGAGTGATGGCACTGGCCGTAGATGCGGGTGGACAAAGTCGCCGGGAAATTTGGAGCGTGGGTTGGGGTTTATGGTTGAGGGTTTGGGCGAGATGGTTGCAATTTCCCGGCAAGACGTCAACCCTATGTTCCTCAACTATTCTTTCTGACCATCAAATGTTGGTGGTAAAATGAGTTCTCTCAGCCTGGGTCTGTCACACCCCTTACACTCCCATCACTCTTGCAATCCTCATGTTTTCCCTCACCCTCCTGTCCCTCACACACACACACACCAACGCTGTCCCTTGCATCTCCCTGAAGTCCCTCCTCCCCAGATCTCCCCCGACTCGCACAGCCTTCATAACTGGGCTAATTCTCATCACGCCAGGGAGGGGAATTATCCCCCGGTCTGTTTAAGTGGATGAAAAAGTGGAAATTGTGAGGTATAATCGTTGACAGCCACCCCCCCCCCCCGGCAGCTTGTCACCACGAGGGCTTTGGGGGGCTTATTGGTGCAGACAAAGCAGGCTGTCTGCAGGGGAGGTGGGGCTCTGTGGCGGAGTGCAGACACACACACACACACACACACACACACACACACACACGCCGCTATTTTTCACCGTCTTCCATCACACCTACACTCACGCCGCCTTTGTCAAAACATCTCATCCTTCTTTTCACTTACTTATTAAAACTGCAGGCTTTCTTTCAATGGCCTCTTTCTTCCCCGAAGAGCTGGATGAGCTTTTCATACATACATATATACGTTCAGTGAGATGCCGGTTTATTAGGTACACCTGTCTAATAGTGTGTTGTGCCTCCTTTAGCTTCAGAGGCCATCCTGAATGCCTCGATTCTACGAGATGCTGGAGGTGTCGTGCAGGAATGTTGTACCAGATGGAAACAATTGGGTTGCTGCAAGTCGGACGGCCACACAGTCCTGCTGCAAACACCTCGTTCGAAAGATGCTTGATACGATTGAGACCTGGGAAAACTCCGCGTCGTGATCCTGGGACCGTTTGTTGATTATACATGTCTTGTGATATGCGGCATTATCGTGGTGGAAGTGTCCGTCTCAGAGGGATAACTTGGAGCTGTGAAGGTATAAACTTGGGCAGCAGTGATGCTCAGAAACTCTGTACCTTTCAGATGTTCTTCAGTGGGTATCAGGGGCCCTGATGTGACCAGGAAAACCTTCCCCCACCATCACACCACCCTGCCACCCCAGGGGCTGTACTGGTGGCACCAAACAGGACGGCTCTGTGGACTCATGTTGCTTGAGCCAAATTCCGATCCTTCTGTCTGCATGAGGCAAAAGGAACCTGGATTCATCTGCCCAGGAAACTTCTCCACCCCTTGCTGGTCCACGTTTGATGCCCCTGTGGCCACTAGAGACCCACTTTCCTGTTCTTCACCAGCAACATCAGCACCCGCCACGGTCTTCTGCTGCTGTAGCCCATTGAAGTCAAAGTCTGATCATTGGTGTGTTGTGAGGTGACTCCCTGCTGAGTTTGGATGGATTTGCTGCCTGGTTGAATGATAGGTTGAAAAGCCCAGGAGGACAAGCTGAGACAGGCGAGAACCAGCACGCCTACTGCCGACTATCGTGGCATATTCAAACTCACACATTTTGGCAAATTCACACATCTGTCACGTGTCTTATGCAGTCTATGTAATGTTAGGAGGTGTACCTAATAAACTGACAACTCTGTGTACTTCCCTTAGTTCCTCCACTCATGCTGGGGCTGCTGGCCTCACTTGCCAACAGATGTACTTTTCCACTCTGGTCATCCCTGTTTTACGCCCCATTTGTCCCTCCTGTCCCCTCGAGTGTGTGTGACGTCACCCACTGAGCACATGCAGGAGATGAAGGCCCCACAGCTACGGGTGTGAGGTCACTACACAGTGCAAATGACGTCAGTAGCAGAGCAGTAAATTACAGTAAGAGAAGGGTGCCCCCCTGGGGGGGGGTTACCTTGAAGAAAACCGCGGTGGGGATGAAAGCGCATCTTGGGTTGAAGGCCCCCGTCCCGCAGACGTAGAGGTGGGTGTGGTTGTATGGCTGTAGCACCCGGAGGAAGTTCGCGCACTCCGTCTATCCAGGGGTGAGGGAGTCAAAAACACAGAAACTTAGCAGACCTCCAGTGCAGAAGCTCAAAAGGACAGAAAATGACCTCATTTATTCTCGCGGTTTATAGAGCAGCTAGGGGGCGAGGAGAAAAGTGGCTCTGAATGAGGTGTGTTTTGAGGCCCTTCTTCAGTGCTGGGAGGATTCAGCAGTTCTGAAAGACAGAGGGAGCTCATTCACCCACAGTGGAGCCCAAAGTGAGAACCTCTGAGCTTTGGGTTTTGGACCCCTGATGGGTGTGCGGACCCCCACTCAATGGAAACAGGAGCGTCCAGTGTGTCGGTAGATGTTGGTGTGTCCGGAGCATGTGTGTGTGGAGAGTGTGAGTCCACGGCAAATCAGATCGGCGTTCGTGAATCACGGTGGGAGTGACGGTGGACAGTGTGAGTCATGCTGGGAGTGGTGGTGGGCTGTGCCGGTCCTCACACACTTGCCTCTGGATCCTTGCCGGCCATCAGACATTCTTGGATGCGATCTGGGCTGGCAGGCCAGTAGATCTGGAAGACACACACACACACACACACACACACACACACACACACACACACACGTGCGCAGTTAGTGGTTCTCACTAATACACACCATCACACACAATGCTAAACGTCCACTTGCATTTCTCAAGCTCTGGCACACTTAACACGACAGTTCTCTGCAAAACACACTTACAATCCCACACACTCTCAGACACACACCCACACCCTCTCCAGCTGTAACACAGATGTCAGGGAAGCATCCCCCCATTACACACAGTCTTTGAGCACCAGTTGTGGTTTTTCCCAGTCGAATATGGCTGTTCTCCACCGACACATGGTGTGTGACGGTGGAAACCCGGATCTCCGCGCTTTCGGTCCGACTTGGTGTTTCCCGACCCCACTTAACTTCTCCCTTTGTCCTCCGCGCGTGTTGACTGAAAGGGCGACTCGAGGAGGAACAGACGGTCCCCTGGCTTTGCAGAAGCCGTCCATCTGTCACTTCCCGGAGCCACCACCCCCCGCCCCCCGTTCGCAGATCGGCTTCCCCAGTAATATTTGTCCCCCGTTCTACCTGCACTGCCGAAAATGACGCATGACACTATCTTGACAAAGGAGAAGCCTTAACCAGGGCTTAGAGGGAAAACATGCAGGTTTATAATTGGTGGCAATTTTCGGGGAAGAAGGAGCGGGGGGAATGGGAAGGCGTGAGGGGGGTGAAGGGGAAATGAAAGGCACGGCCACGCTTGATGTGGCCTGGTGGCGGAGAACTCAGCTCCCGCGCGATTAAAGGGTAGCTGCCGGCCGTGAGCGAGTCCCCATATGCACCACCGCCGCCTCAGCATCCCATTTCTGTCCCTCGCGTGTGTGAATGTGTGTGTCTGCTTGCTCACACAGGTCCGCACGTGTGTGTTTCTCTGTGTTTCTACGTGTGCCAGTGCACTGCGCTTACAGCCGAGCCCACCTGCGTGTCGCTCTGCATCAGTCACCTCTCCTCTTTCATAACGCAACAGTGATTTTTGTAAAACGCGAGGGGCCCGTGGGGGGTGGCAGGCCAGAAGGAAGAAGGTGAGCGGGGAAGACGGGAAGCAAGGAGGGGGTCACTTCTGAAGTGTCGCTTGCCTCAGTCGTCGGATGCGTTTCCATCCATTTTAGTCCAGTCGCTCCCAACGTTACCTAGGATGCGACCATCGCCTCCCCCCCGCTGCTTTTCACCGTCTGCCTATGTATAAGACCACCACACTGGTTCTTCTTCGTTGAACCATCGACCAAATATTCACCAAAAAAAAAGCCAGAGATGCGACAAAGAGGGGCAGCGCATTTGCCCCCACGTTCATAGTGTGTTTATAACTATTAATGTTCAGATTTTTTAAACAGCTCACAAATTGTCACGCAAAAGCCTGTCCTCGATTTTCGGGTCTTCTCTTTTTACACATTTCACGGGACCGCGAAGTTCTAGAAAAAAATACAAAATTCATACACTGAATAAAGGATTTTTAAGCATAATATATGGGGAAATACAAGGACTCAAGTGAGCTAGTTTAACTTGTAGCTGGTTTGTACCCAACATTAATGCATAAATAATGTTTAAAACAGCATTGGTACTACCCCCCCCACAGCCGCGTTCTCATCCAGTCGTATGGGCGCCTTATTCCTATACTCCACTGTACTGCCTGTATGTTTCTGTTACTGCACTGATTTTATTTCACTTTATTACACGTTACACAGGCCTCACCACGGTACACAGTGCAGCACTGTACAGCACCGCAGTAAAACACATTATGCTTATTGTAGTCGATTTTCCACACTTTTGTAGCATCCAGACAACAATCAGAACTACAGATAAATAATGTCACCTTTAAAGCTTCTTTGCCGAACTCTCCTCTCTCCTGACCAGTTAACTGCGACGCGAACGCAGCCGAGGGTCGACGCGTCTGCGAAGCCAACGGAGACGCAGTTTGACACGTTTCGGAGGTCTCGGCCCGCCTCGGCAGCACAGACACGCCAAACGGTTTGATTTTAAATCTGCCCGCTGTGAGATCAGTGGAGAGGCTGCGTGACGCCCCTAACAGGGGCCCGGCATTCTGCAGCGTCCCAGAGACCCACGCGGTTCACACAAAGTCATCACTCTTCCCCCTCCACGGGAAAGACACGGCTTCTTTGTTGAGCCAAACGGAGGCCCAAACTACGCCGGGGCTGGAGGGAAATCCGAGCACTCGGCTCACTGAAAGGGTCTGTGTTGCCAGGGTCCGGGACCTAATAGTTACCAGCACTACAGAAACCGCAGCGGGTCCAGCAGGAAGAGTAGCGCTCACGTCCCCTCTGTTACAGCTTGAACGTTGCCGGTTCGAGCCGCATGCAAGGCCTCGCTGTTGCACTCGTGAACAGAGGAGTGAGTGAAAATATCCAGCTTAATATGTGGAAACACAAAATTGTTTTCTGCTTTGGATAAGCCTGAGTACCGTAACAATATGAAAATATCCACACCTATTACCGGGAGCTTAAAAACAGGATCGTAAAACCAGTAATCCGAAAACACCTGCATATAAACCATTACACATCACATGGTCATTCTCTTATGTTCAAAAAAAGGTGTCAAAGGCAGACTAGATACAGAAATGATCATCAAAAGTCCAAACCGTGGTAAATATATGTGGACTACAGTGTTTGAAAGATGGATGTTCTTTCAGTCCATCAGTGTGTGTCAGACCTGCACAGATTTGTGTAGAAGGTTTACGGTCATCGTGAGCGTGAGGTGAGGAGAGAGCCGGACCCGGCAGGTGCTCACTTTGCGGGGGCCTCGCGTGATGTCGTCCAAGCTGGTGGCCAGCAGGTTGTCCTTCATGGCCGCGTAGAGGCGTCGACTGTCTTCGTCCGTGAGCAGGGAGTGCAGGTCCCCCGCCGGGAACGGCAAGGTGAGCAGACGGCTGTTCTTCACCAGCTCTGGGGTTTGGGGAGGGAGGGACAGAACTCAGGCCGACAGCTTGACAGCACCTGATGTACAAAGGCCGCCTCTTCGGCTCTTAAGAAGACGGAGGTGGAAGCTTTGTGAAAAGTTAAAGAATATTGAACAGTGTAATCTGGTCCTGTACCAGCAGTAAACCCAAAATATAGAACATCGAAACCAAATGAAAGAAAAACTCCCCTTCCGTTTAAAGCAATACCGCCGCATTAGTGAGTCACAACCCAAATCCTGTCAGCGACCGACGCAAAGTGGGCGCAGCGTCGTAATAAAATTAAAGACAAACTTTGCAAAATTACTTTTCCTTCAAGAGGGAAACGGCCGGATTATCGAAAGACAGGCCAGATCCTCCCAGCGCGCGGTACTGAGCCCGGCTTGAGAAAACATGTGGTTCTGAGAAGCTGGAATAGAGTAATTCATCACCGCGGCCTGTTGTACATATCCAGAGTGTCACCAAACGCACACCGGCTGCTCCCCTCACATCTGGAGTAGTTTTGATGGTATGGAAAAGCAGACGTTTTCCACCCCCCCCAAACAAAAAAAAACAACCTGCTACTGGTCATTAAGGCTTTTACACATCATCACGAACATCAGCGCCGGACCCTCTGAGTGACTGACAACAGGCGAGTGCTAATGTAGACAGCAGTCACCTTGGCAACATCGTGCAGGAGAGCTCTTGCCAGACAGCTGGAATCACACACACACACACACACACACACACACACACACACAGAGTGAATAAGATTCACTGCGGAGCATCTACTCCATTACTGCTACACAAATGTAGTTGAGTTCACTGTTTCCTACACACACACACACACACACACACACACACACACACACAGCCTGCTGGAAATGTGAAGCTGGTTCCAACAGTTCTATCCCAGCCCTGCCTGGCATCCCGGGCATCCTGAGGCGGGTGTTGCCCAGCCTGTGAGTTTTTTGCCATGTCGGTCTGGCACCAGCTGCGCAGGGGGTGACAAAGGCGCGTATTTTTAGTCCTCGAACAAACAGGCATCAGAGAACATTAGATCTCTGCCGTCACGGGCTGCTGCTGATGCTGCTCTACGTGATTGGAGTAAACGTGCGGAGTGTGATACGGTCAGAAACATTCCTCAGTCTCAGTGGGTTTGGAGCGATGCATTCCGAGTGTGAGATCGTGTGTGTGTGTGAGTACAAGAGGGCAAGGCTTCTTACAAATACCTTACATATTCTCAGATGGAATTAGAATAGTTAATATGTGGGTGTGGGTGTGTGTTCAAGTTGCCCTTTTGAATGATGTTGCCTGTCGCTCACTTTCACAGGGCGGAGGTTTACTCTGCTGCGCCACTGGAAAGAATTACACTGCCGGCGGTATTTCTGGGACAACAGGAGGTTCCGCTCTGTAGTCAGACCTTACAGAGACAGGGACATACACACCCCGGTCGTGCGCAAATGTCCTCCAGATAATTTGACACTCGGCCCACATGTGGACATAAAGTCCAGGTTGATCCGTGTCAATGCGAATTTTATACCGAGCATCACCGCGTCCATCACTACTAACCCCCTGCTTCTGGTGGTACTGTTAGAAACTTTTAGGAAGTTTTCCAAGCTGAACCCCCCCGGGATTTGCGTCCTCTCGAGCGGACAAACACGAGCAGCCTGGTCCGAGGAGGTTAAAAGTTCCGGCACCCCGGGATGCGACCGCCATCCCGAGGGGCCGGCGCTTCACGGCTCCGCGGAGGCTGAGAAGGCGACCTGTTGCCAGGGGACACAGACTTTCCTGCTACAACTGACTTGTTGCCAGGAGCAACAAAATGGCCAGGAAAAAGAAAAAAAAAAAAACAAACGCTTCGCCGCCAGGAGGAACAGGGGAAGCAGGTGAGGATCTTCAGCCAAATCAAAGAAAGGAAACCGCAGTTGGACAAATACGTTCCCTTTGGCCGCGAATTTGGCTGAGGGACGAATAACAAACGTTGCTGGCTGATCTGAACAAAGCAAGACCAATATAACTTACCGTATATATTTATTCCACATCACAGTGTCTTCCAAAAAAAAAAATCAGAGCTGCTTTTTATAAAGACACACAGTGGAGGGGCTGCGATTTATGTGCCTTTCGGTGCCGCTGCAAAGCCGCTCCGTGCATTTGGGATTGATTTAAAGCCTTTTGTTGCGTTTAACTTGTTGTTAAAGCACAAAAAGATGGACTGTCAGCCTGTATATATATATCTGACACACTTATTCAGCAGCAGCCAACAGAAGCTTCCGGATGTGCCAGCGCAGGCCGCGTTCCCAGGAGAAAGAACCAAATGAGTGTCGAAACACTCTTTTTGGGAACGCGCCGGGTTCCCGCAGAGCGGCCGCGCCGAGGAGGGGCGTCACACCTGAAAGCGGGTCTCCCGGCGCCGCTCGGGCTGCAGGAAAAAGCGTCTTCCTGCCGACAAGCGGATCGCAGGCGCGGCGCGTCGTTTTGTTAACATTCCCAGCCACTTTGTCGCTGACCTCCTTTCATCCCACGGACTTTTTTTGCGCTCTTCTACTCGGGAAGTGAGATCTGCTGCACGTGCCCAAAGCGCCCGGGGAGGGAAGCGTGCAAAGCAGTTTTTACATCATCCCATCGTGTCACCAACTGGTGATCGAGCGAACTGGGCGCTAACGGCTCCTTCATTATCGAGCAGCACCGGCGCTGCGGTGTCACGCGACGGCTCCGGACACGTTACTGAAACCCCCCGGCGTGCACCTGGGTAGCTAAAAGCCCCGGAGCGGCGTGTTTGCACCATCCCTCGCGCCGCTCGCGCTCAGGCGAGGTGAAACACCGCAGGGCGCGGGATCTTGCAGGAGGGGAGGCGCAGCGGCCAGTTGGGAGACGGCGAAGGAGGCCGATGGACACAGAGAGGGGAACCGGAAGAGGCGGGGAGGCTAGAGAGGCCAGGGGAGCTCCTACCTGTGTGGCTGAACTGTAGACGGGGATGAGAGGGTCTCCACACCCCTGTCAGGGCTGTCCCTAGGTGGACCAGGAGGAGCAGTGGTCCCAGGACCCCCATGGCTGCAGCTTGCAGAGCCTGACACCTCTTCGCCCTCTAGATCCAAGAAGCAGCTCCCCGAGTTCCCCGTCGAACCCGGCGTCTGCACGCTGTCCCTTTCCCCCTGCAATCTCCAGCTGGACTGTCAGACGGCTGCGCTGTGGCATAGGGAGAAATCCCAAATTACAGGGCCCGCCCCACACATGCGCTCTCTCCCTCCCTCTCCCCCCTCATCTGTCTCCCTCTGTCTCGACACACACACACACACACACACACACACACACACACACACACACACGCGCACACACACAAACACACGCGCGCGCACACACTCTCAGGAGGAGCTGATGTCTGCAACAGAAGCATAACAAACACCGCAGCTCCCTCCTGCCTGGAAAGGAAGAGATGCTGGAGGGAAACGTTACCTTTCAGATCTACTGTGCTTTGTGCCAGTTCTGCATCTTCCCCCTCACTTCCCCGCTGCCGGCAGGAGTTGCGAGGATCTCGATTGAAACGAGACCTGAATCCTTCTTCTTTATCCTGTGAAATTCTGCAGTGGCAAAGTCAACCACCGGTGAGATGAATTATGAATGAAATAATGGCTGCTCTTGTAGTCTAGGCTGACTGTCACAAGTCCTCAGAGAGCAGCACCATGTGGGCCCAGGGATGAAGGGAAGCTGCCCTCTGGTGGCCGCAGTGGGAACTGCAGCAGAAAGCTTTGTTCCGGTAAGAAAGTTGACCTCTGGCCCCCCCATCGGTCCGCCACCCATCCGTCAGGCCGTCCAGCTAAAAGTAAATCGATCCTGAATCAGCTCTTCTGATGTGGCAATGAAATATCGAATGTCACATCCGTTAAATATGACGAGCGACTCCTCGCAGACGGAACGGTGAAGGACGGCTCCGTTGTGGCTGCGGCGAAAGAAAAGTCTGGAACATCTAAGGCACAGACCGTTGTGCAGTCAGCGCCGTAATTGGCAGGAAGACAGACGGCGGGATGGCAGCGGCTGAGCCCAGCATCCCTGAGGGGGGGCATTCCTGGAAGGTGCCGGAAGGTGCCTTTGAGCTGGGTGATGTGGACCTTATTCCCACCTGGATCAGCAAAGCAACACCCACAAGCAGCAAAACCAAGGCATAGATCTAATGCGGGACGTGCGACTACGTAACGAAATTTAAAACGGACCGCGTGGACATATGCGACAGTGGAATTTAACATGGAATGTGGTTTTATGTAAAGGAAATTTAACGTGGGACGTGGCTCCGCAGCAGCCGTGGCCTCGCGGTCCTCGCCAGATTGCTGGTGTTTATCGCATCTGCTTTTCTCCACCTCCCACGTGCCGTTCATTTTTCTTTGTTAGCAGCGACTGCCCTGCAGGCGAAGGACCCAGGTTTGAATCCCGGTTTGATCGAGGTAGCAAAAATTACCCTGCTGTTCGTCACGCGAGTCTCACGCGTCACAGGGCAGCCGTCCCTCGTAAAAGCCGCGCCAGGCGGTGCGTTTGTCTTGTGGCTGGTTAAACAAACGTGTTTACCTGCGCCGCCTCCCTCCTGCTCTACACACCTGTGTGTTTTTAGGCATCAAGGTACCGCTGGCTGTTGCAGATGTGTTTACTCTTCCTTCTTGACAGCAGAGGATGCGGACGCTGCTTGTCTGATGACAGTTTGTTTTGTTATGAAGAAGCGTTTGCTTTCAGACAATAAGGCTATTGGTTCAGGTGCTTCTGCTGGTCCTCAGCAAAGTTCAGGAGCTGAAAATGGAGGCTCTGAAGGACCTCCTGGTTTTTTCCATTGCGTGTTCGTCAGGTATTTATCTCAGGTAAGGGAAACGGCAGCAAAAAAAAGGTGTACAGAGATGTTGGCCATCTGAAGAACATGGTACAGGACGCCAGTGTTTTATATAAGAAATAAAAGGATAAAAGCTCACACACCGCAGGTTCAGGACAACCTTGGACAGGACCGTCACAGAGAACTCTCTCACTCACACACGGGGATATTTAGGGTCGCCGATTCGTGTGAAACACATCGTTGGACTGCGGCAGGAAACTGCACACAGACTGGGAGGTTCAAACCCAAACCAGTCCGGGAGCTGTGAGGCACCAGCACTCCCTGAGGTTTATTTCACTTGAAAACATTCAGACAAAACAAACGGCTGGTTCCTCACAGCGTTCGATTTCTGTTCCCAGACATCGATCGGCCGCCCTGCCGCTTGCACGCGACCATCGGCACCAATCCGCGAACAGGAAGCAACGCAGCTGTCGACACGGCAGGACGCGCCGTCGCCAAACAGGCTGTGACACACCTGAAAACGGGGTCACGTTTAGGGCCGGAGCAGCAGAGCTGACGCAACACGACTGTGTTAAGGGTCACATCCACGATGCTGAGGTCAGCAGGTCTGGAAGCTATCAGGAGATAATCCTTCCCAGACACCAGCAGCTGCGTTCAAATCTGCTTATCGGTTTACATAACAATCAGAATGGGAACGTGGTTTAAGGAAGTCATTTATTACACCTCTAGTTTGTACAAATAGTTTCCAGTCGTGTCCGTGTGTATCCAAGTGCACGTGTACACATATTTACGGGTGAGTTCGTGCGTTTATGTGCATATCGTATCCATATACAGCAACATCTGTATTCGGCATATCCCCCCGTCAGTACCCACATCCATTGCTTTATGCCATCTTTCAAATATTTTTCTTAAAAATCATTCTTACATAAAGACTTTTTTTGTTTTTTTTTTTTTTTTTTAAAGAAGTTTATCCAGTAATCTACTGTGGCTTTCGAAACCTTTTTGTACAGGTACAAAAAGTGTCAACTTCATCCATGTAGCCCCCTTTTTAAATACTGAAAAAGTACAACTTAAAACAAATTGGTAAAAAAAGGGGTGGAGGAGGGAGGGAGGGAGGGAGGGAGGGGGGGGGGGGCAGTTCTGCAATTATCCAACGCATCGTGGCAAAGCCCAACAGTCAGTGGGTGTGTTGGGGAATTGGGGGGGGGGGGGGCTGACCCACCTCCTGCTCTCCCCCTACCAACCCCAGCAGGAGGACGCCAGGCCCCCACTGCACAGTTCTCCCAGAGATTACAACACAAGGCATTTGCTGCTCTTCTTCCCTCTTCTCGCCTGCAGCGCCGCCCTGGTGGCCATTTCAAACACCTCCCGCACACCATCTTTCGTCTTGGCGGAGCACTCCATGTAGCCGAAAGCACTGATCCTGTTGGCCATATCTCGTCCTTCCTCTGGCTTCACAGGCTCCTGGAGGGACAAGCGCCGGTACAGTCAAACCCAGCTAACCAGCATCACCACATCAGAGCAAACAAACAAACAAAAAAAAGCTCATTTCATCAAAAAGGTGGGTTAACACGTTTCCACGTACTGGAGGCAAGCAGTTCAACTCACCAACACTCAGCTAATAAGAAAAAGTCCCACGTGAGGATTAAACAGACCTATTTGTAGAACCGTAGTGACGTGTTCTTCAAACACCGGTAGGCATTGCATTAACACACTGCGGGTTTTCACTGTTTATAAACAGTGGTCAAAACGTCCCTCTTGGGGGTTCGGACGACAACTTAAACGCTGAAAATGTTGTTCTCAGGGAGGAGACTGAGGCAAATAACGTGCGTTTACCTGCTTCATCTTAGCCAGCTCACGGCGCGTGTGCTCGTCGTTGCGCAGATCCTTCTTGTTGCCCACAAGGATTATGGGAACGTTGGGGCAGAAGTGTTTCACCTCGGGAGTCCACTTCTCTGGGATGTTCTCTACACAGGAACAGAAGGGTTGGAGCTAAAGGGAAGTAGGTGCAGTTAAGGTCCGCAGAGGAACGATGACCGTTTCCACTGCACTCACCCAGGCTGTCAGGACTGTCCACCGAGAAGCACATGAGTATGACATCGGTGTCGGGGTAAGAGAGGGGGCGGAGCCTGTCATAGTCTTCCTGTCCTGCCGTATCCCACAGAGCCAGCTCCACCTGCGGCAGCAAAACCTGTCACCTTCTACAACTCGAGTAGATTCACTCCTCCCATTGTCACGTTTAGCTTGCGCCCCACACACACACACACACAAAAATACCTGTTTGCCATCCACTTCGATGTCAGCTACGTAGTTCTCGAACACTGTGGGCACGTAGACCTCAGGGAACTGGTCTTTGCTGAACACAATGAGCAGACATGTCTTCCCACATGCGCCATCACCTACGATCACCAGTTTCTTCCTGATCGCCGCCATTCCTGCACACCGGTAACAACCAAGTGGGTTAGTCAGTGACCGGCACCAGCACAGACCTCCCAGACAAAGTGGAGTTGGACATGACCCCCCCCCCCCCCCAAAGCCTTTCATTATCACAGGTCTGACTGCAAAGGTCAGNCAAAGTGGAGTTGGACAAGACCCCCCCCCCCCCCCAAAGCCTTTCATTATCACAGGTCTGACTGCAAAGGTCAGGATGAGACAGTGACAGAAATAAAAGGTTGCAAAACAATAGGCAAGAATATTTTTTATAAAAATCTAAAATTGCTCAACATGTTATTCTGAGACGCTGCTGTCAAAACAGACCAAAGCAGAAGTTAACGCCCTAATACTTTGGGTCACGAATTCAAAGATGTCTGCAACAAAACAGCTAACTGTGCTTCCCAAGAGAATAAAAGTGACAGATGGAACAAAAGGTTACCGAAACCCGTCTTTACTTCAGACCGACGCAAAGGAAATAAACCTACTGATGTGTACTATCATTTACTGCCTTTTCCTAAAGAGGCTGATAACTATTTGAGTTTTTTAAAAAAAACAGCCCTGTTATTAAATACCAGGCTCACAAATTAAAGAAGCTCCTGGTGCAGGAAATGGAAAAGCTGTATTGCAGAATACTAATTTCCACAATATGCTATTTTAAATAATTTTGTTTGCAACCAGATTCTGTACATGGAGCTTCTGCTCCAAAGATGCCAGACCTACAGGCTGGTTGCATCCTGAGCTCTTCAAGACACAAAGACTCACAGCACATTCCAGGCTTCTATAAGAACCAGTTGAAACATTTAAGGGCACAGCAGCTATAATCTTGAGTCAGAACTACTGAAAAAATAAGCTTGGTAATTCTCAAAAACCTACAGTCACATCCCAGTCAAATCAAGTAAAAACAATGCAAAAAAAACATGTCAAAATACATTTTCTTGACATCCATGTTTATAACGTAAAAGCTTACACAGGTTCAAAACTGTGTGCATCTCTGTATTGGGAAACAGGATCTAGAATGTTCATGCACATCGGTTCACCACCTTTTCACAGACTACAGCGAAGCAGCAGTAACAGAGGTGCAGTTCAAAACCGCATGAAAACTATATTTGTTAAAACTGCCTGAAGGAACAAAATCAAATTAAGCAGCACAGAAGTTACATACAGCCAACCTAAACAAATGCTGACACGTTTATATTTCGATAAAGACGGCACAGCAGACAAAATTATTCATGAAACTAAGCAGCTATGCACAGAACATAGGAAAACAAAACAAGGTTAAAACAATACCGTGAAGAAGGAATTTAGAATATTTTGTTGCACTACCACGAACGTGTAACGTAGTCAACACTTTCATTGTACACCCATACATTACATCATTCAATATTTTGGAAATTCTTTTCTCGCCACATATTGATATTGGCTTTTAAATTATATAAAGTATCAGATGTAAACATTTGTGTAGCATACAGATGTGCGGCAATAAATTTAACAAACATGCCTATAATTTTCTTAAACAACCACTAACATCAACTATCTATTGTGCTACCGTGTAGGTTTGATCGTGAGCTATTCAATCCAACCAGGCCCGTCTCCCCCCTCTCCTCAACGCCTGGTCAGGTCCGGCGGCTCTTCTTCTAACAAGACCCTTCCCAGCAAGTACCGTGTCAACTAAATACACAGTCAGAACGCTGACCACCTTTCACAACTTGCGTGGACCTACATTACATCCACAGCAAGCATTAACAAACAAAGCTGCTCCAGGATTCACCTAAGTAGCAATGATGGGGAGGGGGGGGCATTCAAAATCGTGAAAAGAATAACTAGCAGTTAAAGCTACTTTTCCAGAAGAATCGCCTAAGAACTGGATATACAGTCAGTTCTGCAATCCTGACACTACAAAAGCACTGTCAAGGCAACTGAGTGGGAAAGAGACAAAACTGTACAGACACCAAGTCGGAGGCAGCCGAAGGCGAGAAATTTAAGGTGAAGGCTACCAAAATGTGTCTGATGCACATTAAGCTGGGACTCTAAAATGTGACAGTTGAAGAGGCTAAATTGCTGACGTGTCCATGACGAAATTGCAGTTATTTTAAGGAGTCGTGGAAACGGTGCTCAACAGCACAACAGTATATGGGAAGTCCTGTACTGGACAACAGCAGCTGCACATGGAAGGTTTCTGACAAACAGATGGATATTTACAACTTATTAAAAACCAATAAAAGGCTTTCAAAATCAGAACCAATACATCTGCAAGGTTGTCTGAGCTGCACAAAACTGTCTATAACTGCTGTACAAATGCTGTTTGGAGAACAATTTCTCTAGTACACCAGCGCTCAAAAACACATTTTCTCAAGTAATGGTTAGTAAAGGCTATAATAAAGTCATATGCCGAGTTCTCTTGTACTACTTCCTACATCCAAATAAGTTCATTTTATGCAAAAATGTCTTCAGGCCACACTGTTGCAAACCAATAAATATGGTTGTGTGATGGTGTAATAAATATGAAGCAATTTTATGCGGAGGCATATTGTGTTATAAACACGTCACCTCAAAATATGCTCTTTATGGGAAGCTTTAAAGAACAAAGCAAATTTCCACTTCCTTCAAAAAAAAGTGTCAGACAATGAGAGGCTTTCCACATGCTAGCAGATGATTCAGAGCGCTACCAGCTAAAACCATACATCATCACTAACCACTTGCCAGTGCAGGGCGGGGGGGGGTTGGGAACCTATTCCGAAGCAGGCCAGACCCCCTGGACAGGTCATTGCGGAGTAAAACACACACAAACAGGGGCAGTTTAGAGTCACCAATTCACCTGAAACACACCGTTGCGAAAAAGCCGAAGCACCTGGAGGAAACCTATGCAAACAATGGAGAAAATCCAGGCTACAATATAAACACAAAATTCATTCAATTAAAACAAAATTCTGGTAAATATTACAGTTTGAGTAAAGGACCCCCACAGCCCCGCTGACCACTACTTTATCCAAGCACCTTTAAAGAGAGAAACCATAGAGTAAGGCTGCTGGAACATCATTTGACAGACACTGAGCAATATAGCGAGGAGAGCTGCTACCCTCCATCTGAAGGATTCGGGTTCGAATCCTGCTCCTGTTGTAGATACCCCTGCGTGGCGCACTTGCAGTGAACGCAATAAAAATTGCCCAGCTTTAATATATAATCTTAACGTTCAACCATGTTAAGTCTCTTTGGGGAAAAGCTTGCGTGTGATGAACAAATAAGTTTGATATGGCGCTAACAGAATGTTTACTCTGGTGCTGCTGCAGCCTTTGTCACACTGCATGACAAAGAGCAAAATATTATTAAATTACGATATATTCTACACAATCTATGGTTCAGAACAGTATCCTTGCAGTTGCAGCCACTCCTTGGCGCCGCTGGACGTGTGTTTGTGTGTGTTTGTGTGTGTTTGTAGGGAAGCGCTCTGTCTGCTTCTGCTGCTGCATCTGGTCCTCCGGCAGCAGGGCGGGTCGCTCCGCTCGGAGCCAAAATGGCGTCCGGCTGCAACAGATGGAACAGGACGCGTCTTCTGCTCGCCTTCACCCGCCCAGGCGCGGATCGACCCCAACTGGACCAGAACCTAAACTGCCGTCGTCCTTCGCCGGGAACTAAGTTAGACACACCCAGACCAGCTGTCTTTACACTACCGTATCAACAGTTACTAACCCAACTTTTGTAGCGTAACTAGCGGTAACCTCGCCACAGCGTATTATTCGAGCACTTGCGCGCTTGTCTATGTCGTTAACAGCGATCTAAATAAAAAGCCTATTTTGGCAAATTCGAACAAATCTTTCCAATTAACTTTTCTGTTCTCGCTCTTTACGTAGATAATGGAATTCGCCGTGTTCGTACCAGCTAGTCAACAGCTTACCGTGCAGTTTATGTCTCGTTCCACCACTTGTTTATGACCAGGCGGGCGAGCTAACCTGCTAACCAGCTAGCCGGTGTCGGACTGTTACATTCAAATCCGGGCTCAGTCGCTAACGTCGCGCTCCGACCGAACGCCTGGCAAAATACGAACTTTGCGGGCGACCAACTTGAAATAACTTGTCTGGTTATTTAAGTAGTGAAGCGGGGGGTTTAGAAACGCATTTACGCGGCCAGTGAGCGCGCGCGCGCGCGACCAGCTAGTTACCACCGGCAACGGCGCTTCGACCTTTTATTCACTTCGCCGACAAAAGTGTCGAATTAGCCGCCCGGCGAACAACAAACACAACTTAAACTCACGACGGAGGGATCGTCATATTTTTTCCTCCTAACAACGTGACGGCACCACGCTCTTACCTGCCGTTTACAGAGCTGGTTACTGTACTGGTTAGTTACTCGCCTCCCGGAGCCTGAAACAATAACCGAAAGTGTGCGCGCGACCGCGTTCGAGGCGGGGACGGAGGGGGAGGGGGAGGGGGAGGGGAGGGGGGGTGACGGGCACGAGGGTGGGCCACGCCTGCGCGCGCACGCGTCGGCGGGTTACTGGTTACCGTTAGAGCCTCATCCAGAGTGACGGCGAATCGTTGTATTTGACACAAAACACAAACCTGTCCTAATATCTAACTCAACAATAGCGTCTCTGCTGTGAAGAGAATATTAAATGGCGATGATAGTCAACACTGTTCACTAAAGAAACTGGGAAACCCAACACTGTACTGGACAGACGCCGAATATGGACTCAGGTTATTATTCTTTTGTTTGTCATACCTGGGAATAACAGAGGAATCGTGACCGTAGCTGGCACACTGCTACAATGAAATGCATTTTTAATCGCACCGATTATAAATGCTTAAAATCAGATTGACATTCATGTAATACTTCATAATAGTTACTATATCGTATATAAACATATTCACTATAATTTATCGCCGGGACTGTTCAACGCAAACATTGCTTGGGTGATGCAAATTCTCATTTATATTTAAAATGACTATTTTCAGGGTTTGTGTGATTATACACCACCTTACTGCGTACAAAAAAGAAGAATCTAGTTAAGGCAATATTGTGATGTAGTTCTAAAACTGAATCATTCGAAACATCCAAAGGAAGTAATAAAAATATAATCCACGAACCTATTTCCCCCTTTCTAGGCGGCAGCCATGTTTATAGCTGGATGCAAGACCCACACTTTTAAATTTTCCAGTGCCGTTCTTACAAATGTGTGTGTTTCTAAATGATAAATATAACACGTATTTAAATACCAAAAGCAGAAGCAGCGGTGAGACGCAAACCAATTTAAACAAGTTTAAACAGGCAACTTCCGGTCCATAATCCGCTTATATTTCAGTGTAAAAGTTCGAATTTTGATCAAAAATACCTAATTGACGGGAGTTCACACAATAAGATTATTAATAATAATAATAATAATAATAATAATAATAATCGTGTTGTGCAGGTAGCATTCTTATATTTGCTAGACTCTCAGCTATCAGGTTCGAAGGTATTTACCTTGATTTGCTACAGTGAGAAATACCCCGCTGTATAAGTGGGCAAATAGTTGTGGTTTTCTTAACAGGGTAAATCACCTATGAGAAAAGCATCAGTTGAATCGGTATATTTTTATTACTAGTAGCAATGGTTGCCGGTGGTGACTTTTATTTTGAAAGGCCGGCGTTCGCGAACACCAGGACTTTCTGTCATAAATGTAAGAACTGCTGCCGTTTCCTTCCTGTTCGGAAGGAACTGTTCGGAACTGTTCCTGTTCGGAATATTTTAACGTGTCTGTTTATATTATTAATATATTTAATAAAGCTTCCGTGGTTATGCTGCTGTAAGGTAGCTAGTTTAAACAGTAGGTCAGATCTTCAGGCCTGAGGAAGACATTTTCCGTGCTGTATGAAGCTGTTCGAAACTTGCTTGGGGAAGCGTTGTGTTCAGAAAAATTTCCTTAGAGAAATGAAATATTTCCACACTGAAATTAGTACTCTTATAATAAAGTAAAACCAGGTACTGTGGACTAAATCTCAACTTTACTAGGAAGTTTCTGCAGCTTGTCTGACAGTCGAATGTCGCCGCGTGCTGCGTCGGCACCATAGCGGAAGTTGAGAGGCTGTGGACTGGGGATCGGGAGGAGAGCAGGACGGACCGATGGAAGCGGCGCTTCTCAGGGTGTGCGGCCCCCTGAAACGCGCCAGGCTGCAGGTACACACTGCCTAAATAATGTGAATTCATCTCTACAATAGTTATCATCTATCTATCTATTTATCTATCTTTAAAGGCAGCGCATTGGCACAGCGGGTAACGCTGTTGCCCCCCCCCGGAGTTCCCGAGCTGCAGATTCAGATTTGGATGTGAATCCAGTTTAGTTTGTGTGCCGTGTGTCTGCTTGTGTCTGCTTCTCTGAGGGTTTCCTCCCACAGTGCAAACACATTTTCATTGAATGGGAGGGTGACTCAAAGTTGCTTGTAGAGGGAGAGAGAAAATGGCCTGGTACTCCATTCATGGTGTACCTTGCTCCACACCCTTTGACCCTGCGATAAGTTCCAGACCAGCGGAAGGGCTCAGAACAAGGGTTTACTGATGATGAATTGATAGATGGAGTAGGAGCTGATGTTCCCCACCAAAACAAGACACACACACTCCTGCCCTGTTGGACTGATGGAGATTGAATGTCCAACTGCTGCCGGTTTTCATAATATCATAGCTTGGAGTTTAATCAGATCCACAGTTTGACCCTATCCAAGTAAAATATTTTTTGTAAATATTTGTTAAAAGTCTGATGTTGGATGCATTAGTGTAACCAATCTTATAAACATCATATTCCCTACAGTATCATGTTTTCTTGATGTTAATTATTGTCAACCTTATTCTTCTTGTGATACCAGTAATATTTAGACAGTGGTAATGTTATCATGGTAGAAGTGCCAACTGTGTAGGATTTAATTTTGCTTTTTTTTTTTCTGTTCGCAGCCTTCCTGGGGTCTGTGTGCTGCAGCCGGGGGGAAGGTCTTTAGGGGTCCAACGTTGACCTTGGCACGCAGGCTCAATGTGCAGCAGGCAGTGGACCACTGGGGACAGACGTTTGAGCGTTCTGGTATCCCCGAGCCGATCCTATCCAGCCAATACATCATCGCTCATGTGCTGGGAGCCAAAACGGTGAATTTTACTGACAGACATAGTGTTGCTACTGGGGTGGAGTAGACGAGTGAGGCAGGAGCGGGGTGTGGAACGGAGGGCGGAACATCTGTCTGCTCCTTGCTGCTTAAACCTTGAGGAATTCTTAATTTTTCCCAGAAGATAGTCATTTATTGGAAGCCCCAGCTGATTGTTCTGTACCATCTGTTCCATCTCAGCAGTCATGTCTTTTATAAACAAGCTGAGATTAATGGAGTAAACATTTCACAATTTTCTCACTGTTGCCTCCCACGCCTAGGGTTGTGTGATCACATGTGTCCCCCAGCTGTTTGTGTGGAGGCTCTGTCCCACATTCTGCTGTACGAGGGTGCGCGTGCGTGTGTGTGAGAGTCCTGTCCCTGTCATAGGATTGACTCAGGATCACTACAACTGTCATGGGACCAGCAGTTGCTAGAACAGGTGGAAGTTGACATGTTTTGTGGCCTCATTCTACTATGAACCATTTCTCAGATGGAGAGCCTGGGATCGCGGAGGCTGAGGGAGATGCTGACTGAAAGTCAGGTGCGGCGCATCTGGGAGCTGTGTGACAAGCGTCTCTCCAGGTGTGTGTCCGCATTGTGAAACATCAGGGAGAGGGTGTGATGTTTGTGTTTTGAATGTTGCACATAATATGAGACACCTGTTACACCCCCAGGATGCCGGTGCAATATGTCATCGAGGAGTGGGACTTCAGAGACATCACACTGCGAATGAGGCCCCCAGTGTTCATCCCACGGCCAGAGACTGAGGTGAGAGCGTCAGCTCCAGCAGACTGAGTTTTGTAGCTGTAGGGGTGGTCATTAGGGGGTCCCCACTGCTCAAACATAACAGAAAACTGTAGTGTACCTTCCTGTTGGTGGTGGCTCATTTTATGACGTATTAATTAAAAATGATTTAAAGTAATTGTTGTAAAAGTGCTGGATACAGGTTTTACAGTCACACTGTGGTCACCCGTTGGCAGGAGTGAGGCGACAGCTGGAGAACTGGCTCTGTAGTGTGTTTGGTTTTCCGCCAGGGGGCGTGTTTGTCGTAGGTTTTAAGTCCCTGCAAATCCAGTTCATAGGTTCCAGAAAACTGCATAGAGATGCTGCATGGGACAAGTGGGAAATAATAAAACACAGGGGGATATTATACAGTTGGTGCTCCATGTTACACAATTGTTTATTAACCGTGTATTGAAAACTATTAGTTTTGCTTAGATGGACAGTACCTTCCAAAGCTGGTTTTGCACATTGTATGTTTCTAACACCAGATTTGTTTTGGATGTAAAAATGCAAGTTAACACCAACAGTTGCTCCCCTTTTAACTTTGTAGGCCACAAAACCAATCTGGCACATCTGGTTTTCTTGTGGAAGTTTCTCAATAAACATAAAATAGTCAGATAAAGTTGCTGTACAGTATAATAACGGAGTGTGTGTGTGTGTGTGTGTGTGTGTGTTGCCACAGGAGCTGGTTGGCCTGGTGCTCTCAGCCCAGCTGCCTGCTCAGGGGGCAGGTGTAACCGTACTGGAGGTGGGCTGTGGCTCTGGGGCCATATCACTCAGTCTACTCCAGGCTCTTCCTCAGGTGAGCAGATCAATCCGACTCCCTTTCCACTGCTCATCGCTCTCCTCTCATGTGGTGCTTTTCGACATCATGTAAACATAATCTTGACAGCAGGGAAGCAACAGGATATGGTTAAGCGTTATTCATACTGCAGTCTCTAAAATATCATGTTAGACTGTGTACAATTTAAGTAAACAGTCTGCTTGTCATCTTTGTTATTGATATAGTGGGTTATTATGAGTTGATTGTGTGGCTGTTACCTGTTTGAATTTAGTAAAATCTTCCATGTAAATATTGACCTATCACTGACGGGTAAAGCACTCACATTTTTACTTTTAGTACATCTCGTCATTTTGTACCACTGTTGTGTTTTGGTTGCATTTTAAAGTGAATAGAAACCAGTTTTTGAAAAACCTGCTACATGTGTCACAAAGCAATTTTTCTCTGTCATCACCTGGGTGTTTGAATACCAGTTACCCATGTGAATCCTCCACAGTTCCTAAAGGCAGAGGTTGGCATTGACATATTTCAGCAGGACCAGTTACCTTTTCAGACAGTAAATGGTTCTTATGGTTGAAAACTTAAACACGTTTATCTTCTCCTCTTGGTCTCGGGTTTGTTTAAACCACATTGGCAATTAATTCCTTTTAGCCCCACTTAAAGAGGTAAAGTTCATGTCTGAATAAATTATATGGAGTGAGAATAATGTTATTTGTTACAGATAAGGTGTTATTGCTGATATTTTCTTTTTCAGTATCGGTAGCATCTGAGATTTAACGGCTTGGTGAATCCGGCCTCCAAAGCTTCTTGTAGCTGTACACGAATTTCAGTGCAGTTTAAGTTGTAAATCTGGTTTTGAGGAGTGGATTAGGTATATTTTGAAACCACAGTAGCCTTACAGTTAGTAAGAAACGTATTTACATACAGTATTGAATTAAGCAGGTATTGCTTGTGCAGGACTGAGAAGTGGTGCTGGTAACTGTATGGTCAGCAAGGTGAGCTCCCTCTTGGTCTCTCTCAGCTCCAGGTCATAGCGGTGGACAGGAGTCGGGACGCTGTGGGTCTGACCAGGGAAAATGCTCACAGGTAACTGTAATAATAATCCCACTGCAGCACATCTCATTTCATTGGTGTGGATTGTCTCAGATCAGAGATGTGGAAAGTTTGTTTTCAGCTTCCCAAATTATTTTGTACTCCCTATTATTATATGATTTTTGCCATATTGTTGTTCTTCTTTTGCAAGTTCATCTGAAGTTCTCACACCCAGAGTCCAGCTCACTTATACTGATGGCTGTTTGTACTTGGAAATATTGACCTGCCTGTGGGGTTAATGTGCCTTTGACCACATATTTCTGTGTCTCTCAGGCTACTTTTTAGTAATTCCTGCTAGGAAACACTTAGAGGATTAGCAAGCTGTAGTACAGAAGTTGGCTGTTTCGGTCTTATCCTACTCCTGTGTTCTAGTTCTTCAGTCCCATTTTCTGCTGGGGGTTTCTGTCAGGCACAGAAACGTTTCACTTGTACAGTACTGTGCAAAAGTGTTGCACATTGTGTTGCAAAGTGTTGCAAGACATGTAACTTGAATGTGTGTTGAGAAGTACAGGTAGATTCTTATCTACCATCAGGGAGGTTTCTGGTTGGTTCCAAACTCATTGTGCAGCCTGAGAATGACCTCAAACACCCAATCTCAGTCATACACAACTATCTTCAGCAACAGATGGTCTGGTCCCCACAGAGCCCTCATCTCAACATGATCAAGTCAGTCTGGAAGGACATGCAGAGACAGCCAAAGTGTGCAGAAGAACTGTGGCCAGTTCCTCAAAATGTGTGGAAGAACCTACCAACCTCTACCTTAAACTGCATGCAAGTTTGCGTGAGAGAATTGATGGTGTTTTAAAGGCAAAGGGTGGTCCCACCAAATATTGATCTGATGGAGGTTTTTTTGTCTCCTGCACTTTTTAGAAGGTTTATTGATTAATAAGTATTCGTGGCATTATTTCTGGAACCATCCTCGCTTTATAGCATTTTTCCCACAGGTGCCTAATACTTTTGCACAGTACTGTATTTCCTCCAGTTGCTTGGTTGCAGCCACTTGTTTTATGATCTAGTTTGATGTTTGCCATCTGTTTGTTGATGCTGTCCTGGATTTTTCAGGGTTACTCTTGTTAATGAAATAGACTTGTAGTCCTATATTTAGGACACGTTGTGTTATTCCATAGTCCTTCTGAAGCCTTGGCTGATAGCAAGAGCTCTGAGTTTGCTTTGAGCGCAGTGGGCTGCCACACAGGGGCTAGACCCCTCCGGCAGCTCAGCGAGACACAGCAGTGAGAACAAATTAATGCAGGGTGTGACTTTTTGGCAGTTTTACATTCCATTTACCAATTCAGTCCCTGTTTTCCTGAATCGAGATTCCAGGCAGCTGTAGTCAGGACTGTGGGTGTGTTTAGAAGAATCTGTGCTCCATTATATGAATAAGATGACGAATATGTTTGTATTTGCTGAATCTTTTGTTTAACAGGTTAGGGTTGCAAGATAGACTGGAGATTCTCCACATGGACGTGTTTCTCGGTAAGAACTGTAGATGGAGATTGTTGCTAAGGCAGTTCCACACTGTCACATTTGCCAAAACAGCGTCTGATATGTGATTAGATTTGTTGTTCCGGTGTTAAAGGGTTTTTTTTTTTTAAAGATACACTCACAGCATTTTATCTGTTAGCAAAATTAGCCGATGATGAAACCTGCAGGTTTGTGTAAGCGAGCAGAACGGATGCTTCACGCCAGCTGCTCTCATAAAGAGTTTTCTGGAGTTTGTTGTGTTTGAGTCAAATGGGAACAGTGACTTCATCCCTTAGTGCTGTAAGAGGGCAGGTTTTCACACCATTACAAAATTATTAGTTTCCTCCGTGGAGGATTTTCCTCCCCTTATTTACTTGCTCAGCTTGGCTTTTTCAGAAGTTGTGCTGGGTAGTTGTTTCGCTTGAACCTCCCCTGGTGTTAGAATAATCCTCCCCCACATCTCACCCTGCAGTTTGCATTGCAGTGTCTTTAAACAGTACATGCTTTTTTCATTTCACTTCTATTTTGCCTTTGTTTGCTTGTGTGGTTTCAATTTCAGCAGTTTTTTTTTTTTTTTTAACTTTTTTTATTTGCTGACTGTAACTCCGAGCCACACGTTTGTGAAGCGTCTCGCAGTAGATCTTCCTCAGTAATGGGTGTCAATCTTCCCAGGTTGTATGGTGTTACAGACAGCCGCCTGTGAGCGAGCCAGCTATAGCAAGTGACGTGTAGAGGAAGAAATTTTATACAGTAAATCCAGTGAACACATTGGATTGATGCTGGAAAATACATGGATTGATATGTACAAATGATTGATACTAGTTCATACCTGTAAATAAATGTTGCAACAAACCAAATGTGAATATCTGAATGTTTGCCATAGTTCTAAGGAAGGAGGCTTTATAGTCATTTTGTGTACCGCTTGGGTGACTTTGGGTTTCATTCATCTGTAAAGGGGTCATTTAAGGTGAGAGAACCCCTTTTGACCACTTTTTTTTTTTTTTTTTTTTTTTTTTAATGATCCATCTCACATCTCCATTCCTGCACTTTCAGTTCTTTTTAATTTTTGCATATGATCTAACNCTTTTTTTTTTTTTTTTTTTTTTTTTTTTTTTTTTTTAATGATCCATCTCACATCTCCATTCCTGCACTTTCAGTTCTTTTTAATTTTTGCATATGATCTAACAAGTATTGGCGTCAACGCGGTTACGATTTGTTATGATAACCCGAAGGTGGGTGATATTTACTGATAAAATGCAGAGGTTTGGCAGAGGGGGCAGGTCTGATGCAAGAGACTTAGTTTTGTATTTCAGTAAACGGAGACAACTCCGCTGGCAAAAGCGAAGGTGTCGGAATATGTTTTAAGTACAGGAGTTCAGTCAGATGTTTTATTTTGGACAGTTGCTCCGCAAGCTCTTCTCAGTGGCGCTTTGAGAGATTTATGTGACTGTGGCGATTCTCCCATCAGATGCAGAGGGTCTCCTGAGGGGCTGGAGTCCGGTTGACTTCCTCGTCAGCAACCCCCCGTACCTCTTCTCCGAGGACCTGGCTGATCTCGAACCCGAAGTCCTCGAGTGAGACCTGGTGTTTTCATGCATGCTCTTTGAGATTTAGAAGCACAAAGTGCTTTGAGCCACAACTTCCCATGTGGCCAATACAGTTTGTTACTCAATCGTTCGCCTTACCAAGTTGGCAGAATTAACTGTCTGCGTCCAGCGAGGAATCGCTGTGGAGCAGCATGGAGGGTGGAGGTTGGCTCTGCCTCCGCTGAGCCCCAGTTGGCCAGCTGCACACTGAGTGGGTCAGTAAACATTGCTGGGATTGTGTGATTGATGTGAAAAGTGCAACACTGGTGCATTCTAGGACAAACGGCAGGGCAGTTATGTCTCAGTCGCCCCATATAGCCAGGACTGAGCCACCTGATAGTTTTTATCAGCTGCTTGTCGCTCTAAACTGTTCCCAATACAGGGATGGACACAGAGACAGACACAGATGTACAGCCCTCTATAACTGCTGAACCTGATTGGTCATCCAAAGCTCCTCCTCCTCCCACACTAACCCCGCTTACTCCTCCTCTCCAGGTTCGAGGACACGGCAGCGCTGGACGGGGGTGCGGATGGACTGCAGGTTATACAGTCAATACTGACTCTGGCGCCACGCCTTCTGAAGGATGGGGGGTAAATGACATCATTGCCTTTGAGCGCCAGAGTGCGCGCGCACGCGCGTGTGTGTGTGTGTGTGTGTGTGTGTGTGTGCGTGCACGCACGTGTGTGTGTGTGTGTGTGCGCACGCACGTGTGTGTGTGTGTGTGTGTGTGCACGCACGTGGTGCACGTAAATGGTGGCGCCACGTGTGACTGCACAGCATTCTGTCAACATGTAGCCTGACTGGTGTGTAAGTGAGACCACGGTTTGCTCTCCTGAATTATTTATAGTGCAGCTCAAAGCCCTAATCCACCTAAGAGGCTTTTCCAGCTGCAGTCTGAGCTGCTTCACAGAAACGCTGTAAACGCGATGGAGCCGTTTTCACAGAACGGCAGGGCCTGTTCCCGGGGGCGGGGGTTTACACGGTCGCAACGGTAGACCTTCACGTTGACCCGTATCCCACAGCTATATGCTGGACTGGGTGCAGCACCACATTAGCTGGCTGTTTGTTGCCTTGTGAAGCCCCCCCGACATTTACACACATTATCGTCATCTGAGATGAGTGCCGTTACTGTCAGTGATGGGTGACCACAGCCTAGGAGCGGGTGGGACGGTGAGGTAATTAAAGGTGGAACCTCTACTTTCTTTTAGGAAACATAAGCCCTAAACCACAACATCACCGACCTTCTCAAGCTGTGACACAACGTGAGGAACTGACGGAACTAATGTCATGTCTCTCCCCGGGTAGGGAGGTATATCTGGAAGTGGAGCCTCGCCATCCTCCAATGATCCAGCGCTATGTGGAGGAAGACGCCGCCGCTGGCCTGCGGTACCTTCAGACACACAGTGATGTTGCAGTGAGGTGAGATTCTAACTCAGCAGGTGCCTCCAGACACCCTGCAGCATCACAGGCAGGAGAGCATTCGCTGGAAAGCCGGTTGTGCAATTTACCCAGAAATATGAGTGTGTTGGACAAGTCAGGACTTTTTCCCACGGCCACTGAAGAGGTGTGTTTGAATTGGCCAGAGGGCAGCAGGTGGTGCAGCGGTGAGAACTGCTGAGCTGCGCTAGGAGGACCGATTTGAGTCTCTCTTCCTGGTACAAGTTTCCTTTTCCAAGGGACTTAGCAGAAATTCTTCAATAAAACTTTCCCAACTGTGTCAAACGATGATAAACAGCTTAACGCCAAAAGTTGCTTTGGAGAAAAGTACAAACTGAAGGAATAAATGTGATTGTAATCACGATTAGCATTTACTGAGGTTCATGCGCTGTTCTCCAAAATCAGTAAATAAGTATTTAATGTAGTTAATTCAGAACCAGCTGGCAGGGTTGGTCCCCATAATGTCACAACATTTAAAACGGCGGAAAACTAGAAGCTTAAAAAGGTCAACTTTACACATGAGCAACGGGTGAACATTCAAGTAATAACCTGTAACCCGGGAGCAGGTGGATTCCCTTTCTGCTCAGAGAGGCCGGTTTGCCCCAGTGTGTGGAAGCTAACTTGCTCTTTTTGACCGAGGAGAGTTTCTCTGGTCAGCTGGGTGCTGATGGTCTGCCTGTCCTCCAGGCAACGTTTCTGTGTCCTGCGAAAAGGAGGAGCCGAGCAATGAAGACGAACGCCGAGCAGACCAGACGAGTGTGGAAAAGTAAACCGGAGAAGTGCTCTTCCAGGAGCCCCAGGTGGGACGTGTATGAGAAGCTGGACTTTGTCCCAAGCGGACCTACAGTAGTGTCACCCTGTTGCCCTCCTCACCGCCTCCTGGGGTCTGATCCGCCCCCTGCAGTAGAGCAGAGTGCAGGGCGTCCAGGACCTGTCGCCTGAACGCGACAGAACTACAGCCAGGCTCCCGCAGGGCGAGAGGGGGGCAGCGGCCGGGAGTGTCACGTGATTCTGTTTTGCTCCTTATGCTCTGCTGGAGTCAACTGCAGTTGTTAAAAAGACCCAAAAAAAACCTTCACTGTTGCTGTTTGCTCCTGAGATGTGACCTTGCTCCTGCGCTGGGGTGGCGTGGGATGAAGGTGAACGTGTTTGCGGTGAACAGTAACCAGCTTCGAGTAGCGAGTACCAGCGAAACAGAGCGAAGATTCTTTTTATCTCTTGTTTGTTCAGCTGTGTTTGGGTCCTCTGTGAGGGACAAATGTTATTTAACGTTTGAGCTTTTCTACTAAATCACTGTTTAACTTTGTTTTGGTGGAGAGGGTCTTTTTCCTCGTAGGCAGTTGTCTTTGAGTCTAACCACGACGCTCTGGCTTTTACCGCGGCGGTGTTTGTTTTTATTGCTCCTCGTATTTATTCTGTTCTGCATAAAACTCACAAGTATGTTTAGTTTATGGCTGGAACGATTAACATGGACTCAGCTTTCCAAGGAACCTTGGGGTGGAGTTGTTCCTGGCAGTTTAGTCTGTGTACGTGCGCATGGGGGTGGGTGTGTGTGTGTGTGTGTCTCTGTGAGAGAGCGAGAGAGCGAGCGAGCGAGCGCTCGGTGGACTTCACCTGGCACCCCAGTCTGTCGACTGTTTGGTTCTTGGAAGCCGAGTGCGCTGTGGCTGAAGGTAATTACAGAAGCCTTTCCTGGAATGATCCCTCCCAGCATGTGGCGCTTCCAGGAACTGCGTGTTTCGCCTGTGAAAGCGAGTGAAAGGGCGCTGAGGCAGCAGACGTCGCTCACAGCTGCAGCGACCGCAGGCAAACCGCACGCTGCATTTCTCGTGCATTTTTATCTTGCAACAGCTGACTGCAAAGTGCAAACTGACACAGCGTGCGGCAGCCGTTTTTCGTTTACGTATTTGAACGGGGAGCTTGAAGCGGAGGAAAAAGGGGCTTCTCCGGCTGCCGGTACCGGCAGTCTGTCGACTGTTAGAGGCCGAGTTTGTGCTGCCAGCGGAGGTAGCAGGAGATGTCGCTGCAAATTCCTTTAACGAAGCAAACGGCGGGGAAGCGGAGCAGGAGCCGCCTTGCAGTGTAACGTAGTGCACTCTGGGTAACAAAATGGTGCCGTTATGAAGAAAGACCTTGTACTGCAGTTAGTGCTTTACTGTGTGGTCAACGGGGGCAGCCGGGGATTCTGGGAAGTGTCACGATACTGTAAAAAGCCCCGGGTCTCCAAAGTGCCCCGTACAGCTGCTCTTATCACCTGTGCGCGCGGCCTCGCTGCGTACCTGCTGTTAACAGCCGTGCGAGAAGAAGCCGCTACCAGAGTAAACGGAAGGGAGAACCGAGTTCTGCTGGTTGCGGGCCGGCCGCAGGGCAGGCGTGACCTGGGGGGGGGTGGCGACATCGTTCGTCGTGCCGCTGGGGCTCACAGATCATTCTAGTCCCCCGAGTTGCAGCACTTTGCTCGTGTGCTCTGTGTTTGTCTGTTTTACCATCTTTGTGCTTTTGAATTAACACTGACGCCTCGAACAGAACAAATACCTCATCGTCACAGCAGTTACCAACCTACTGGTGAGTTGTTGCACTTCGGTGTTGTGAGAAACGTTTTCCGAATGACTAAACACCACTGGAAAGGGGAAACAGTGAAAGGCGGGCTCTTCGTTTCGTTCAGTTTTTTTTTTACTAGAAAATAAACACTATATACAAGCGCCCACACAGTGGGATGAAGATCACTTGAATCCAGACCGACTGGGGGGGAGGGTGGGGGGGTTTAGTCTTTGCAAAAAAAATAACGGACGAGAGGAGTCCGACACCGGCAAGTTCAGACACCCACGGCTGTGGGGGGAACCGCACTTCCCAGATTGGCACCGGGGTGGTGTCCTGAACGTGGTTGTCCGCCCCGCGTCGCTCCCTGTCGACGGCTGTCAGTTGCCTCCGTGCGAGATCAGTGCCACAACGTCACAGCGGGGCGGTACCGAGCCTTCACAGCTGGAAGGGGTACTCCTGCAGGTAAAGTAGGAGTGGGCGGGGCAGGGGCAGCTGACCCGGGCAGGGCGTCAGGCGGTTGATGGCGAGACGGACGAGGTGCTGGAGAGAGGGGCAGGCCGGGCGCCGGTGCAGCGGCCGGATGAGCTTCAGCAGCAGGGCGTTCTCCTTGGGCTGGGGCAGAGAACAGATGTCCTCCTCCGCCTTGTTGGACTTGACGTAGTGCTGCACCAGGCTGAGCACGTCGGGAAAGGCCAGGAGGCGGGGCTTAACCAGGGAGCTCGAGTCCAGGCGGAACTGGCCGTGGCTGTACTCGATGCGCACGTTGGTGGGGCCGCGCCCCGTTTTCACCGACAGGGTCAGCATGTAGTGCGGGTGGCTGCTGTCCCGCACCAGGAAGGTGCCCTCCTGGGTGTCCTGCAGCACGGCCCGGGCCTCGCTGGCCGACACGGCGCCCCAGTACCATCCTGCGACGGCACAAACAAACGCTTAAAAACCCAGGCAGCTCGGCGACCTCCTAGCCCTCCCCGGAGGCGAGTTCTAGCGCTGCAAGATGCCTTTGCGTCAAAAGCTTTTTTTTTTTCCCCCCTTTAAACTTTCAGCAGGAGTAAACGCTGTGGGGGACAGCAGTTAATAAATTTAGATGAACCTGAAGTTTGGGGCTTTGAAAGATACTTTTCAATCTTTGTATAAATTGTACTGCTGTTAAAAGAGGGGGAAAAAAGAGACCAAAGACCAAAAGACTACGCTTCCGTAAAAGTTGTACCCAGAGGGGACGAGCTCGCCGTACCTGAAGTGTCCAAGTAGTGAAAGGTCTGAGCGATGGAGAGCAGGTCGTTGGTGGGGTCCCACAGCGGGGGGCTGCTGTGTATACAGTGCAGGGATGCGGTGGAGGAAAACCCACGGTGGGGATCTGGGCGCGTGCCGACGGCGGCCGCTTCCGTCCCCGGGGCCGGCAGCAGACCTCTAGGGCTGTGGGTAAGATGGGAGAGGCGTCACCATGGAGACCCCACACAAAGAAGATGGGACACAGACAGAGGTGACATCAGGGCACCGTGGGACATTGTTGCCCGAGTGGCGCCATGACAGGGTAGAACTGCACAGGCTGCGATGTTTTCCATACGTGGCGAGGGTCAGAGGTGACTCTGGTGGCCTTTTGGGGGAAACGGCACGATGGGAAACGCGTTCTGCCGCAGTGTGTCGCGAGAACAGAGGCTGACGAGACAACAGGGTAAGACTGCACCACCTAGTTTGCACTGACTTTACAGAAGAACCTTCCTCCCAGAATTTACGTCTTCTACCACTGTAACTCCCACTCCAACTTTGAGGACTTAGCAAGAACACCTTCACTAGCGAATGTCAGTGAGGTGTTCATTTAGAAGAAAACTAACTTTCTGGTCCCAGAAGCACTGGGTCGCCGATCCGCACATGGCCGAGTCTGCGTATCCAGAGTACAAAGACTGTGCCCACCCCCGGGCACCTACACCAGTGAGCCGAGCTCCGGATACGGGCTCTCGCTGCCAGACCGTCGCCGCTTCTCCCTACGTGCTGCTTATCTTCTAAAATCAGACAACCTCTTTGGCCCCGATTGCCTTTTCCTCCCACCCATTACCAGGAAACCCGGTTCTGCGTTTTCAGCAGGGATTTTGCTTCTATTCGTTTGTTTCACAACTCTGATAAACCAAATACCTCTGAAAGTCCATCTCTCATTACACACCAGCCCACACCTTATAAATAGCACAGTAGCTGCTGGAGTAGAAACACAGAACTGGCAACAGTTAATGCTACACAAGAATATACTCACAGGATGTTTGAAAAACAGCAAAACAATGATAACTATTAATCAGTAACCACATGTCGCGTGAACGTTAGTAAAATTACGGCAAAAAAACTTCGATACAAACTGAGAAACTACAAAATAGATGAAAAACTACAAATCGATTTGGACCGAATGTTCGTGTGATACTGAGATGTTTATGGAAGTGATCAGTTCTGTTGGAATCACCCTGTATGTGACACACGGTACACTTTAGATCACAGTTGGTGTGTCGCCCTGCTCTGCTGTACGAGTGACTGGAGGCAGTTTAGTTTAGTGCATCTATCACTGTCACCTTGGTCAAAAGTGCTGGCTGAAGGAATAAATAAGTTCCAGAAACAGGTAAAAATGTCCTTCCAGAACAAGTGCTGTAATTTTTGTTTGTGTTTAATGAGAAGAGGTTTCCAAGAACCGTCACTGAGCAGCCAGCCAGCCAGCCGCTTGTGTGTATTGCAAGACGGTTTCTACAGGGGAGGGGAAAAATCGCGCGCGCGCGCGCACACACACACACACACACACACACACACACACACACACACAGAGCCTGCTGCTCCACAGAGAACCTCTAGAAATACCTGTCAGACAAACGGCTCTTCTAGGTCACACAGGTTCTATGTGACGAAGTTTTAAAAGGCCTGATGCCTTTAGGGAGAAAAACAAAAAAAACATTCCTGGGGTGCCAGGGAGGTTATAAAACACACACAAAATTCAGTGTATTTGAAGCTAAAACACAAACTTGGTACACAACTAGTCCTGGAGTTTTATGCACTTTTATGACATACTAATGCTACTGTGTGACACATAAAAAAGGTTTCTGTGCTGATTGTGGGGAACCGGTTCACATGAGAAAACAGGAGGTGGATGGTGGCTCTGGATAGTTCCAGAATCCTCCGTCACTGTGGGATGTGAAGTACACACTCGGACCCCTGGATTTTACAGTCCAACGGGGATGAGAAGTTTCACCAAACAGCTCCGGCTTGAGCTCCACACACACCTCCACATCTGGGTACCAAGACCCACGTCCACGGATTCTTTCCCCTTAACTAGTTCATCCTGCTCAGGGACGCAGGGGCTACGAGTCGGTCCCATCAAACCCCGAGCAAATTCACCTGTTGCCCCCCACAGCGGGGCTTTTGCACAGGCGTGAACGGAATATTACAGGTAAAGGTGACAAAGCCGGCAGCGGACGAGTACTTCCAGGGTAGAACTAGAGTGAGCGAGACGTCCAGGTGCGGTTGGAGGGCAGCCATCCCTGTGTCGCCCGTGTGTGTGTGTGTGTGTGTGTGCGTGTGTGCGTGCACTTACAGCTGCTTTTCCTAGAACGACTGATTCATTGTGAAAGAACTGAAGAGGAAACTATGAGAAGTAAAAGCTTTTTTATTTTACACTGCAGCTGTCAGAGTTTCCCTATTGTTCTTCAGAAAAGAGCTGGATAGAGAAACTGAAAAATAAACCAGTTCAGTCTGCCTCTTTCTGTGTGTGTGTGTGTGTGTGTGTGTGTGTGTGTGTGTGTGTGTGTGTGTGAGAGAGAGAGAGAGAGAGAGAGAGAGAAAATCAAAATAGTACTTTAAAAGAACAATTGTGCACCCAGAAAGACGCCTGATCTCACACACTGAAAGCTGCGAAGCCTCCCAGGTGACAAACCGCCCTTAAAACCAACAAAACTTTGCGAAAAGATGGTATTATTAAAATAACCTTCCATGAAACATGGAATAAACCGTCAACAGCAAAGACCACATTTAGCTGTTTGACGCCACAAAACTTGTATCATGTCTCATTTATCACGTCATACGATATCTGATATATTTAACGGTCATGTAATATATGTTACTTTACGTAACACATATATAGGCCACATAGATATACAAATATTGTAAATTCCCAGAAAGGTGATTTATATTTTCATATATATTTCTATAAAAAAATATATATGTGGTGTTTTTATACATCGCGCCCAGCTGCGGTAGGTTCCAGTAGCCGACTTACCATCAGCAACCATTATACACGTTTAGCATATATAAACAAATTATATAACAGAAAAGTGTATCAATTTTTAAACAACTTACCCTTGAACACAAAGAATCATGACCAGGGATTTGGATGTTTATTCCGTTCAGTTCCCGCTTCTTTTTTCCCCCTCAATAAAAACGTTCGGTCCAGGAGAGGCTGAAAGGAAATGTTCTTTATCGGCGAAATGTGACAATAGTAAAAAAAAAAAAAACAAAAAGTGTTATCGTTTTTAAAGGCCGACAGAGCGTGTAAAACCTGTCGGTCGAACGCAAATAAATAGTAATAAAAGTGAAGCGGCGGAGAGGAGCGCGGGGCCGGCGCGTGCCTTGCGGAGGAGTGGGCGCGCGCGCCGCCGCTGCTCCAGCTTTAAAGGAAATGTGATTGACGCCGCGCGGAAAAGCCCCGCCGCTTCGGAGTCGTGACGTCACGCCTCTTCCAGGAACGCGCTTCTGGGAAAGAGCCTCGCGCCACAGCGCCCGTGACGACAGCAGTGGGCAGCAGCAGCACGAGCTGCCCGGCCGTGTGTGTGTGTGTGTGTGTGTGTGTGTGTGTTCGTGTCCATTATCTGCATCCCACTGAGCGCCAGGGGGGAAAAAAAGAGAAAGATTTTGGATGCATTTCTTACGCTTTCTAGGAATTTCCCCACGTCCGGCGCCCAAATGTGTCACCATTTATCACGACAGGATCCGCGCTGAAACGAAGGGCTGCCTTTCGGGATAAACAGTAACTACCGTGGTTGGTGAAAGCAGCCCCACGCGTGTATTACTACACTAACACTCTTAGATCCCACATTCACTGATGTTCAGGAACTGAACACTTTCGTATCTTAGTAAGAATTATATGAACGTGCGCTCTAGACCCATTTTTCTTCTTAATCTTACACGTTCAATGGACCACATGCTCACTTCGTCACTGAACAATACATGTATCAAACCGCTGTTTCTGAACCTCCCTGTGTGTCGAGTATTTACAGTACGGTTGCTGTGTCACAGATTCCAACCCCACGCGCACCTTCCTCGACCCCCACTTCACTTTTTCCTCTCCTCTCACTTGTCTTGTCGTTCGTAGTTGACAGGATTTGTCGCCATCTATTGGCGTTATGTTCCACTTCGGCACGCGAGGGCACCGCGGGGGGTCCCGGCCGCACAACGCGCACTTGGAGAAAAAAAGCGCAGCCTGAACCCAAACAGCGGCAAGAAACTCAGGACAACGTGGTCAATATTCACTAATGTACAGAAAGAAAAGCAAGTGAAAGGTGTGAAATCCTGTCCAGCATCTCACCAACTTGTGAACTTACATTTTCTGGTCCAAACGTAAACATAGTTGGGAGGAATAAAGAGAGGAAACATGAAAACAAAAAAGGGGAAAAAATAGTAGGAACAAATGGATGGCAGAGGCAGACAGTGTGGGATGAAACCCTTCCACTGCATTTTGTTTTTATCATACCTTTCCTTATTAATCATTACTGTATTTCGTAAGTTTCCATTTACTAAGTTAAAATGTGTAAAATGTCTGCTGACCTTCAGAAACCTGCAGTGATGTGTCAGTATCCCACACATGTGAGAAAGGAGCAGCTACATCTCAACCAAAAAGGATACTATGTGGATTTGACACTGGTATAAATTCTCACAGAATTACTCATCTGAAAGGAGTTTTAGGTGGGTGGGCACTGAAGATGTAACAAAATCCCAAAACTACACTGTCACCTGTGTATACAAGGTTAGTCTGGAGAATCATCGCGTCCAACTGAAAATCCCTGCAAGGACAAGAGCTGGTCATCCAAAACACTACAATTTGTTGCTCAGGAGATGGTTTTTTCCACAGAGCCTGCAGATACCCCATTAACACAGCAGGGTATTCTTGAGTAATTCATGGTAAATAACTTGACCAAGGGTACTTTAGCAAGACTGAGGTTGGAACCAGTAAACCTCTTATCCTTCAGCAGCTTAACTGAGCCCATCGTTGTTCCACCAAAAGCATCAACTTTTTCACCCAAGTGAAGCCTGTAAGAGTGGAGCACATCAGATACTGACACGTTCCCAGCAAAAAAGGAGACTCACGTAAAAACAAAACATTTTAATTGACACAGTAAAAAAAAAATCCTTCTGCATATTTACAAAAAATCCTTTTTACGTTTAGTCAGGCGCTCTCCTAACCCCAGAGAAACACTGTCCCACGTTGGTCTGGAGGATAGCGTCCCAACGCCAAGGAGTACAGTACAGCGCAGCCGCTTCCAAGGCAGCGTCTCAGTCGTCGATGGTCGGCAACCAGAAAGCCTGCGAAGGGTGAGGCCACAAGAAGGTGCATCAACATGAGAGCTGCAACCAATCACTGCAACTGCGCGTGTGTGCTTCTGTGGGCACTCGAGCGTATTGGTCCACAAGAAGAACTCGTTCCTCACCATGTTGGAACAAGCACTGGCAAAAGTCATGAACTTGGGGTTGAACTGTAGGCAGGTCACTGGGCCCGTGTGCTTTCCGTCGAGGACTGCCACCTTCATGCCACTCTCCGCGTTCCACACGTGAATCTTCCCGTCCTCCGAGCCTGAGGCATAAAAGCCAGAGTCAGCGAGTCTGTTCTCTTACACACCAGGCTCAGGCGTCTGGCAGCGGTGTGTGTCTGTGTGTGCAGTGTTATATTTACACATTACAAACGTGCAGTAAAGGGCATCGTGATGTTGTTAAGTGTATTTAAAGGGATTTGTTTTCCACTCACCGATCATAATGAACTGGGAGTCCGGAGTGAAGGAGGCTTCCAGAGTGACACCTTTACTGTTGTTGTAGCCCTACAGGATTGGCAACCACAATGTCCAACACACTAATGCAGTAAAACTGTAACCGTCACTGGTACTTTACTGCATGGACAAAATAAGGGTTTTATTGTTTTGTGCAATTAAAATATTATAGAACAGATGTAATATTATTGTATTGTGATAAAAAATATTTTATACTTTACTGAGTGCTACAGAAATGTAAAATTTTACTGTATTTTCACAAAGTCCATGGTAAAGTTTGGTCAAACACTAAGTAGCCTCAGAAAAAGGTGACAAAAAGTAATGGTCGTTAACAATAACAATAATAAAGTATCTTGAATACTTCGGAACATTTTCTCCCACGGATAAACGGCAATGCTGATCACGTAACAAAGATATCTTTTTACGAAAAAAAGACAAGTTCATGTTCAATAAAACTGTGGGAAAGGGGAGGAAGTATGGAGCTGAAGAATGTAACTTTTTTTTAAGGAAATAACAACTCCTACGCACTGATTTATGTCACCAGAGTATCCACATAGATTCCTACTGAGCCCCCCTGACTCTCACCCCAAAACAGTGCAGCGCAGCTCCCTTGAATGCGTCCAGAACGCGCAGAGAGCTTCCATTAGTGGAGACCAGGATCAGCTTCCCATCGTTGCTGAACTTCAGGCCGGTCCACTCACAGGTTCTGTCTATGGGCAGCTTGAAGGTGGCAAAGGGACCCTGTGGAACATCAGACATCCTTATATACAGGTGCTCACCCACAAACTGAAAAAAAAAAAAACCCTCAATATTTACATTTTAAACTACATCATTTCCAAAGCTATGTACAGTGCACAGCGGGCAGAGTAACAAATAGTTGTTTACCTTATCAAAGGATCGTAAATCATACAGCTTCACCATTTCTGAGTTCACTCCTGCAGCGAAAATCAGCCCCTCTGGGTCAAAGGAGCACACAGGCTTCCCTTGTAAGTGCATCAGACCCTGAGGTAAACAAACACAAAAGCATAGGACCTGGTAGACAGACACAAACTCGGGACATTCGATCACTGGACAGAAGAACGGCCAAGACGTACCTGGCAGTTTGGGGATCGGAGGTCCCACAGGCGAATGGTTTTGTCCATGGAGCCTGAAATGAAGGTGTCATCTACTGGAGACATAGAGAGCGCCACAACCCTGCAAAAGCAGCACATCTTTGGTTTAAAAAAAAATTATTATACTCAAAACATATAAGCTGGGTGTGGCCCAGGGTGGTAATTTCACAAGGCAAGATCACCTTACTAGCAGGGTAATGCAAACACAAATAAATATAGAAAAAGAGTATACAAACGTTTAGGAAAATGACAACTGAGTAAGCAGCATCCTGATCGCACCCTACCCGTACTCTGAGGGAAGGATTTTAACACCATAATAATATTACAACTCCATACAAACAATGTGAGATGATGGGGTTTGACAAAAACTGATGCTTCTCTTGGACAGAAATTGTTCACATCCTCATTCATATGAACACCAATCACGTTACACTGTTCAGCTTCAGCACACTTAGCAAACCGCTCCATCAACCCCCCCCCCCACCAAGCCTCTCTTACAGCACTTACAGCAACATGCCCACCTCACCTTTTGTTGTGTCCGGGGAAGTATCGGATGTACTTGTTGTCATGCAGTGATAGGTATCGGATAGTATCTGAAGGCCACGTGGACAGGGGATTAAAACAAAATTTACAGTATGAGGGTCTCACAGTGAGAAGGTGGCAACCACAGAGACAAAAGACCAACATTTTAAGGCAAAGAGACTGGGGCCACGCTAGCTGAATCCGGCCATCGGAGGAGACGAGCGGGGCTCCACCCTGAGCAAGGCAGTGGCCTGTACAGTTAGCTCCTAAACCGGGCAGAATCACAGACCCACAAACTGTACAAACAACTACCTCAGCACAGGACAGCCGTGATCCTGCTGCAAGTCCTGGAAGAGGGAGGCAAAGGACAAACAAGCGAAGTGGAAACAGTTACTCCTCCGCACTTCTGTCAGCAGCTTCCCAGACAGATCTGGCAGCAAGTGCGGCCTTTCGGTAGAGCGAACCGTTCCACGTGGTGCAACCGACACTCGACCGGAAGACAAGGAGAAACAAACCGTCGATTTTATTGGAGCTGTAGACCACCGTGTTGGCTGCGTGTGTGTACCGAATGAGATCCACTCCGTACTTCTTACTGTACAGGGTCCGTTTGGGTCTGGTCCGGACACAAGGAGAGAAGGACAGCGTTAAGTACCCGCATCACCCGCATATTCTCATCCAAACACTGCAGTAAATCATTGAAATGGTGCACAGAACCTTGAATCGTGACTCCTATCTTTAAATAACTGAACACTTGTTCCTTCCAAATGAGACAAAACTCTTAATGAAACCCACCTATAAGTCTTTCGTAATTTTACAATAAGTGTAAAGCTATAAAATAAAGCAGGGGCATTTAATCTTACTCGGTTAAGTTGCATAGCAACACGTGGACGTTTTGCCACAGACACGCTGCTTTCGTGCTGTTATTATCGTGATGCGAGGGAGACGCATATCCAGCCTTTCGTGTGACTTTTTACAATCGATTTACCACACCGCTATCAGAATGTGAGGGGATAACTAAAGGTATTTTGTTTTTAAATGAAACACAGTAAATGCAGTGTTGGAAAGTTCGATCTTCCGACGCTGGAAGGTCGGAGCACTAGGCGCGCTCAGTGCCCGGCAGAAGAGTCACTCGAGCCCGGGGATGAGGCACCTGCAGTAGGCCTCAACTCGAGGAAACAATGCTTTCTAACGAAACTAAAGCCATTTATCGAAGTGGGTTTGGCTCACTTTCCCTCCTGGCAGTCGTAGAGGACAATGGAGTCGTCGTCGCTGCTCGAAATAACGGTCTCGCCGTTGGAGCTGAAGTCGAAGCAGTTGATTTTGTCCGAGTTCTCTCGGAACACCTTCGCCACCCGAAAACTCCGCAGCACATTGTCCGTGAGCTTCATGACGTCCGCCACTGGCTCGGCGCCACACTCCGCTCTCTGGTCCCTGAAACAGTTTCAAACCACCGGCCGGCGCGCTGTGACAGAATCTACTGCGCTTTATTATTAAACGTAAAGCAGCGATTGATCCGCGGACGTTTCAAATGCCGCAGGGAAAACCCGCCTGGCCGCGTCTGAACATCCAACCCGTCCAGACTCCACCTTCCGTGCGTCGGTCCAACCTCGACGAGACTCCGCCCCCGGACGTCCGTCAACGCGAGAACATACAACCCCTCTCTGATGTCAGTCCACCGAGGAGCGACTCAACATGGCGGTCCTCTCCTGGGTTGCCGCTGTTGACGTTTGACCTGATAAGCTTTTTTTAACCTACTGGACTTGCTTTCAAATTACTTGTTGCATATAAATCGTTGGTTCAAAACTGCCCTCTTAATCTTATTTTGTCGTGCAGCGTGTCATTTAAACGCGCCATAGTTGTAGGCTGCCGGGTTTCACGCCTCTGTGGTCACGTTTAGCAGCTGTCTTGGTGAAAGTATGATAATCGTATCAAAAGTGCAATAAATGTCTGGAAACCGTAGAAAGTCAAGAATACTGATGCAGGTGAGAAACGACTTGCTTGGCATTAACTGCAGCGCTGCTTGTCAGGTTTTGTAGGGGATTGACGCTGAACTCAGACTTTGCAGTTGTTTTGTATGGGAGATAATAGTCACTGTCAACATCCTTGTCCAGGCCCACCGAGGAGGACTGTAGCTGCCCTCCCACCCAGGGTCACGATGCCTGAATGTACTCTGGTCCCACCAGGCGTACTGCCCACAAACTCCGTGCTCCTCTGCTGCAGGGTGAATCATTACACACAGCGTCAATACAGGCTGAGCACAACTCAGCACCGACTTACACAGGGTGTCCGCCATTGACCCCCCCCCAAACAAGCTTCCGATCCGGTCAAATCCAGGCGCGTGAGTATGTAGAATTGTGACGGTCGAATTGCGGGGCAGAACTGCGCTTTATGCGAGTGTTTTTGGCAGAAACCTGTACATTCGTCTGCGTGTGTGGGAGGAAGAGCAGGAGGAGGCTCTGTGATAAGCCGCTTGTTTGGACATTAATGGTGACTGTTCACCCAGAAAATTCTGTTGGGCAGTGAGTTTTTGAGCAAAAAAGCCAGCAGACTTACCCAGGAGCACTTGGCGTTTACCTTGAGGAGTTTGAGGCAACACAGCAGATGATTTGGACTTAAGCTTGTTGTGTGTGAAATGCATTAATTGTAAGCCTGTGGTTGCCTGTCTGTCCCCCAGGTGCTCACCAGTGGCTCATGGCGCGGGTTTTGTCTCTCTGCTCCTCTTTCTCGCTCTGCCATCCTCTGGGTGTCTGGGGCACAGTGCGTCGCATGATGTCGCTGGAAGAGCGTGCTCGGGCCGTGTTTGCGGCAGCCGTGGAAGGAGTGCAGCCCGATGCCGTGGTGCGCAGGAGACTACAGCGAAGCGGAGACTGCCTCCTGGTGGACAGTCGCCGGTTCCCACTCAGTCGCAACCTGCACCTGGTGGGCTTCGGCAAGGCCGTGCTGGGAATGGCGGCCGAGGCAGAGAGGATTGTGGGAGACCATCTGGTCCAGGGAGTGATCAGTGTGCCTCATGGGATTCAGGAGACACTCCGGAAGCATGGGAAAGGGTGAAAACATGGCCAGCATTGCGTGATTTAAAAAATTTTTTTTTTAACCCCAGACGGGCCTTTGCTGCGGTGCCACAATTAACACCTGCCTCTGCTCCTCAGGCACATGCTGCTGCAGCAGAATAGTCGTATTGAGGTTCTGGAGGGTGCAAAACACAACCTCCCTGATGCTGATGCCCAAAGGGCTGCAGAACGCATCCGTCAGATTGCCAGCCTGCTGACCGAGACTGATCTTCTGCTTGTGCTCATCTCGGGTGAACCTTTCTCTTTTGCCCTCAAGGATTTCATTTCATAACTCATTATTCTCTGGCCTTTTCACTTGCAGGGTTTGCATAATTTTAGCTTTACCTGCAGTTTGTTTCTTTTGCAATCTCAGTTGCACACGGAATTATTCCACAGTTGTTGACTTTGGAGTTAATGATATAATTTCAAGAATATCTCACCTGTATTGTTTATTCAGCAGGTGACACGCAGGAAAAAATGATCTTCCATTAAATTGTGTTCTTGGTAGATTTGCCTGTCAGATCTGTGCACACAAATGCATATGAATCCTGTGTGTACACAGGTGGTGGGTCAGCACTTCTGCCTTCTCCAATACCACCTATCACTTTGGAGGAGAAACTGGAAGTGACACGCAAGCTGGCAGCCGCCGGCGCCACCATCCAGGAGCTGAATACAGTGCGCAGGGCTCTTTCCTTGCTCAAAGGTGGTGGCTTGGCACACTGTGCCAGTCCTGCCAAGGTGCGTCATCCCCAAAGCCCCCACAGGGTGCAGAATCTTCGAGAACTCTGCTGTGTTTTGTAGCTCCACTTTATGATCAGAATGTGTTGTTTCAAAGTACCAGCTCTTTCTCACTGTAAGACATAACTCATTCTTTTGTAGGGCAAACACACACACACACACACACACTTCTTTATTCACAAACTCTACTGGCACGTTAGAGTCATGAGTTCACCTGAAGCACTTCTTTGCACTGTGGGAGGAAACGGTCGCCTCCAGAGCACCCAGAGGAGGAAATGCATATTTACAGTAAACGTTGTCCTACAGGTGGTAGCTCTGATTCTTTCGGATGTGATCGGAGACCCTTTGGACCTGATTGCAAGCGGCCCCACTGCACGGTGCGAAGCGTGGCCTGAAGGTGTGTGGACAATTCTCGAGCGCTACAAGCTGTGTGACTCGCTGCCCACGTCCGTAAGAGAAGTGTTGGGACAAGCAGAGCCGGAGTGGAAGGAGGCGGGAAAGGGGGCTGAGCGGGAAGAGGCCCGGGTCCTCAACACTGTCATTGGCTCCAATAGCATTGCTCTTGAAGCTGCAGCACAGCGGGCGCGGGAGCTGGGGCTTCGCCCCATTGTGATGTCCCCTGGGGTGTGTGGTGACGTCCGCGAGGTGGCCCTCCTGTACAGCTTGCTCGCTTCTTTCGCTAGTGACCCAAACGACAAGTCCGTGGATTGGGCACAGCACATCCTGCAGCTAGGGCCCAAGGTCGGTGTGGAGAGCTGGGACCTGTGCCGAACCATGCGGGCGTTAGGCGAAAGCCACGAGGAGGGCTGGGGGGTCACCTGCGTGCTGGCAGGCGGAGAGCCCACGGTGGAACTGATAGGCCGAGGGCAGGGTGGGAGGAACCAAGAGCTGGCACTGCGGGTGGGACTGGAACTGGGATCAAAGCGACCCCTTCAGGGCACGGTGTTCTTGAGTGGCGGGACGGACGGGCAGGATGGACCCACAGAAGCTGCTGGCGCAGTGACGGATGGTGGCCTGCAATCGGAGGCCCAAAGCCAGGGCCTTGACCCCAATGGCTTTCTCTCCAACAACGACTCCCACACCTTTTTCTCCAGGCTCTCTGCAGGTCGACACCTGCTCCTTCCCGGACTGACGGGAACCAACGTGATGGACGTGCACCTGCTGCTCATACCCTCACAGCCTCCCCAGAAGTGAACGCAGTAAAAGTACTGAGTGTTGGCGCACGTCCAGGACAGCTTTAGAAACTGACCTTTTGCTAAAGACTGTTCTGGAAACACAGGTTTAGATTCCACATCCATCCCAGCAGCTAGACTGAAATGAGGGATTTGTAACAACAGACGGTTTTTGAAGTTCAAGCATAACATTTAATTTCAGAAATCTGCTTTACATGAGATTCAAATCAAACACTAAACAAATTATATAAAAATGTATTCAACTCAGAATCATTTGTGTTATTTTCTATCAAGTCTTTGTTGACTCATATAAAGATAATATCCTCTGGAATGATCCGTCTCCTTCCTGTGTCCTCAGGCTTGAAACAAACGTTCGCTGTGATGGAGTCCATCCACGTGGCTGCTCGTCATTCATAGTAAATGCTGTTTAGTGAAGGAGCCCCCCCCCCCCCGCTACAAGTGTTTGATTTACACGTTTTCTTGTATATGGGTGAAATTATTTCATACCCTTTACTGAGTTACAGCAGAATATGAGCAGTTTTTTCATGTGTATGAGTAACAAGCCAAGCATGGAGGGAATTTTCAAAGTTGGCACCATAATAATAGTTATGAGCCAATTTCCAGGAATGTGTTACACTTGTAAGTGGGGGGGACACCTGTACTAAATGTATTGCAGTAGCAGTTCTCTGAGAACACAGAAGCTAAAATTTATTCTTTAATGATTAAGCATTAATATGTTCCATGTTCCCACAGTAGCTGAGTTGCACGGTATTCAAAATTATAATGGTTTCCTATTCCCTACTAATTCAAAATGTTTTTATTAAATAAGTATGTTCTCTTAAATCACGGGTTACTATAGCCATGACATTCATGAATATCCAGGGTAATCAGAATAAAGGACGGCCTTTAACCACCACAGAGCACAGCGATTTAAAAATAAAATTATGCAACTGAATTAATATAACTGATTCTCACCTGGAAGGTGAGGACTTAATAAAATTAGACCAAAGAACAAGGCATTATAACAGTCAAATTTCCTACACGTTACATAGTCTGTGGAAATATTTCCACCCTGATAAAATTAGATTTTATATCCTAGAGGCTGAAGATGATAAGATGTCTTCAGTCACGTAAACCACTTATTTTCATTCAAGGTTCCCTCTCAGTTCAACAAAAGATAAGACCGGCGAAACGGACTACGGAGGAGACGTGGCAATTAGGTTAAATACTGTTTATTAAGAAGCTTATTAAATAAAGGACACCTCAGTTCTACCTGCTGTGGGTGAAGTTCAGGACCACAACAGGCACCTGACATCATAATCACAAGTGGAACCATTACTGTTTTACAGAAATTAAAGCAACCACGCTGTACAAAGTATCTGGGTGCCACACCTTCATTTCACACTCAAAAAGCAAACAAGTCAACATCTACGGATGATGGAGGTCTGAAGAGGCTCCTGCTGACAAAGGGTATTCTCACCCTGTCCATTTCACACCGCTGCCAGCTGCCCCAAGTGCTGCCGATTCTCCTATTTTGGGCCTTGCTCACACTGCTATATGCACATGGTGTCTGGGCTGAATAATCAGGCTTCCTGCCTGATGGTGAAAATCCAGAGAAAGTCCCCCTTTTTTACATTACGGAATCAGCCGAGCTTAAGACCAGACATAAGTACAGTTTTTCCCTGTTTGGACTGGTGCGGTGAAGCTCATGCGCCGATGATGACGGTAGCCAACACATCCACTGATCTGTCAGACACCTTCCACTCAAAGCCAACACGCATCTTGGAAAGACCCACCTGCCCGCCTTCATGTGGAGTGGGAGCCTCAGCTTTTCCAGGGTGTCTCTGTGGGTTTTTTAACTAGTCGCCTGCATGCTGGATGGGACTGGCCTCCAATCTGGAAAGGTGCCACACAACTCCAGAAGCAACGACATGATCTCTTCTGAGTCCAGACACAGTGCAGTGAAATCCCTCACAATGATGGGTCTGACAGGTGGGACACTCTTGTCCTGCTGGTTGGACACGGTGGGAACCTTGCTTGTCACTCTCGATGGGTCTTGAAGCCATCCCCAGCCATACTCTCCCTGACAGAGAAGAAGTTCCAACATGACTTAGACCAACAGTCACACACACTAACTAACTACACCGGCAGTTTTCCCCCCCGAGGTGCCACCGCGCGCAAGACTGTCCGTAATTCTGACTTGGGTTGACAGTCTAAACGGTCATCAAATTTTTAGGAGAAATTTTAACTGGACTTGTCTGACAGGTGTAAAGAATACAGTGTTGTTGCTGGAGCTCCACTCCACCTGAAAATTGATGTGGGGGGGGGTCACAGAACAGGACACGACTTGAGGAGTCATTGCTAAAAAAGGTTAAAAACCTCTAGAAGCAAATCATTTTCTAATGTGTCGACTGTATATCCAACAAAACAATTTAAAATGAAAAGAAGAGTTTAGCAGCAGTCGGTGTCGAGTGCTTTTTTAGAAAGCGGTTTGTTTATCATCATCATCATTATTAAGTCGTCCACACGTACCAGCCGCTGAGGTGCGGGGCCGTGTCCGGAGTCCCGCCGTTTTGTCCCCCGGTACCTGCAAAGCCGACAAACACGTCAGTGCGTCTGTTTTCGCAGGAACCCCCTGCACGTGCAGCAAGTCTCACAAGTGCCGGGGACACGAGTTATTAATATTACTATTTATTAATTCAACTGGTGCTTTTCGGCAAACAGGTTACAGCGTACGGTGACTCACCCATTTATACAGCTGGGTAACTTTTACTGCATCGATTCAGGGTAAATACCTTATTCAGGTATTACAGCAGGTCGTCAAACGTGAATCTGTCCTTCACGTGTGACGGCACTTCTAACCATTACGCCACCTACCGTCAACTGTTTCAACGACACACAGTTTTGTATCCGTGCGCTCGTTTGTAAGTATGTCCGTACATTTATTTCGATAAACACCCGGAACACCCGCACCCCCCGTCGCGGGCACCGCGTGCGGCCTCACCGAGCCTGTAGTACATGTCGTTCACGGTGGTCCCGTACACTTTCCACGCGAAGTGGATGGCGACGAGGCTGACGACGAGCCAGGCCAGGAGGATTTTGAAGAGGGCCACCCTCATGTCGTTGGCCGCCCAGTCCTCGGCGAACTCGGACAGAAAGGAGAGAACTCCGTCCGCCAGCCGGGAGAGCAGCTCCAGGTCCCAGGGCTCCTCCATGTTTCTACATACACAGCGCGCCGTGTGAACCCGCGCCGCACCGCATTGTTTCAGGACAAAGACGCCGGGAACTGCAATAATATTTGCGTGCAGGAAGTGCGGTGCGAAGCCGCACAAAGGAGAAGAACAGACCGAGCCCCCCACGATCAGTCACGGCTGATTCGGGGCGGCAGATTCACCACAAGTTAACCATTCGCTCTTAAAAATGTTAAAATTATTAATGCAAAACACAGTACTGGTAAATGGAAAGAAATTTTATTTAAAAACTGTACGACCAATATAAGCTGGTGTAAATAAGTTGTCCCTTACGGTTTCCGTAGAATCTACTGCCTCGTGTAATGTGTTTTTAAAAACCGCAAGGCAAGAGCGGCGTATCTTCGTTTTTACTTTCGCTTATTCGTTTCTTATTGTATACGCAGTTTATTTGCAAAACTCCAAAATAAGTTGTCATAAAAATTAATAGTTTTATAGTATATAAGTCCTATACAGAATTCAGACATAAGCCGTTAACGTACAGACAATTTCGACATCACCGGGAAATGTTCGGTTTCATTCTTTGGGGCCGGATTTATGTTAATTTAAAACCGTCCTTGTTAGTAATTAACTTCCCTTTTTATGAACTTTATACAAAGAATGTTTATTTTTAACTGGCAAAATAAAAAGTGAAGTATTGTAGGCTGTCGTCGGTTAATGATCGTTAATCTGCCGGCTGTTAGAGGAAAAAAGGCTAGAAAACGTTTACTAGCCAAAACATAAATAGTTAGAGAACTGATCGAAATAAAGTATAAAAATGACACCAAAGACAGGTTTTGACAGCTTTTGGGCGATACTTGTACCTCTCCTTCAGAACACAGTTGGCTCTGAATTCGGAACTGTTCCCAGGTTTATCCGCTACGTCTCACTCGGTGTAAGTTTAATAATGCAGGGCGATTTGTTTGTCTGTTGATTCATTTATTTATTTAGTAAATATTTTCGGTTGAAAACATCGAATAAACCTGTGAGTTAAAAATTCCCTTAAATATTTAGACTTTATTCAGTGCAGGGTGTCGGTGTCTCTCTACTCTAGAACCATGAGGCGGGAGCCAGGATGCAAAGTTGTCTGAATTCCTACTATTTTATTATTTTTTATTAGCAACGTTAACGCTAAATCTGATTTTATATAATTGAAAATAAAGCACGATGTCCACAGCCTCCTATTAACTGTGTTGTTCTGCTTTACTGTGCAAGATGCTGTCGTGATGCTTCATGTGGAGTCAATAAAAGACCAGAGAAAAAAATGTTTCCCCTTAAAATCTCGACTGTATTTTTCCGGCACGTGATCCATTACTTACACCTGTAGTCGCTTTCGGTTTTTCTGACCACAGAAGCACACAGTACCAGACATGTGACTCTTTTCACTCACTGGACAGTTTGTGTAAAAAGAATGTTTCTGCTTCGTCTTCTCCCCCCGGGCTCCTCCTTGTCAACGGCATTTTACTGCTGACTAGTCCTGTAAAAGTCTCAGATACAGCAATAAGACGTTGAAATATAAACTATGCTACCCTCTCCTCCTCCTCCCTCTATGGTGAGATTTGAGTTTCTGTCCTGTCTCACATTGTTTCGGTGGCATCAAACCTCACCAAGGGCAGCACGGTGGAGTCCTCAGGTGAGATGCGGGTTCCGGTGCCGCTGAGTCTATGTGGACTTTGCATGAAATGTTTGTATCTTCAAAAATTCATAACTCTGATGTTTGCAACACAAGCGACCTGAAGGAGAGTCGTGTGAGATTCAGGCCTGAAAGCAAGGTTGGAGAAATGACTCAAACTGAGGGCACATTTCTCCATTACAGGATATTATCACACATTCAGCTAGTTCAAGGTCTCCATGTCTCCACCCTCACAAACAGGTGCTGAACATATGAGATTCAGGACTGGGTTCGAACCCATAACCCCTGCTACATTACCAAGCAGTGCCGGTTATTTTTTCTGTAATTCTCGCATTATATCTTGTCAGCTGATGCCCCTTATGCTTCATTAAAATGTCCCTCAAACAATTTTCTACCAGCATGTTTCCAAAATATTCCTCCCCAGTTTTATATATTCAACTTTTCACATTTGTGTTCTGCCATTTTTTTGGCTCCAGTAGAAAGTTTAACAATCTTCAGTGTTTTCTTTGTCAAACCATACATTTCCATATATGTCTATTATTGCTGCATTTAAAAATGGCTGTGTAAATAACGCGTCTTGCATAATAGACATAAAGTCACGCAAGGAGAAGTTTTCCTTCATCCAAGCCGCTCCTGTCCCACCCCCTGCGTTCACACCCCCCCTCCACAGCCACCTCCTCCTTCCCCTGCAGCAAAGTGCAGCCGACACGACACCAGCAGCGCAGCACAGCCGAGTCGGGAAACCTCACACCAGCCAGGTATGAAGAATTAAACATCGACTTTTTCGTAATTTTCTCATGACACTTTTAAAAATAACAGAAATTTTAAATCATTATACATTCCTGGTTGCTCTTCTATTGTCCCAGATGTATAGCTGGAACACTACAGACATAGGTGCAGGTAGATCAACAGTTTGAGTGTTTTAAATTATTTAACACCTAAATTTTCAAACCAGCGGGTCCTAAAAGTGTCATTTAATTCTAATATCTGACACCGGGTAGTTATTTTGTGGCTAAATAAGGTATAAACGTGGAATAATCTACTGACGTTGGAGTGGTTTTGGTTGTGTAAAAATAGGAGTTACTATAGCACTGACTGTGGAACATCTGTACTAGCAGACCTGTCCTTACAAGCTCAACACCCCAGTCATAGTGTTGAATCACTTGAGCAAGATCAGGATTCTATGACCCTGTATAGTGTGGAAAAGTCCAACTTTACCATTTATATCTACATGGAGTAGACAGTAGGGTACAGAAGCTTGCTTCCGTCCAACAGCAACCGACCACCAGTGAAGTACCAGAAAGCGCCTCCAGCAGAAGAAACTCCCTTGATGAGAAGAAGCAGAACAGGTTTTCTCCACCTCTTGCTTAAAGAGACAGGAGTGTCACCACTTTGGCAGGCAGGAACCTGGTGATCAGTTGTCAGATTCCTGGGAAACTCCTTGCTGGACTACACTGCACTAGCAGTCTTGGGGACATTTAAGTATCCGTCTTCACCTTAGTGACAGCGGCAACCGGTTTCTATCTACACTTACCAACAGCAGTCGTCTCAGCACAGGTGTGTAAGCAGGAGTTCAGGTGGGGTGGAAAACGCTGGAACGGACGGCTGAACAGTGTAAGGATGGAATACCTCTGCTTGAGGCACCTTTGGTGATGAAACAAAGTCTTATCAATTATCGCCATGGGCTGGAATCACTGGTTTGTTATAAAGAGTTATTGGATTTTTTTTTTCCCTGAAAAAGGACACGGCCGTTAATAAAACCGACACGCAAACGGCTGTGGGTTGGGTGGGCGTTTTGGCGGCACAGCAGGATGTACAGTATATTTTGCACACCTGAGCGTGTGGCAGGGGAGGCCCTCGTTCCTCGACGGGGGAAGGAGAAGATGTCTGATCTCAAGCAGGATGCAAAAATGTAAATGTAATGTGTGCAGGAACTACAGCAGTTGTACTTTTCTCCAGTGTCGATGACAGCCTGCCAGCCGTCACCGGGCTGCGATCACCACATTTTGGCCGCAGCGCAGGGAACCTTGGGGGGGCCTCTGGCGTGCAGCACCATGGGGTGAGCAAACGGTGAACGATGATGCTCATCCCTTTCCTGTAACTAGCAGATAGCAAGTCTGGCGCAGACACACTGTAGATGTCAAGTTGTGCTAGAATCCTTTTTCAAATTAACCCTCATTTTTGGGACCCCATCCTGCTCCAAAATAGTAATTCTGGGGTCTTGAAGTAGGATAAATATTAAATGACAAACTTTTTAAATTTTATTTTGTTCCCCCCCCCCACTGTCATCCACAACCTAAAATTCATAACAAATGGTTAGATTAAAAAGTAAACACGTTCTGAACATTTCAACATTGTCATCAGCTGTTTGTTTATTTTTCAATCCAAACATGTTTTATGAATCTTAATGTGTAGGAAGCTGTGTTCTGATAAAGCTAAAAAAAAAAACTGAAAATAAGTAAACAATTCAAGCCTCAAAATTACCTGTTTCTGTGGAGGCGTGGAGGTCCAAACAGACCTCACTGTGGTGTTCGAGTTATAAGTTAAACTCACACAATCCGTGGAGAGACTGTGGAGTGCAGATGATTGAGCTTTTCTCCAGGTAGCTGCCCGAGACCTGATGGTGTTCTTGCTGTGGCTCTGGCAGGGAAAGGCCCTCCTCTCTGGCGCAGCTCCTGAGGGACTTCCAGCTGCAGTGCCAGTCGCTGGCTACCAAGAACAACGCTGGGTACCGCCTGGAGTTTGAGGTTCACATACACGCCTCTGCAGCCCCCATCTCAATGGCCCCTCAGTACACTCCCACGGGGTCTATGCTCACGTGTGACAAAAATCAGTTGGCATTATGTGAACGGAAACACAGTAGGCATCTTTTCGTGAATTTTGCCAAACACCACGAAGGACAGAACATCTTATGATGACTTGAGAGCTGTAGCTCATCAACGTGTAGCTGGAGTTCCAGTGAGACCATGTCAGCTCAAGAGTGTCACTTCCTCATCCCCATGAATGTTATCATATGCATACTTGATATTTTCCGTTGTCCACAGCGGCTGAGTGAGGTGGGACGAGAGCTTAGCACCAGGGCTGGAGACCTCGGTGTCAACAGGGAGAAGAACAGATATCTGCACATCCTGCCCTGTGAGTGGAACCTGATGACGACGGAGCCTAAAAACAAAGATGCCAAACCCAAATGTGAGTGGTTGTTGCAGCACCCGTATCCCCTGACCCCTGTGGCTGACTGATTTCAGATGATCACTGCCGAGTGAAGCTGACCCCGCAGGACTCCGACGTCCACTCTGACTACATTAATGCCAACTACATCCCAGTGAGTCCAGATCCTACCACCTTCTCATCACTGTTACGGTGCCTCAGCCTCACCGCGGTGCCACCCATACCCCTGCAGGGCGGCGTGTCGGAACGGGACTTCATCTGCACCCAAGGCCCCTTGAGCAACACGCTGGCTGACTTCTGGCACATGGTGTGGGAGCAGAACGTGCACGTGATCGTCATGCTGACCAACTGCAAACAGAACAACAAAGTGAGAAGCGCTCGTTCACCAGAGGCGGTCTCAGTTACCGGTGTAAACTCGCTCTCCTGCAGTGAGTGCGACCTGTACTTGTTGCTGTGGTTTCCGCCGCCTTTTGCAGTGTCTTGTTGGCCTGCGCCCTGCCGTCTGACTGATCGGCTGCATGTTCCCAGGTGCTGTGTGAGCAGTACTGGCCGCAGGACTGCACGTCCCTGTGCTACGGCCGGTACCAGGTGACCTCCGTGCGCCGGCGCCACGGCCCCGGCTGCCTCATCACCACCCTGCGCCTACGTCAGGTGACTTGGCTCACGCTTCCCTCAAGCTCTGCTCAATCATAGAAGCTTGGCAAAGCACATTTATTACACATCCATCCAAAGGGAGGTCAATACGCAGTTGTTCTTTCTCAACTGGGCCTGACGCCCACACACAGACGCTATGGGTGAAGGAGTCTTGTTGACAGTTGGAGGTTAAAATTCCAACTACACCCAGGTTTTATGAATGACTAAGTCTGCACTTTCTAGCTAACTAATGAGGTGTAACTGTTTGGAAGACAGTGGAAATGTGTGTAACTGATGCTGGACTGTCATGGCTATTCATTAACAACCTGTGTTAATTTTTGGGGGACATTCGGTTCAAGATGGATGCCCCCACGGAGAGGAAGGTAACACACTACTACTACCCAGGCTGGCCGGACCGAGGCGTCCCCTGGGACTTTGCCTCCTTCTGCTCCTTCGCTGAGCACGTGCGGCAGCAGCTAGACAGCGCCCCCCGTGTCTGTCCTGCCGTCATCCATTGCAGGTACCCACTGACCTGTCCACCTCTCGCTTCTGAAGCAGAGGGTTAAGCGTCTCCGTGTGGCTTCGTTTGCTGTTACTCAGCTGTTCCTCCTGCTGCTGTATTGTTCTGTTCTGTGGAAAAATTTAGTCAAACAAACCAAACTTTTTTTCATTATGACTTTAATTATACAGCTCAGCCAGGAGTTGAACACAGGTTACAGGAATATACAGGGAGATCCAGAGCATCTGAAACACCCTTTCATACAGTGCTAAAAATTGCGCTTTAGGATCAAAATATACCACTGAGGATAAAATACCCATAAACTGACCAACCAAGTTAGGACCCATTCAGACAAATGGTTTACTGACAACCCCTAATCTTTTCAGTATGAACACACACAAAGGTAACAGCCCAGCAGAGGGGGCAGGTATGTGGCACAGGAATACAGGAAAATGCCATTTTAGGAGAAGAATTTCACTAAAGAAACTACATGAGAGAAAAGACTTGTATCCTTTGGTGGAGTAATAAAAATTCTCAGTTGAGATACATAAGGCCATTCAGAAATATTCTTCTACAGTGCGTACGGTGTAACGCTCACATTTCAGATGTGGCCAGACATTGTGCTCCACTGTGTACCGGTTTCACACCACTGCTGCTCACATTCCATGGTCTTTGCAGCGCGGGAGTCGGCCGGTCCGGCACGTTTGTGGCCCTCCTGTGGCTCATGCAGCTGTGCGCTCGCGGAACCTGGCCGGACGTCAGAGGGGTGGTGTACAACCTGCGAATGCACCGCGTGATGATGGTGCAAGCTCTGGTAAGGCTCCTAGGGGGGGGTCCGGTGGTGTGTCTTCTCTTATCTTATGGGCGCAGGGAGTCGAGGGGACCTGCTAGAGAACTCGTTACTAGAGGGTTTCAACAAACAGCAGCCTGGCTTGAAAGAGGCACCAAATTTTTTTCTTGTGGTCTCACCATCTTCCAGCCTCCAGCTGCTTCGACCCATAAACACACTGCTTTCAGCATTTGTATGATTTGTTACTAAAATCTTATAAAGTGAGTTGAAATTGCAGATTTCCAAAAAAATTAAATAAAATCTCCCCAGCCTATTTCAAACTGATGTTTGAATATCTGAAGATGTGGTCAGATGCACCTGAGCTATTACAGCAGTAGCACATTTGGACATTTAGTTAAGGCACCAGGAGGTATAGAGGTCAGAGCTGCTGCATTTGGACTTGGAACTTCTGTGTTTGAATCCCAGCTCCTGCGGTAGTACCCTTGAGAAGGGTACTTACCCCAAATTGCTGCGGTAAAAATTACCCCGTTGTATAAATGGGTGAATCATTGGAAGCAGCTTTGGAGAAAGGTGTGTACTAAGCGAACACACATCTACAGCTGAAAGCATATCAACCACCGCAGAATATTTAATGTACTGTGTGTTGGCATCATCTCACTCGTGACGTCACTGTCTCACTATTATCAAGTGTTATACGTGCCATTAGTGTGGAATTTGATGGTACTAATGACACCGTCCTTGTCTCTTAGGAGCAATACATATTTGTCCACTCTTGTCTACTGCACTGGATGTCTGAACAGACAAGATACAAGCCAAGGTGTGTACAGTCTCAGACACGCCCCCCAGCACACCGCAGGTCATGTTAAGCCTCAACACACAATAATATAGAATATTAGTGGTGTTCAGATTAGTTTCAAAACCCTAAGGTGAATTATAGTTTGAATGTCCACAGTAGGATTTTAAATGTTCTGTACTACACAAATTCAGGTAGGAAAATGCATAAAGCCAAGGACACAGATAGAAACGTGGATTCCCCTTGTTAGGTCTGTGAAGAGCAGTCGGAGGACGGACAGAACGCGAGACCCCCACCCGCCCACCCCAGAAGCACCCCCACTATGGAGCTGGAACTGGAGGGAGGACAGGCAGAAGCAGGAACAGCTGAGGCATCGAGTGGCACCGCCAATTCTGGCACCAACAGGCATACAGAGACTGTTTTCCGTTACACACCTGCAGAGGTTCCAGACCCTGATCCCACCTGGACTGGGATGGGGAGTGGAGTGGAGTAGGACACTCCCTCCTCAAACAAAGCAGGGGTGGTGAGGGACAAGGAGATAGAGCTTATAGAGACGTCAACCCTTCAAAAGCAGCACCCAGTGGCAGTATTCGTTTTCACCTTCCGGAAAACTTGACAGAAAGAGCTCTCAACGTTCAAAACGTTATTAAAATCGCCATCATCAGCTGTAAATGGGGCCTGGGCAATGAATAAATAAATAAGACCTGACTAGGAAACACTAAACTCAGGAACACCTTCCAAAGCACTTAAAAGTGAATTCCATTCTCATGCTCAAATATGTTTGTATGTGTCGTGTGGAGGTCTGAATGGTGTGGATCGCAGCCCAGGACACTAAACGCACACAAAGCAAAATCATTACTGCTTTTACTGCGACAAAGTCACTCAGAATCAGGCCTGATCCAGACACTTTAATGCAGCAAATGTCCCATCATGTTCTAAAATGCAAAAGTGTGAATGTTTTATGTTGTGAAGCTGTCAATTATTTCCAAAGAGAGACTCAGGCAGGTTCTGAAAGTCAGTGTCCACTGCTCACATACCAATGTAAATAAACAGCTGAGAGCGGGAAGGTATTCACCCATGTGTGGTTCCTGTATTAGTCTTGTTTTCCTGCAGGGGAACCGAGGCATCATCAGGCCCAGCAGACGGCTGCTGCTCTTGTTCGGCCAGTTCCTCCGGTCTGGTGAGCATTCGCACTCGACACGTCTCCCCAGGACTGACACGTGTTGCGAGCTGAAGGTTAGTGAAGACGAAGCACAGCAGCAGCATTATTCTCAGCACGACCTGCTGGCCCGGCTGGTCTCCACATCCAGCGTGCAGCTCTCATCTGTCACACCGAGACTTGGGCGACAATATAACAGCAGCCAGAGTTGAGGAAAACTACAAACATGTTGAAAATATGTTCACTGCAGCCACATATCTTTAAAAAAAAAATTCAAAAATCAAGAAGTTTTAAATCAAAAAGGTATCATTTATGTTTGAATGATTAAAATCCCAATTAATAAGACTGTCACAGTTAACTATACAGGCTGTTAAACTGCTTACAGCATAATTTATAAAACATACCTAGTTTAACAACAGTTTTATACAGGCGTTACTCTTGCAGTCATGTGTACAGGTCTCGCAAGAATAACTGCCTGTTCAAAATCATTCTAATAGTTTTGTGCGATTACATACATAGGTGTTAATTAAAGGTTTTACTTTCACCTTCATTGCTTTAGATCTTAAAAATCATTGAACAAGCAGAACAGGACAGTTTTTTTTTTTTTTTTGCATCTCACTGCTGCCATTTGAGGCACAGCTTTCAGAGGGACCCACACACTCAACAGCAGCAGGGAAACCATCCAGGCACCCAGATTGGACTCACGTGAAGGGGGGGGGGGGCAAAGAAGCACAAACGCACACAGATGCACTGGAAAAAAAGGCATGTTTCAAAACACGTAGCTTTCCATCCTCCATTAATGACTACAATACAAATACACAGAAGAATAGAGATGGATAAAACAAAAAAGGAAAAAACCCCACAGTGTTTTGTTTTTGTCAGTTTATATATAATACATGTGTGTTTATATTACAATACATTTCAAAGCCAGCTGTCTCTGCACACTGAATCCTTGGGTGAGCACGTTCCTTTTGAAAGAAGACTGTATGGACAGACATCTTAATATATATACGGAAGCTAGTCTTCTGTTTACTGTCCTCTGAAACCTTCAGCTGCAATAATGGCATTCAAGGGTTCACGTCACCTGTAAAAATCGTTAAATTTCTGCATTTTTTAAAGGAGCAGGTCCTTGAGCTGGGGCACTTCCCAACAGTTCTTGTAGAGGGTGCCGGTCAGCTTTGGCAGCAGTGCCAGCACAGTTCAAAGTTCAGGTGAGCCTGTCCGGAGTCAGACGTGCATGGAGTCTGGGGGGGGAGCGGGGGGGGGCTGACGAACCTCAACCCCGTGTACATGTCTTTGGGGGAGTAGGGAGTTGGACAGCTGTGTTTGGGAAGACCTGCAACTGCACTCTGATTTCGGTGACAGTGAGGTCCATTAGCAACACACAGATAGCCAGAGAGGGAGTGGAGGGGTGTGTGTGTGTGTGTGTGTGTGTGTGTGTATATACGCGTGCAAGCACACGTGCTGNGGGGGGGGGGGGGGGGGGGGGGGGGGGGGGGGGGGGGGGGGGGGGGGGGGGGGGGGGGGGGGGGGGGGGGGGGGGGCAGAACCTTGGAACCTCCTCAAATGTAGTGAGTAAATGTTTGGCCAACACTGTCATTGACAAAGTTTTACCACGAGAGAAAATCTGAATGGAAATTTAAAATCACAAAAAAAAAAAAAAAAAAAATCTATTCCAGGCAAATGTCCCTTAACTCATTCCAATGTGTACAAGTGTGTTGGGTATACAATAAAAAGGAAAGGCTGTCTCGTGAAGCTAGTCAAAAAATATGGTTTTATATACTTAAAAAATGAAAAAAATGTATGCGACAAGAAACAGTTTCTGTAGTTCTCCTTTTGTCGTTGTGAAGAAAAAAAAAAAATCTGCATTTGGTGCAGTGAAGGGGGCCAGTTCTTTATTCCTCATGTAAAAGACAAGAGCAGAAGGGGAGAGAGGGCATGGAAAGAGCGAGAGAGGAAGCGCAGGTCCACGTCACCCTCTCTGCTCCAGCTGGGGTTGCTTTACCCTCCCCTAGTTTCCAGTGGCCATGGCAACGGCGTCCTGGATCTCCCGCACCATGAGTATGCGAGCCAACATGTGCTCCAGTTGCTCCCGTGTGATTGGCTGAGTAGAGTACCAGATGGGGCTGTTTGGGGCCACTACAGGTTCAGGCGTCAGGTAAAAGGTGTCATTTCGACCCTTCACACTCTGGGGGCTGAGAGACAGACAAAGAATACTGAGTAGCAAGCAATGAGACAAGATGTCGTCAGTCAGAAATGCCTTCAGGCTATAGTTAAGTGCACATATGACCAAAATTTGCATTTAGGTACACGTAGCATGAAAGCTACACATTTCCCCATAAGGAGCTATCCACTCGTACAAGAACAGAAATTTCAACTCAGACTTCCAGGAATCTCCTGTACATTTTAGGTATTTCTTAGCCATTTGTCCACTTGTAAGCATCTCTCAAATCTTGACTTTTTAATCATGCTGTAAAACCATCATCTATAACAAGTGTTAAAGCCAAAAAAAAAGTTTTAAAGAAAAACGCTGAAAAATATTCAGTAAGCAAAGAGGCAAAGGAAAGCCTTACCCAGCTTAAGCTTCCTTCCTCTTACCCATCTCCACCCATCCAAGATATCAAATTCAAATATGAATGACCAGCTTCTCTTCCTTTTCATTTTATATTTTATGCAACTGATTCCAGATGAAAGTCAGTATATAGTAATTCTCCATTTAACGCTGCCTCATTATAGCACTCATGCTATACGTTTACAGTACCCCTTCCTTTGTTAATACTACTGTAATCCTCATTCTCCTCGTGTCACCTGCCCTCAGTTCCACAGTTCTGGGATGTCCGCTCTTGGCACAGGCTCCCCCCGCTCCCGTGGCTGTGTGCACTCACATGTGCGTGTGGCACTTTCATACTGCATTTTTCTGACAAATGAACCAGATTTGTTTCACTGGATCACGATGCTCATGAAGACAGGGACTAGCTGGCAGGAGAAGCTTGACTTACAACTGCAACTACTAAATGTGGGTAATTAAACACAATACCAATTTTTCCTTTACAAAATGCTCAGCAAAGAACCACATTTTAGCCTTAGGAGTTATTACAGTAATTATACTGAGAACTCCAAAAGGTGTCTGTAGTGTCTGGTACCTGGAATCATCTTCTCAATATAAGTTAGGACAGCTTGAGGGAATATTGAGCATCACTCCAAAACAGTCCTTAAAGAATTCAAATACTTCTGAAAATGTGCACCAACCTCAGGCTTGTGCTGCTACGCATGTGCTAGATGACAGGCTATGTACTAGTCATTTTTAAGAGGGCAAAGCTCATTCCATAGCACCCATGCAAGAGTTAAAGTTAAAATATTTCACAAATTCACACTGCAAACCCACAACTCTAGAGTTTAGCTTTTGGAGAAAATAAAAAGCTCAATTAAGAAAAAGATTTTTAAATTGTTAAAAAGTAAGACAGCAACTGGTAACAGGTAGCCCACTCACCACTTGAAGAGGTAGAAGTCATAGAGTTTGATGGGGCAACGCAGGGGGTTTTCTGGGTGCTCTGCCTGCTCTGCATACATGTCATCAGTCACTGTAGCACAGGGGTCAAAGGTCAGAAGAAAGCCTCATGGGAGCAACGGAATACTAAAAATGATCTTAATACTAACATGTATCCCCACCAATTTACAACATTTCTTTCTCTCTCTCTCACACACACTCACTTACACTTAGATGGCAATCTACCTTAGCTGGCCAGTGCAAGCTCTTACCCTTCTGACCAGCATGATGCAGTCCCACTCCCTTCAGATAGCGAATACTGGTGCTCTTATCCTTGGGATTACAGGGGTTCTTCTTGGTGTGTCGAAGCACCTTGGAGAAAGCCACCTTCATGTGCTGTTCCACTGTCTTCAGCTGGAAATATCTGCAAAATTCAACGATTATATACTCCACAAAACACCTCCCATGCACGTGAAGGTGACTGTGTGGATGTGCTGAAAACCACTATAGAGCAAGACACTCCTACATCAACAGCAGCATTGGGAAGGGACTTGTGCCAGAAATGTGGCGATCAAAGCAGAATGCATATTTGTGGGTGAAAAGAGACTCACTTTGTGTTAAAAAACATTAACGTGGTGAGCAGTGTGGATGGTGAATGCGCTCCCAGCTGTTTGCACTCCCAAAGCATCTCCTCTGTCACGTGACTGGGGATGATGTAACCTGGAGACAAACAGCAAGAATGACAATGACACGTGTGCCATGGCTGTACGGCTAAGATCTAACACTACCTTAACACAGCAGAATTCATTAAACAGAGCAACAGATGAAAAGAGAAATGGTGTGAGAAACAGGCTCAAGAGTTTCCATGTAAAGTGTTAGTCAGTGAGATAAGTATGCAAAACGTGTCCTTACCCAAGGGGTGCACACTTGGTTTCCAGCCATCCAGGATGCGGTGTAGCCACTGGGAAAAGCGCAGGTAATACTGATCTGAAAAAACGTCATCCACTCGACCGTTTTCAGACAGGTACTGTAAAGGGAGAGAAGAGGATGTTTCGACTGGATTCCCTGAACAAACTGCCAGCAACAGACTGGAGGACATCACTACAAGAACCTGCACAATTAAAATATTAAAATATGGACTATAGCCTTTCGGAAACAAACACAGGTAAAACAAAGTTGTCTGCTAGTAAATTAGGGGCCCTGAACTTCACAGGCTGAATCCTGCAAGTGCTTTACTAGCACCCAGGTTGACAAAACAGATGTCGGAGTTATAGCAAATTAAGTTATTAAATTCACTAAAGACAAAAAAAACAAATTCCAAAATTCACTCAAAATCTATTATTCAAGCACAGTCTAAAACAGATGAATCAAGGATTCAATAATTTATGTGAAACGTACATTTTCTACCTGTCCAGTCAATCAAAATCAAGAGCAGAACTTGGTCCGCATCTTAGCCCTGCCTCTATGTTCAAGTTGACTGACGTTTATTTTGACACCATCTGTTGTTATTACACAAAACCTTCATTCTTGTTGCTATGTGGGGGGGGGGGGGGGGG
>UFQX01000338.1:717663-746426 GCA_900497675.1 Arapaima gigas | reverse complement strand
GGGGGGGGGGGGGGGGGGGGGAGACGGGACTGAAAACAACCAAGTTTAAAGAGGAAGTTTCTCACTGAAGTAAGAATTCTGTGGCATCCCTGTCAGGTTTTAAGCTCAGCCATTGTATAAGGGGGGTCTTACGTATTGAAAAACCAGTAATTGCTTATCAAAAATATGTACTCTCACACAACAGGTTTATTATTCATTAAAGCAGCATTTTCCCATGTTAATAATTTTACTTCCTCGAATGCAAAAAAGAACTGATATAACAATACAAGATACTTGTACTCTCCTGTCAATTCTGCTAACGGAAAGTGTTTAAAAGCAGCAGTTTGGACCCAGCGTAACAGCTGTTGCAGGTCTTTCAGGCCACCCTGCCCACGAGTGCAAAAAACTTCAATGAGGGAGAATAATCATAAAAATGACTAATAGAAGAAAGCTAGTTGTTCATATTGCATTTTTTAAAGAGAAAACAAGTCACTCAGTGGGCAGATGTTCCTGTTCAGCTTTCAGGCTACCTGCAAGCAACTTTAGGGAAATCAAGTGTAGTGTTAAAAAAAGGTAACAGACATCCAGTAATATTATTTAGCTCACAAACAGCTCACTCTCCTTAAATATTTGCTGTAATACTCTATACAGAATGAGTAAACAAGGATTTAAAAACCTGATAAATTATGCTCCCCATCTTTCGCAGTAAAGTCATCTTTTCGTACCAATGTGTTTTAATTTAAAACAAGAAAGCTCACAGATGGACTTCTTCAAAAATCAGGTTAAAATATAACAAACGATTTTTTTTGTTAGTAGATTTTTCCCCAGGAGAAAAGTTCTGCAGTTTCAAACTATGCGTAAAATAATGAAATTGGATAAAGTGGTTACTGATAATGAGCAAATATTAAAATATTAACAGACAAGCCAGAAATAATTGTGCTACAAATGGAATAAGTTTGTGGTGTGAATGTGTGTGGGGCCACATTCCTGGAAAGGACCCAGACCCCCTGACCCTCACCAGGACAAGCAGTTAAGGGTAATGGAAAGATGGATAAATGTGTTATTGTTGCTATGCAATAAAATACCTTCTAATTTGGTGCATTTCACACATTTTATGTAAAAACGTCTGGGAGCCAATCAGTTTCACTGAAAAAATTAACCCTTGACGTAAGAAATGGGTGTATTCAAATTGGCACACCTGTTTGCAATTTAGAGTGTGGCACCTTGAGAGTATTTTGCCAAGCCTGGTACTTGTGTGCATGTGTGTGTGCACATGTGAGAGAGTCAGACCTTCTGTATGCAGAGAAAGATGTAGTAGAGCACATCTGGTTCGAAGGGCTCGCCTTCCAACCCCCGGGCCTCCTGGGTCATCAGACACAGACCAATGTTCAGCTCTGCCACAGCACACGAAACCAGGTCTTCCTGGAAGCGCAAGGGCTGTCGTCCTGCTCACACATACGCACACGCACACACACACACATTGGAAAACGTTCCATTCTGCACCAACAGCACTCTTAGCAAAGCACCATTTACTGACTCCAATTATAACCCATCATCAGCATGTGAGGTGAACTGTGGCTTGTCTGTCTACGCACCGTGGCTGATCAATGGTGCGTAAATAAGCAAGTTATTCTCCCCATCCTATTGAGGCTATAAAATGACCTTGAGGCTGTGTCCCTTCTCAGTAAGCAACAGTATGGGTGCAAGTCCAGGGGCTCCCCATGTGTCTTCAATGTGTTAAAAATAAATAAATAATAATTTAAAAAAAAACTCACGCCCTATGGGTGCCAGCTTGGTGTGCGCCTCCTTCTCCAGCTCTGCGTTCTTGGCTTGGGCCCACAGCCGCCACACATCCAGTCCTTCCTCTGGCTTGAGGGTGCTTGGGAGCAGCAGGGTGGGTGGGGCCTGTGGCTGGGTATCCACCTCGGCCACCTGCACTGTCTGACCCTGCGGCATAAGCAGAACAACATGCTGCCGATTGGCTTGGGGCCACACTCCGCAGGGTGCTGCCAGAAGGGTGTCAAGTCACTGAACATCTAACCCTCGTAAGACAATGTGGATTTGCTTTTTTACTCAAGATAATCATATCAATCCATATAATCTCACTCAAACAGTCCATCCATGCAAAACCTGGCAAGTCAGTGGTCTGTGTGGATGACTTACACTGAATATTCAGCATTACTACGCCTGGCTAAATGCCTCCATACCATCTCATGTTGTACAGAGCCTGCAGGTCCGTCACTGGTTCCCTTTTCTCCATTTACTGCATTGTGATCCAACTAATTCTTTTTGCTTTTTAATATTCCTGAAGATCAACAGTGATTTACCCCTTTCCCTGAGTCCTACAGCACCTTCAACTGTATCCAGCAGTAAAAACTGCAGACATACGATTTGTCACTGCAAGGAAGCTCATTTCAACACAACAGCTGTTTGGAAAGCATCTAAAATGGCAATTCTGGCTCTCTAATTTCAACAGACCTGTAGCTGCTGCTGCTCCTGCCCAGTTCCTCCCTGTGCGTGGACCACCTGTTGCTGCTGGGGGTCCCAGATGTGGACGGACTGAGTGGCCCCAGGGTACGCCCCGGTAACCGTCTGCACTGCCACAGGGATGTGGATGTTCCCGTTCATGAATTGCGCAGGGAACAACGTGTTGGCCAGTGTCTGCACCACCTCTTCTTGTCCACCCGTGGCTGCTGTCGTCGAGGGAACAGGGGCTGCCACCGCCGTAGCCGTGGCGACGGGAGCGGGGCTCACAGCAAGCTTGCCGGCCACTACCATCTTGTCCTTGTCATCTGCAGGTGAGCCAGCCACGTGTACGGTTCCGTAGGCCTCCTGCGGAATGGCGATGTGCGTGATGCTCTGCTGCTGAAGGTCGCCACGTGTCTGAGCTGAGTACACCGGGATGGTCCACGTTTCACCTGTGGGACTTGTAATCGTGCCCGTAGCGCTGTAAAGGTGTGTACTATCTACCGTCAGCAGGTCTGGCCGCAGAGACAGGTAGCTCTGCTGCTGGCCCTGGCCCTGTGGGATGGCCAGGACAGTGGCCAGCTGTTGCCCGGGAAGGGCGTATGACACGGTGATGGGCATATCCACCTTACGCTTCTTGGCAGGCTGCAAAACCCCACCTGTAGCACTTGACCTGCGTTCCCCCTCTCTCGGGGAGCCTTGTTGCTGCTGCTGAGGAGATAGCGCCCCCACAGTTTGAATCTGGATCTGCTGTCCACTGGCCACAGCCACCAGCTGAGCCTGGATCTGTACAGGAGATGGAAAGAAGGAAATGTTTTCCCATGATGAAAAGTTTCTCCACAAGTGTCTAATCTACACAAATTATAAGTGTAACTGACAATATATGGTGCTGATCAAAGATGAGTCAAGTGCAGGACCTTTGTGTTGCTTGTGTACGAAGGAAGTTTGGATGTGTGTGTGTGTGGGAAGGATCAAGATGTGCACAAGCAGAAAGATTTGTATGGGGGGGGGGGTGACACCTGTGAAAGGGTGAAGGTACTGCCATGCAGAGTACTGAAGAATATATCTGTGGACAAACTGTGGATGTGTCAAAGTGAGCAAAACTTGTGGTTTTTGTGACAGACAGAAGGTGTGGACAGACCTGCTGATGCTGCTGCAGCTGTTCCTCCGAGATCTCCCCATGCGGCACCAGCTGGGCCGCAGTGACCGTCTGCAGCTGGGTGCCAGACAGTTGCTGCTGCTGAGTGGGGCTGGGCACCTGTAGTACCTGTCCCACCACCTGGGCCTGCTGTTGCCCCTGAATTTGTACCTGGACAGGTGGGGGGAGAGGGGCACAAAACAAATGAAAATCTGCAGCAGTACAGACTCGGCACAACACAAGGGCTGTCTGACGATTAACACTGAGTCGCATTCTATTTTTTCCCCCCAGAGAGGAAGAATTATGACTCCATATATAGATGGGCAGAATAATCAACACAAGACTACTAATGGCGACTGTATTCCGGCTGTCAGAGAAAGAATAAGTGTGATCATAAAGGAGAGGCACACACCTGGACCTGTATCTGCTGCTCTGATGCCTGGTGTACTGCAGCAGCCAGCTGTGGGGAAAGCTGCGCTGAAGTCACCTGTTGTGGCTGTGCTGGCTGTTGCTGCTGCTGCTGTTGCGGCTGCGGTGACTGCTGTACCTGTACCTGCACCTGTCCACGTTACAATGAGCGGAGCAATAGATCAGTCCCTCCATTCATTACCAACAACCACACATTACTGGGACCTCAATGAGCAAAAAACAGTGACGTAAAGTGAAGAGAGGATGTTGACATAACCAAGGCATCAGCATACAAAAATTCAGTCAGACAGACACACACTGAACATTTAGTTACCAATTCAGCTCAACAGCATGGCTATGAGACAAAAATGGAACACCAGCAGGAAATCCCTTGAATGTGGAAAGTAGCAGAACTGAGGACAGATTAGAATCCGAAACCCTGAAGCTGCAAGTCAACAGCGTGATCAACTGAGCAACCACATCATCACACCCAAACAGGTCACTCCCCACAGCAACCGGTCACTTCAGTTGACCAATTAAGAGAGTGCTGAATGAAAAGCAGCACTTAATGCGGCCCCACCCCAACCACAGCCAAAGGGGGAAAAAAGGAAGCGGCAAGACAAACGCAGAGGTTCAGAGAACAATCGTGAAAGCCTGGGAAACGTCTCTTACCGGACAGGCCAGCTCCAGCAGGGAGCCTGCCACCTCGGTGCTATCTGTGTACACGCAGTTGGGCCCTTGCTGGTAGACCATGGTGGTGCTGCCCTGTTGGAACTCCTGCAGCGCCTCAGGACCCTTGTTGGCCAGCGACTCCAGGAATTCCTTCATGCGGTGCTGCGGCACGGTGCGCGCCTTCTGCCGCACATACTCCTCAAATGAGACCGTGTTGTCCACAGAGTTGTTCATGGCAGTCCTTGCCTGTGTCCGAGGGGGGCTCTGGGGTTGGAAGACATTTTCGAATAGGGTTTTTTTCCAAGGAGTTCACGACATCTCAAACTATAGTATAATTTTTATTTAAAAGGCCAACACGATCTACCAGGGTCTAAACGTTCACAAACTACGGTCTTTCTTAGAAGAGCTACAAACATAGGAGTTAACATCGCTTTTTAGTTAATTCATGCATCTTAAAGTACTGTGACTACATAATTAAGGTCAACCTAATCAAGGAATTCAGTTAATTAATCAAACTAACTCATCACAAGTAAGGTTAAGAGGCACATTCATGTCAAGGGGCGAAAAACAGATTTCCAGGTTCTGCAGCGCTACAGGACCACCATTCCTAAGCCCTGTGACTCAAATTAAACTGCTTGCTGTGCAGTTACTGCAGGCTTTTTGTCACATTACTTTCCAGGAGTTTTAACTCAACCGCTCTCTTTGCAAACGGTGGACATCTCGGATTTCAGACCGTCGACGGAACGCTGATCGACGTCAGCCGTATCCGCAGCGTTTCAGGGTTAGTTCGGATGCATTTTTGTGCAATACAGTATCAACGTGGCTCATACTCAGAAGATGTGTAACCAGGAAGATTAACAACCCAACAGTATTCCAAATAAAATCAACAACATCTAGGGACCTTTATCCCCCTGCTGTGAACACACTCCACCACAGCAACGCAACCATCAATAATCAGATACTCTGGCTGCTCAAGTTACCAGCGGTTCCCTTATGAACACACACATCACCCAACGCTTTTCGTCCATTCATTTTGTTAGTTCCTTTCCCCTCCACCACACATTGTCTAAAATGTGTAGCAGACTTGTGTCTTCTTGCCTAGTTGCACAAACCATAATGATACTGAAATTCACTTTTTATTGATTAGGACTTTCACGTAAAAGCGACTCTGGTTACGATCAGACTTGCGGTTCCTAGTTCGTAAGTCGAACGCTCCGTGTTCTTTGGACATGGAGTGGAAATAGAATAAATACACTGCACTTGTGCCACTTTTCAGCACCAACACAGCCTGTCGAACGCGCTGCTTCAATACACCACGCTCAAAAAACCACTTCGTGACATATTTACAGCCACGTTTATGCAAAGTGTGTGTGAATGTGCGTGTTTGCGCTGTGGGTTAGTGTCCCCGTCCCCAGCCGAAGCCCCATCTCGCCACGCTACCTTAAATGTGAGCCGAAGGAGCCGATGCGCCAAAAGCAGACGTTCAAAAACAGTGAAACATCTCAGTAAAATACCGCACACCGCGGACTCGGTCCACACCGCAACACCGACCGCACCTTTATGAACCACCGACGTGGTTCTGAGCTCGTCTCACGCGCGCGGTTTCGTTTGTTCGATCCCCCGTCGAACCGGGGAAAAAAACGCGCTCCTACCTCGTCGGAGAGTCGATGCTAACTTGCACATGAAACTAAAATATCTCAACTAAGACGTTTCTCAACGCCATTGTTTCAACAAAAAACTCACTATTGATAATAACTACAAGTCCTGCAAAGAAAAAAAACGTGAAACTGAATATTTTTCTGGAGAAGAATGTCTGCCGATGAGCGAACAAAGCTGGCCTTCGCTCGCCGGAGCTGTGGACAGGCCTGGGCCTTTCCTGCTCATCGGAGACCGAGTCGGAGCACACACGGGCCGGATAGCAGCGCTGCTCCCCCTAGTCGCGGGTTCCGGTTCGCGCGCCCCTGGACTGCGCGGGTGAGGACGGGGGGGGGGGCGAGCGAAGCGCGCTCTCGTGCGAAAGCTATGCCGGGTTGCAGGTGGCGGACGTACAATAAAAGACAAACATATGTCTGTCGGCGTCGACGAGCACCGCTACCGAAGCACCGTATTCCAGCGGGCTGTGCGGAGGAGCAGGGGGTCCACAGGGCCTCCGGGGCCACTTGGGAACCGAGAGGGCAGGTGGGGGGCAGCAGAACCCCGAGGCTCGGCGCACCACGGAGTCCCACATCTATCTGGCAGCAATTTTGAGACAATTAAAATCAATTAAAAAGATCCAGTCGGTGTTACATTATATTTAGGCTTTGCATGTACAGCCACAGCTGACACTTTCTCGGGATGTACGAAATTTACAAAGAGAACGAACCATTTGGGTTCATATTATTAAACAAATGGAACCCAGCGGAAAACCAACAATGGTCGTTAATCCTTACATTTCGGTGACGGCGACTCTGCACGGAATTTCCTGGAAACAGGAATTTGTCAAATGTACAATATTTTAGCCAAATAATCACCGCACTTAGTCATAGATAACAAATAACCGACTGCACGAGAAAAGAGCTTTTCCACGGAACTCCACACGTTGTCACCGTGAACCGGTCAAAGTAATGATTTTAACAATCCGTGACATTTCGGTTCCCAACTGTTCAGTCTGCGTGGTACAAATGTGACATCTGGCCATTTGTTTCACTGTCTGACTTTAAACACGTGGAAAACTGGAGAAACCCCGTTTTCGTGGGAAGGTGAAAACAAGCCCACTAAAGCGACACGGCGAACTGATTTTCCCCTTTAGGAAAAGTTTGCACGTTTAATAGTCTTTAGTATATCTGCATATTAAACGGCCACATCCTAGTTACGCGCAGTTTAACACCACAGTGGCTCCTCCTCCAGCAACATGTGACTGGTTAACTGTTAACCATTAACTAGCTAGTCGGATGTATGTGAAGTTAATGTGGAAAAGAACAAACTGGCGGTGGTAAAACCGGTAGCGGCTCATCAGAAAACACAATCTGAAACCACCAAGTTTAAAGCGCCGCTTCTGGCCTTGTCATACAGTTAAACGCAGTCCAGAATATTCTATCTGCATTTATAACTGAAACCAAGAACACAAAAAGAAAAGTAGAGCAATAATAGCATAAACGGAGTAACGATGGCCGTGGGTTCTGGCTGTCGGGGTGCACGAGGAGGAGGAGGGTGTCGTCGTCGGTGGCGGTGGTGGCGGTGGCGGCGCGAGGGAGGGCGTACACGCGCCAGCCGTGCCCGCGCCTGTCACCCCCTCCCCCTCTCTACCTGCGATGCGCGCCGCCGCGTTTAACAGTGATTGTGAAAAAAGCGCTTCTCCTTCTCAGCGGTCGCAAGCGCTTCACGTAACAGTGCGAACGGCATGTGGAGCCGGAGAGAAAGACACGGGGGCGCGCGGCCGGCCGCTCGCTCTGGCGCAAACAGCGCTGTTTTTGTTCTTAAGACGAGCCCCTTTACCTCTCTCCACCTCGGCCTGGCTCCTCCAGTCCGCTCCCTTCGCCTGCTCGGTGCAGCCGACGAACCGCGCTGACACAGCTCTCTGTCGCCGTACAATAAGAACAAACTCTTTTTTTTGTGCTATGCTCGTCCGGCGGTACCGAATTTCTAGTAGCGCTCGATATTATTATTTTCCCCTTTTACTTCTACTCAGACCTCACTGGGCGCCATCTTACAATCGGCCCCAATCGTCCAATCCGCGGCCGCTCGCGGTGCGCGCCGGGTCTCGCGAGAGTGCCGCTGGCCAAGCGCTGGGGCCGCGAGACGGTTCAAAAACAGTCTTAAAGTCGACTCAGCGCGTGCCCGCCCGGGTTTCGCAGCCCTGCTGGGATTTACCCATCATAATCACAGTTCTGGAATCTGCCGCATCATTCCTCCTTACACCTACCTGTGCAATTCCTCTACCTGCTTGCGTGAAATATGCATTGTCAGCTAACAATGTGGCTGCGCTAAAACAGTTTTCTCAACATTTAATTTTACCGAGAAAAGTGTAAGAACCCCCCGCCCAGAAGGACAGACACGTATGTCGCTATGTCTGCTCGTTTCATATCGCGTAAGCGTCGACGTGGAAACTCTTCAAAAGTGTGTGAAGAAATATATATATGTGCACCTTTAACGGCGCTGTATCTTGCCCAGTCCGCCTTAAAGAGCCAGGCATGTGTGAGTGCGCCCTCCTCCCGCTCCGCTCTCCCTGCAGCACACATCCTCATTGCCCGCTTAAGGTGGACCTGACAGAGATGAGCCTGAGAGGCTGAGTGGAACTGCTGAGATTTTGATGGAGGGTGCCTTCTGCGGCCATGCAGAGGTTAATTCCCACGGTCACTCCTTAACCCTGCACAGGCCCTGACTTTTGCATGGCATGACACAATTGCCCAGAAACACAAAGTGACATCACAAACTTTTCCTGTTTTATTCCAACAGCATCAACATAAAACGCATCGGTGCCCACTGAGTGCAGCTTCAGCCGGAACTAAATGCTGGGAAAGGTGTGTAAATGTTATTCATGTCTCGAGGATGTCGCTCGTGTAGTTGGTTCCTCTACCTTATGAACACTATATATTTAAATAGCCGTTGTGATGGTAAGCTGTAGTGCGTAACACTGATTTGTGGCACGGGTACTGTGGGGTCAGGTCTCGATTTCGCAGTGTGTGTAGGGGTTGTTTTTTGAACAAAAGGCAAAATTTGTGACTATATAATGCTTAGTGTCAATGTGTCTGTACACAAGTTCACTGGAATCCCATTCAGTATCCCACCAGTGGATTCCAGTCCATTACAACCCTTATTTGATCAGTGGTTACGGGAAAAATGATGAGGTATAAAATGTAACTAATATTTAAATGTTAAGCAACCATCCAGAGTATGGGAATCTTGGAAAATCAAATGATAATGTACATGAAGGGCTGCATAAAGTGCAATTCATGAGTGAACATGAATATAAAAAATAAGCTGTTGCATTTCCATACTGGTGTGAAGAGCAAATCGCACACACAACTATAAGAAAGCCTCAGCACACCAACATTGACGACAGAGGCACAGTGTTTTCAGATTTCTTTATTATAATTTAAATTTGAAAGCTTGTCACTTCCTTGGGCAGCTGAAAGCCAAACACTGCTGAGAATGTGGGAGTCTGGAAGAATAACTGGCCCACAAAAAAGGCAGGACCAAGTACAAAAGAGGAGTAGTCCCCCCAGCAGGAAATAATTTGGGGGAAAAGGAGGTCCCTGGTAGTTTGACAAGCATCCAATCAGATCTTCCCTGGATCTTCCTTCAGCGTCACTGTCCTGTTAAAAACCATCTGCACAGGGGAAAAAGGACACATTTAGTGCTCTTGACCTTTTGTGTAAAAACTAACTGGCAACAATAAAAGCAATTTTTGTGGAGACAGACAAAAACTGAGGACTGACAAATATGTACACAAAAAAAAATAAATCGTTCTACCTTCTCTTTGGTGGTGTCTGGATCCACAGAGAAGTAGCCCACTCTCTCAAACTGGAACTTATCAAAGACCTTTGCTCCACTGACAGAGCAATCCACCAAAACGTTCTCTTTCACCTGCAAGGAATTCTGGGATAGAAACAAGCACAAATTAGGGCAGTCTTGGTGGTCACGGTTCTTTCTTGACACAGTAAACACTGGTTCTTCCTTCCAGGGAAGGTCTTAATTCCCGAGGGATGCTTGGCATTTTACCGAAATCCTCCTACACGTGCAGCCCAAGCTGAGGACTACACTTCTTTTCAAATCATCAGACTGTCCTGCAGACTTACAGGGTTGATGTCACTCAGAAAACCTCCAGGGACCATCTGCGGGTCTTCTGGGTGGCTGTGCAGAAACCTGAAGAAAAGTACAAAAACATCCACAATTTTGTGTTCCTTCAGACACACGTGTTCTGCGTTTAGACTCCTTTGACTTCCATGGATATGCATATGGGTACAACGACCATCTGCCCTCACTCACAGGTTCTCGTATAGTCGCACTTCACACTTCAGAGGCTGGCTGACCCAGTGGATGAAGGCTTTAGGTTTCTCTGCGGAGTCTGTCTTGGTACAGATGACCTCCAGCTCCACAACCTTCCCACTGTTGTCCTGAGGATGGGGATCATAAGGAACAAAGACACTTCAAGATGGGCATCTGGTCCTTTGTAGCATGGTGGTTACTGGCTACTACTTGGTCCTTTAAGTTGCAAGGGCAGCTCTTGTTTTCACCCAAGAATTTTACTTGAAACTACGTCCACTGACTCATCAAGCTGTGCAAACCAGGACTGACAGATGCAGCAACTAAACAGTAACTTATTATAGTAAGATGACTAGCTCTGCAAGTGATATACGACACTGTATATGAACCAAATATAGGATTAGATGCAGACACACGACTGGACCGTTCGAGAGCACTCTTTTTGCTGGCACACATTACTCAAGTGGCTGCCTGTACAACTGAGCCTGATAGGAAATACAAAGAGCGCACATAAGTGGTGTGATGGAAATTTACAGAGCTGTAGGATCAGGAGAGAATCAAATCCAAAAAGAGTTGTGTTTTGAGACCATTTCTCAGTGCTGTACAAAACTGTTCTGAGGGACATGGGGACCTCTATCCAGCACATCAGACTGAAAACTAAGAACCTACAGACTTTTGGTTTTGGAGCCCTTGATTGTGAGATCGGATGGACAGAGGTGCAGGACAATAGCATTCTCATCAGCGGTGCAGGGGATAAGCAAGGGTTAGTAGTGTAGAGACAACCATTTACTGGGTAAGCTTACCTTAATGGCTCGCTGCAGGGAAATGACATATCCTGCATGCCTCAAGCCCACTGGCTGATCGGGAGTCAGGCGCTTGTAGCCCTTCTCCATCACCTGCAGACAATGAACAGTGGTTATCCATCGTACAGAAACAGGCTCACAATAACACCACCAGGCCAGCAATTTACACACATGCAGATGCACTAACATTTCTCACCTCTCTGAAGTCACTCTGCTCGATATAGATGGTGCGTGTGAAGGGAACCGTATGGCTTCCCCGCTCCTCATTAGCTGGGAAGTCTGGAACTCGAACCTGGACCTAGCAGAAAAGATAACAATTTTAAAAACTGAGGAAAGAAAAACTCCACTTAGTTAAGCAGCTGGGTGCCTTGAGCAAGTTAATAAGGAGGTACCTGTGTCTCTTGAGGCAGGTTAGTGATGGTGACTTTTAATGGCTCTAGGACTGCCATGGCACGGGGAGCGGTTTCATTCAGCACGTCCCTAACACAGGCATCCAGAAGGTGTGGCTCTATTGTGGACTGAGCAACGGTCACGCCAACCTGAGGGAAAGTAATCACAAAGTCAGGTAAACCCTGCTCTGTACCTTTATGCCAACATGACTGTGATGACGACAGAGGACCCCCCCCCCCTCCATCTCACCCGTGCACAGAAGTTGTTGATGGCCTCAGGGGGGAAGCCTCGCCTTCTCAGGGCTGTGAGGGTGAAAAGCCGCGGGTCATCCCAGTCCCTGCAGGACAATACTGTCACTGTTAGTGGTAGCGGATAAGGACTAAAACTTGCATCCTCAATGTTACAAGTTTCCCTGAAGAACTTAGGAAGGGTCTTGCTTTCATTCCTGCTTTAATTCCAAGTCCATCAGTAAAATATAACACTGAATTAATAGGTAACAAGTATTTTTAAAAGAAGACAACTACCTAGCCATTAGAACAGACTTAAAAAAAAAAAAAAAAAAAAAACAACCCATGTAACTACAGTTGACTGACTACTTATACTACCATTTTCTAAATTGTCAGTTCACTTTTATATCAGATATGCAACATTTTATGAAACTCTTTCAAAACGTTTTCAGTTTGTTCCACCTTATCAAGGGGCAGAAAACTATGGCATGTAAAGGTGGCCTGCTAAGACTGAGTGGGTGAAATACAGGCAGCAGTAAGAGGCTGGGGACAGAGGTGCCCTGGTCTGGACCCCATTCACACCAGCACTTCACAACCCTGAGTCATTGCATTTGCACAAGCGTGACAAAAAGTAGTAGCACAAAGGCAGCAAAAGATTAACAAAACTGACTCTAATCACCTGAAAATGACACCACAGTGTATAATGCTACATAAAGATTTTCAGCAACCTCCTCCTACATTCACAAAAAAATCATCATTGCTGGGCTGCACTTTAAAGACGCATAAAAAAACCACGTATAAGAAGTAAAGATGGTGTGTGGGTGGCGTGTAACAGCATTGTCCATTTAACAGGGTTATTCAGGTGTTTTCTTGGAGCAACCAGCAATTGGGTGACATGTCCAGAGATGTAAACAGGTCAAAAGCCATCACCTAACAGCCTGTGTCTCCACCAGCTTGATGATCTTCCTCTTGGAGACAACAGTGTAGGTCAGATTGAGGCGGCCATACTCCCACTGCACGGGACAATAGACGTCCAGGGCGTTGCAGAGCCAGTAATAGGAAGAGCGTCTGTGGGATACAGAGACGCACAGAAATGGAATCGCATGACAACTCGCACAATGGTCAACATTGTACTTAAGTTGTGACAGCTGTACAGCCACACAGTCACTGCCTGAGGGTTTACCTGGCCTGAAACTCTTTGGTACACAAGGAGTGGGTGATGTTCTCGATGGAGTCGCAGAGGCAGTGGGTATAGTCATAGGTTGGATAAATACACCTAGAAAGGGAAGACAGTGTTGTAATGAGTAATATTTAAACTCGTATCTGTGTTTGCAGTTATTAACCAAAACTGCCCTCACTCTGCCTATAGCTATTTTAGCTGCACTTACATCTTCTACCATTCATAAAAGTAGATAAGCTTTTTAAAATCTCATTAATTATTTTGGTTTAGTGAAATTCCACATTTTAATCCATTCCAGTTTGATAAAGGATATTTCATATGCACATTTCTGAACAACTCACAAATAGTCAAATGATAATTTAAAGCATCATAAAATATATCGCACCTATCCTTCCAGCAATACTTGTGCACCCGTGCCATAAAGGCTCCCCCTGACCCAAGTACTCAGCATAATGTTAAAGCTTGAAATGACTATATGATCAGAGGAAAATGGGGGGGATTTTTGCAAATCCTTTTCAACAAATCAACAAGTCTGATTAGTATGTGCAAAATACTGCATTTTTAAGCACTGTAATAAACAGTGTACGTTTTATTGTTTTTCCATTCTATTTACTTTTTTGCTAGGCTACCGTTTTATTCCTATTATTCACTTATGTTTTTTTGTTCATGCTATTCTTAGCTGTTGCTACTGTAGAAAAGTAGCAAATCCATAGAAAGTCAGCTAAGAAAATTTACCCCATTTGCCTTCCCAGACAATGAAACGACAGCTTAAAATAATACTTTTTCTTCATATCAACCTTTGTAAAACTAGCTCTTGATTGTATGTTGTATATGTACTCTGTGTGTTACCATGCATCTCCAGTGCGGTGATGGGGTGTGTATTTGATGCGGTACGCCACGGGATCCTGCTTCCCATCTTCCATAACCATCTTCATGCGCAGTGTTGCCTCGGCCTCGGAGAACATGCCCTTACGCATCCTCTCAAACAACACCAGGGACTCCTCCACAGGACGGTCTCGCCAGGGTGAAGGGGGAGGGTTGTGGCCCTTGAGCTCCTCCACTCGCTGGTGACAGACGTAGGCCTGGCCCCTGGGTACAGAAGGACACACACCATTACACGCAGTCAGGTTAGGCACAGTTTGGGTGCAGCGATCAGGACATTCCATAGGCCCCAATATATTCTCCTTCCCACAGGTATGCAGCACAACACTATCACATAAGGTGGGTTCCGCTCACCTGCGAATAAGTTCCACTGCAAGGTCGTACAGTAGCTGGAAGTTATCAGATGCATAGGTCACTTTGTATGGCGTGTAACCTGCATGACATGCCAACAAGAATGCACTGTCAGTGTTCTTCACACCATTCTACAAACACCCCCACAAATGCTTATCATTCTACCAGCATAAACAACATGGCTCTAGTATTACAACAGCAGGGTAGCCAGAATACACTCACCCAGCCACTCGACCATCTCCTGGATGCCTGTGAAGTACTTTTCCTCCTCCTTCTCTGGATTAGTGTCATCGTAGCGCAGGAAGCAGATTCCACCATTGGCCTAAGGGGGAGGGGGGAGGGGTGTGGACGGGACTCTTATTACTGAACACAGCAGGTGATCATAATCTCTAATGGAATGCCATTTGAATAGTTAGCAATAAACATCGAAATGACTATGCCTGCAGGACACTCAGTTTCCATTTTAAAGGCAAAAGCAAAAACCTATATACCGCACCGCTTTCTTTTTCTTCCAAAAATGAAAATATTATTAACTGAAGTGACAACTGCTACAACATACAGCACCTTTTATATGACTGAGATTGATAATTGTTGAAGAAATGATGAACAAAATGACAAACATTGTCTGTGATGGATCAGGACAATCAGACTTATTTCCACATTAGAACACTCATTTTTTGAGTTTAGGATATGTGAGAAGATTAAACTGGCTGACCGGGAAGTTTCTTCCTGCTAAAATGACTGCTATAAGGCATTATATTATACATGTCTTATGCACACATGCAAAGTATGCACTCTAAACCTGCCCACAGGATATAGCACCTTATTGTATTATAACTGTATTGGAGAGGCCTACAACAGTGTTTTCTAAAATAAATATATTATGTTCCATCTTCCACATTTTCTAAAAACAATATAGGCTCTGTGTAGATTTATACTAGTGTACTGTACAGCACTGCACTGCATGAAATACCTGGGCCACAGGAAACACTGGGAGGTTTGCAGTATTCCCTGGGACCAGAGTACTGTGTCACACCGAAATACCCCATTGGAACGGGAGTGATACAGGGAGTGAGACCAATACCTTGGCATAACCAAAATTGAAGTTGATGGCTTTGGCGTGACCGATGTGCAGAATACCATTAGGCTCAGGGGGAAATCGGGTGCGGACCTGCAGAAGTCCCAGTCCAGTGCCAGAGGAGAACAAGATGGTATAATGCATCAGATTTAACATGTCCCTGGTTGTTGTATTTCAGTTTTTATTATTCACTAATGTTTCATTTGCCTAACACACACTTTCACCCAAAGCATTTCCCTATATCAAGCCTGGCAAGGTACCTTAATTAGAAAAATACAGTGTGTCCCTGTCTGAGATCTTATACTGAACAAACGGTCGAGTTATAAACGTATCTTAACTACAATATAACCTCAGTCTATCATAACAAAGCTGTACTTTAGCCCCACCTGCCCTCCTATGATCTCCAGATGTTTCTTCAGCAAATTCATGGTGTTGGGTGTCATCACATACCCCTCTGTTTTATAGTTCTCCCCTAGAGGACATGACAGAAATATAACTGAAAATGCACACGTATAACACACCATGAGTGAAACAGTAGGAATCCCAAAATTTGCAATTCATGCCCCCCTTGAACCCCCTGCGGTTGCTGTGTGAGTCTGCACTTAAATTATTTTCTTGGGTATTGGAAATGCATACCAACTTCACCCTCATTTTCCTACATACCTGTGATGGGTCTCGAACAAATGAAATTTAAAAAAATTTAAACCGAGACCAATGTAAGATACCTTGATCATCACAATTTAAGTGACTTTGTTATACATGTCATGAGTAATAAGCAAGAAGACTGCATGTTATCTTTTTCTCACCTGGTTTGTGGAATTTCAAGGACTCTCCTCTCAGTTGCTCCATTAAAGACTTGCCCTCCACATACCCTTTAAGAAGCAAACCATTCAAATCATTGCTAAACATTTGATTTAAATTCCCATCTGAGAAATTAAAACATGAAATGAAAGTAATTAAACACAATTAAATCCATTTAGAGCACAAAAGAAATCCTTTACCATCTGACAATTCTTCTTTTTTCTCATTTTCCTGAGGTTTTTGTTTAGGAGCCTGTAAGAACAAAGAAATCTGTTGCAGCCAATAGTTCCAAACCAAACACTTTTTAACAAGGTTAAAAACCATTAATAAACAAACTCTCTCCCACAAGACATTCTGCAAGTTCAAAAATAACTAGTATCTACTACAGTGAAGAGAATTAAGAATGCATTTTCTGGCACTTTATTATTATTAAGCATACCAGTTAAGGTTTATATCTTAAGACACTGACCTTGGGCTTCTTCTCCAGGTCAGCTTCAGTCTTTGGGCCCAAGAGGTGGAGCACCTGATGTGCAAGTGAAAGAACCACAACATAAGTACAAAAATGGAGGGAGTCGTGCAGATACAAAGCCAATACGCACATCTCTTGTCTATAAAAATAAACCAACCTGTATATCCACCTCATTTTTGATTGCTTTTCCATCGGCCCACTTTAGTCCAGCTCGGGCCTCTCCTAAAAGAGAAATACAAGCAGTATTATGATTGGAATATTACACACAAAAAAAATAGGTGAGTGATTATTTATCAAGTACCAATTGGTGGTAAAGGGAAACAATGCAGTGATAATGGAAAACAGAGAGAAAGTAGCAAAGACAGAAAAAAACAGTAGATTCTGACATAACACATTTTAACATTGAGTTTTGAATTTAACAAAATGAACAGGTGAATGTGATTTAAATAAAGCAAGGTTTTGTAATATTAGAGAATAACACAATGTCCAGTGTCTATAACTACAAGTTACAGCCTTCATTTTCTTTCTGCTATACCTCTACTTTTCCTTCAAAGAAAAGGAAAAGTTTTCAATTAAAAGTGCAACAAGCCACATATAATTGTATTATTTTGATGTGATTTTATTTATTTATTTGCACTAAATTATGTTTTTGGTAGGTCCTGCACTATCTTCTAATATAATTTTGAGTACCATGCAGTTTTGTATGTTTGTGTACCATCTTACATGTTCTGTCCCAACCCCATTTTCCCACTGGACCAGCCAGTTATTTTTGTATATGAATTATCACTACTTTACAGGAGCACAACTATTGCATCCCAGCAGAACTGACTGTAGTTAAAACTGACGTGAAGATTCCTTCTCACTGAATGATGCAAGTAGTGGGAAATAACATCTCAATTACAACAATAAGTCAGAAAATGCAAAACAACATGGTGCCAATTAAAACAATGGGTGTGGGCATAATAGCTCCACTCCACCTACATGTTGCACTACAACATATTCCTCTGCCGTGACTTACTGGCCACAATATGATCTTACCCATGAGCAGTCCCATGTTGAAGTGGTACCTCTCCTTCAGCAGCTGGTCTTTGTACTTCTTAATGACCATCTCCACCTAAAACAAACGGCAGACACATCAACCAGCTTCACAGAGATGCTGTCAGTCCACTGCTCCAATCACATAGTAGAGCTACATGTAACTTTGTCTCATGTTACAAATATTAAATAAACAAATTATACCCTAGAAACTTGACTTTAGTCAACAAACACAACTTTTCGTCTTTTTAAAGCGTTCCTCACCGATTCCTCAATCTGTTCAGGAGTAACAACCACACCCACACCACATGCTGCGTCAAAATCCGCCTGGACAGCAGGGTTGTGAGGGTGATTCTTCAGATAGTCTAGAGCAGCTGTAGTAGAAGAACAACAAATGAGTTGTATCAAAGTGACTTATAAAAAAAGCAGCTGTACAAGACCTAGGAATCAGGGAATGTCTGGCTCCTTCATTTTTGCACTGAGCTTTTCAGCTGCAGCTATTGTGCACATATCGTATGTGACTGGAAAAAATAAATCAGTGCCAAGACTGAGGGCATGCATGCGGCTGCCTGGTTAAAAGCACCAGCAATGGCATACAGATGTACCTACCTCTACATGTCACACCCATCAGTGTTCTGCATAGGGAGCCCACATACCTGACAGCTGCAAGTCTGTGGTGATCTTGCGACGGGCAATATACTCGGTAAGGAAGATGAGGTGCCGACCGTCCTTCAGGCGAGAGGCCATGCTGTAGAGTAGGGTACCTGTAGACTTGTCCAGGTTGGGACCAATGATCCTTTGGGCCTACGCAAGGAAACAAAGCAAACATCTGCCTAATGAGAACAGCAGCGCCAGTGCCGTCCACAGCATCATCCTTATGCATTTCTTTCTGTCTCATTTCTATATTTCTATGTGTCCCAGGTTTATACACATTTTATTTCAAAAACCCCAAAAGCAACCATCAGAAAAGGCTGCCATAAAAAACAGTGGGGGGAAAAAAAACAACAACAAAACACAGCGTGGTAAAAATTTGGGAGTGGGCTGTTTGGAAAGGAGCTTCACGTCCACTTCTCATAAAACTTTGGAAAAGTAACCTGTATGACAACCATATGCAAAGTGGTTCTCCTTATAGCTGAACCCACATATGTTCCTCAGAGAACATCCACAATGTCTCCAGGAAAGGAGCAGGTGGTTTCTGTGCCAACATTTGGTACATTAAAACTGAAGGTGGCCGCAGACCCTCTGAGATGTCACAGCACGTCTCGAAATGGGACAGCCATGTTCCTCCGGTGCAGTAATGTGTGCGTGAGGTGTGAGAAAGGAGCCTGGAGGACCAACACGCGAACCGGTGATGTATGTATACAGTGATGGCAGCCATGTAGTATTTTACATTTCAGAAGGAAGTTCTCGCTCCGTAAACACACTGGAGCAGTAAACCAAGTACAAAAACGATCGAGTGGGCTGATCAAAGTGCCAGACTGTAGTTGCTACTCAGAGTCTCTTTCACATCTACACAAGGTGCGGAAGTTCTCAGCCGCCCAGCAGAAGAGTTTAAGCCCCCGCCCATGAAACACAAACGACTGACTGACATGAGCCAAGACCGTGACAATCTGTGTGTCATGTATTACTTGTCAGACTACAGACTCCGACTCGCCCTACCTCAAAAATAGCGTCCCTAAGCGCCGAGCTGAGACTGTCATTTTTCAGAGTTTCTTTGGCCTTCTGTTCGCTCAGGCCGATAGACGTGAAGAGAGTCAGTGTATCTGCCATCTTTCTTTACCAACTTGAGAATCGCGACCTCATGCCGACTGGAAAGGAAACTCCTGAGTTCAACGATTAATTTTTTTTTTTTTTTTTTTTTTTTACTGTCTTCAGACCGCCAAAAAAATCAGTTTCCTGACAGCTTATTGGTGTTCGAGAGAAATGGGCGGAACTTTTGAGTAAAAAAGACACTTTTCCGACTTCCCATTGGTGACAAAAGAGGAAAAGGCGGGACTTTTAAATAGTTGCGTCAGCTCACACTTCCTGTCTTTAAAAGCGTTTCAAACGTGCAATGCAATTCTGTACTCTAGGTATTTGGCTATCGTTGTACTGTTAAAGGTTTTCTTCGCTATTTCAAAACACGGTGAAAAAGGTAAGTAAATGCAAAAGTGGTGGCTGATGGTCCACGTGCACTTGTGTGAAAACAGGAGCGGAAACTTGAAATCATGACGTCTGTAACATTAACCAATCAAGATAATCCGTTAGACCAATGAGGAACTGCGCCGGTACCCCAACGTCGAACACAGCGTCGAATCAGATGTTGCAGTGGGCGGGTCCTGGTTTGTCACGGTGTAAGAACCCGGAAAAGTGAAGGCGACGTGCTTCTGTGGAAGCGCCAATGTGAGTTTATTTTATAAAACATGTTTAACGTATTGGCTGTTCATGCAGTAATTCCACGGGTGAAATTGTGTTTCTGAGGAAAGTACTGTGTATAAGATTGAAGGTTTAAAGATAAAATTGGAAAAATATATGACAAAATTTCCCTCCTTTGTTTTAAAAATGCCACCAGTCTGCACCACCTGGTGAATGCATGTTCAAAGCATGGAATGAAACCTATCCCACATCCTTTTAGTCTACTAAGTGGTTTGTTTTCAAGCCAGTGTTTGACTGATTTATTGTTGAAATTAACATCAAATCCTGACATTTTTGGTTAAAAAAAACAGTTGCTGCTCTTTCCATAGGTGTTTTCTGCTCTCTGAACGCTGTGACTGAACATCACTATGTCTCAACATGCTGTGCTGTCTGCTGGAGCCAAGGCTTGGCGCTCTATAAGCTGTTTGCGGTCTGAGCTGCAGCTGGACTTGACCCTGGGCTGTGGCCAAACTTTCCGGTAAGTTTGTACCGTAGCTGTACAGGATAAGAGGGGAAACTTGGGGAAGTGGTGCCTCTTCACAGCACCTGAACTGTCTGCACATCAGTTTGAATCCATCTCAGCTTGTGTGGAGTCTGCATGTTCTCCCTGTGTCTGGGTAGGTTTTCTCCAAGTGCCCTGGTTTCCTCCCACATTCCAGAGAGAAGTGTTTCAGGTGAATTGGTCACTCTGATTTACCCATAGTGCATGTGTGTGTGCACAGCAACCCTATGGTGGACTGGAGACCCATCAAGGGTGTAGTTTCATGGTCTGGCATTCAGTGACTCTGGGATAGACTCCCGACTGCTCAGACCCTGGCCAGGATAATACAGTTAATGATAAGGGTTGGATCTCTGGAGAAACTCAGAATTAGTGTTAAAAGTTCCACTTTATCTCTCCAGTTGTCTGTTGTCCAGTACAGCCCAAGTGGTTTATTGACAAACTGTAAACAAGAGGGCTGTAACATGTAGAAGCTCACAGTGAGAATGAAAGTTTCCTTTCCCATAGACACCATACTTGGCAGCTTTAAAGGCTGGCTGCTGGCAATGTAACTGATGGAGTTTCAGAGTTTTCTTCTAAATGTCCCACTCATCCTCCAGGTGGCGCGAGACAGGTGATGGGCACTGGACAGGAGTCATGGGAGGGCGAGTGTGGACGTTGACACAGACGGATGACACTCTGTGGTATCACACATACGGGTCCCAGGGCAGTCCAGTTGAGGAGAATAAGAGGAAAAGGCAAGCAGAAGCTGAGCAGGCCGAGGCTGCCAAGAAATCAAAGCTAATCTTAGCGGTGAAGGAGGAGACAGAGTGTAATCAGGACCTTGGGACTGTGACCCCAAAGTGGGATGGAAGTGAGGAGCAGGCCTTGAGAGATTACTTCCAGCTGAGTGTGCCACTGGGGGAACTGTACAGGGAGTGGGGCTCTATGGACCCTCACTTCAAAGAAATCGCTAACACGTTTACAGGTAAGGGCAGCTTGATAGTTGGCTTCTAACACTGGTGCATGAGAGCCCCAGTCTTTACGTGCTTTACACACCTTCTCAGAATAACTGTTTTTGCTCACTGAAGGACCTCACGATCGTTTTTCACAGCTTGTTAATGTAATCTTCTAAAAACAATGTGCTTAATTCTTCTGAACTCAGTAGGGCACTAAGATAAAATTAAATTGCATGGTGACATGTATTCCTGCAGTGTTGTGTTGTGTCATGTTAAGTATTTTGCTGTGTAACAAGGTGTTGTCTTGCAGGGGTACGGATGCTACGTCAGGACCCCACAGAATGCCTCTTCTCTTTCATTTGCACTTCAAACAACCACATCTCTCGCATCCAGGGCATGATAGAGCGTCTCTGTGCCAAGCTAGGGGCCCCCTTATGCCAACTGGATGGCACAATGTACCATGATTTTCCCACTCTACAGGCCATGGCAGGTACCATGTTGCCACCTTGAATGTTTTGACCTTCAGTCCCACTGGTTTGATGCTCAGTCATGCATTATCTACCTATTTTTGTCAGCTTCTCCTGCGCTCCACTTTTCAGACACCGTTCTGAGTACGTTATTGATAGTGTTTTTTGTGTACGAGACCCTTTCAGACCAGCTGCATCTCCAGCTTTGATGTCGGTTGTCAGTAGAAGAAATGAATCACTCAGGCCTCTCCTTTGCTCTGTGTGACAGACAACAATGTGGAAGCCTGTCTCAGGGATCTTGGATTTGGGTATCGGGCCCGCTTCCTGCATCAGAGTGCCAAGCAAATTCTGGATGCCCACGGCCCAGATTGGCTGGAGAAGCTGCGTAGTAGCCCCTATCTGGAGGCCCGGGATGCACTGCACACGTTGCCTGGAGTTGGGCTTAAGGTACCAGCTTCAGAAACCCTTATCGTGGACTGTCAGCACTCTGCTCTACTTATACTTCTTATCTCCCATGTTCTCGTTCAAAAAATTCACAACTTTCACAACATTTTTATGGAATGGTACTTTTCAGTGGGGAACAGTGGTGCTGTGAGTTTGAATCCTGCTCAATCTATGTGGAGTTTGCATGTTTTTGCCATTTTTTGAGTGAACTGGTGACCCTGTTGCTGTTTGTGTGTGTTTGAATGAATGAATGGGGGTGTGTGTGTGTGTGTGTGTGTGTGTGTGTGTGTGTGTGTGTGTGTGTGTGTGTGTGTGTAAGAGATTCCCCTGCAGTGGACTGGCATCCTGTACCCTATGTCCCACCCTATGCTTCCAGGATAGACTCTGGCCCAACCTTGTATCAGCTACATGGTTATTGACAATGCTGGTATTTTGACTATGTCTGCTTTTTATTACTCCACAGAGGTTTAAAAATTTCCACAACTGATATTTTTATAGAAGCAGTTAAGGATTAGTACCTTTCTTAAAGGATATAACAGAAGGGCTCCTCCTAGGACTTGAACTTCTACACTTCAGGTTACAAATCCGTTTTTATAACCAGTGTGTTGTTGTGCGGCTGCGGCTCGTTTCAGGCTTGTGTCCCTTTGTTGGACTACAAACTGAGACCATGCTAGTGTAATAGCCCATTTGGGTAGTACCTTCTGTTTGCTTCAGCAGTGTGTCTGTGGATTTAACTGAAGGGTTCTGCGTGGGCGCTAGACACTGCTGTGTTACAGAGGTTAGCAACCTCAGCTGTGTACTGTGTCATGGGTCACTGAAGGACGTTTGTTTTCTGCGCAGGTGGCTGACTGTGTGTGCCTGATGTCTCTCGACAAGCCGTGCGCGCTGCCTGTAGATACACACATGTGGCAGATTGTGCACAGGGACTACAACTGCAGTGTGGCAGCAGGACACAAGAGCCTGACAGACAAGGTGTACCAGCAAGTCGGTGAGGGGAACACTCCTGCACTGACGTGCCAGTAAAGCATATCCAGCTCACCTGAAGGACACAGCAATAGTTTTTTTTCTGCTTTCTTGCAGGTGACTTCTTCAGAAACCTGTGGGGTTCTCATGCTGGCTGGGCGCACTCTGTGAGTTCGATGCTGAAGCTCGGATGGCTGCGGGAGTTAGGATCGCGCTAGAAACAGTATTAAAATAAAAACCATCTTTCTGCAGGTGCTGTTTTGCGCCGATCTGAAGAAGTTCCAGAAGTTGAAGGAGCTGGCAGTTAAAAAGAAGGAAGGAGCAGTGGTTAAAACTGAGGTTGGGGAAAATGGTGAGACTGTGAAGAATGGACAGGAAGGTAGTGGGCAGAAGGTTAAGAGTTTGAAACCTGAGAGTTTAGTGAAGAAGAGGAGGAGTAAGAAGCAGTGCTAAGTGAAAGGTCAGAGTTGAATATTAATCCATATTTTAACGGCTAAGTCAGCAGTATAACAAAAGATTCGATAGAAGAAATGTATTCTTTACCAACAAAGAATGTTTCCGATCCATTTTACTATCAACGTGTGGGCAGTTTGCTTGGCCACAATTTTTGACCAGTGGTGTCCAGTTTTGACCAGTTGTAGTGTTCAGTGTTGTCTAAATCACTGCAGTCTACTGAAGGTGGGGGTAGTAAACAAAATCCAAGTCTGTTGCAACCAAGACCAGTCCCACTACAGGAGCAAGATCAGTATTTTTTCTCAAAGCAGTTTTCTGAATTTAAACGGTTTACGTAGGAGGGTATGCTACTGTATAAATTCACGATAAACACTTTGATCAAGGGTACTACAGCAACAGTGGGATTTGATCCAACAACCTTCAGGTTACTAAAACACCACTTAAGCACCATGTGCCAATATATCCATGTAGCCAGTTTTTGTTTGGCCACTTTAAACCACTAGGTGGCACTGCTAAATAAACTTGCTATTGGCAATAATGCAGGTTGGCTGTACAACGTGTATTTCAACACGGCTGTTGTAAATAAACTTTTAGTCACATGTTGTAGCTCTAAAGAAACATGCTGCTCTTCGCGGTTTGTGTGGTCTGTCCGCCGACACGCAGCGTTGTACTTAGTGTTGTCGTGACAGCGGTTCAGTTTGCAGTAAACGTTTGCTATCATATCGTGTATGGAGGGCCTGGAACAGCGTTTGCATTCTAATGCCTTGACGTGTGAGTGTGTGTTTAGTCGTGCTCCAGGTGAAGTGGTGCCCACATACTTTTTCTCTCTGAAGCGGAGTGTGAGCCTGACAAGCAGAGCTGGGTTGTGGTGATGAGAAAGAGAGATTAATTCCGGGGTTTTGATGCCCGAATGACATGAGTGTTTGTTTGTAGTCTGGGCAGGAAAATGGATGTTTTGCGTGTGTGTGTGTGTGTGTGTGTGTGTGTGTGTGTGTGTGTGTGTGTGTGTGTTAGTTAGTTACCACACATCTGAGTAAGACTTGAGTCTAACTGGGATGAGTCAGGCTGTGGATGCTGCTGAGCTTCGGGGCACGGAGGCAGAGAGAGACAGACAGGCCTTCCCTCCCACACTCGGCGCACGTCTCCCAGAAAGCTTTCCGCAGCAGGACAACAGGGGGTTCTGGAGGACACTCATCAGAAACCATCGTTGCGCTGGTATGTGTGCAACACAAGCATCGTTCCATCAGTCTGTTCTCTGGTGATTCTGTCCACACTCCGCTCTCCTCAGCACCAGTTCCAGCTGAGAAGGTTTGTCTCACTCTCAACATAAAAGGCTCTTGAGGGGTGATCGGTGGGGGGTGTCTCTGCTGTCTTTAACAAAAAAGGCTTGTCGAGGACAGATGTCGGGATTTGGGGGAGCAAGCACCACGGGGTTCATGAGGACAGTGTGTTGAGCTGTTGTGTCTAACTTGAGGGAACAAAGTCCTGTTGTGTCTCATTGTGAGCAGAGCCACGCTGACGTGGGGGGAGCCGGTGTGTATCTGGATCCCTCTGTTTGTCTCCGTTGTCGTCTCCTCCGCTGTCCTTCCCCGGCCTCAACACATCTGTTTTGCCGAGTTGCCAGTTTATTAGGTACAATTATCTAATACCGCCTTGTCCTTTCTTTGGCCTATGAACAACTGTTTCCGCCTCATCTCAAAATTGCTCAATAGGGTTGAGACCCGGGGACTGTGCAGGCCACGGCAGCAAGGAAAACTTGTCGTGTCCCTAGAACTATTCGGCGACGTTATGTACATTCTGATACGCTCCGAGAGGGATAAACTGGAGCCGTGAAGGGATGAACTTGGGCAGCAGTGATGCTCAGATACTCTGTGGCTTTCAGATGTTCTTCAGTGGGTTTCAGGGGCCCTGATGTGACCAGGAAAACCTCCCCCCACCATCACACCACCCTGCCACCCCCGGCCTGTACTGGTGACACCAAAAAGGACGGCTCCGTGAACTCATGTCGCTCGAGGCAAATTCTGATCCTTCCGTCTGCGTGAGGCAAAAGGAACCTGGATTCATCTGCCCAGGAAACTTCTCCACCCCTCCCTGGTCCAGGTTTGATGCTCCTGTGGCCACTGGAGACCCACTTTCCTGTTCTTCACCGGCAACATCAGTACCCACCACAGTCTTCTGCTGCTGTAGCCCATCAGCGGTGTGTATTGAGGTGACTCCCTGCGCACCGGTGCTGAGTTCGGATGCGATTTGCCTGGTTGTTGCCACCTGTTTGCCACACTGTTGTCACCATTCTCCTTTGACCCCTCTGACCTGCATGCCGCCTTCACCCGCGGGGTCACCAATAATACTGTCAACGTTATTAACGTAATATATTATTGTAAATAATTATTATATAATTAATTCTGTAGTAATATCATGGCTATAATTGAATTAGTGATGCTACAGTAAAAGAGCATCACACCAACACCAGACGGGTCCCTAGTTGAGGGATTTGCTTAGTGCGTCTAGACAACAGGTGTAATTCTGCCTGGCGTTTGTAGGCTTATGTCGAGTACTTACTAAATCATTAGTGGCGTATACTACAGTAACTGCAGTGCGTTTTGTTTTTCTTAAATTTGGTAACGTTGAGAATAGTATGTTTTTTTCTTTGTGTGTTGATTCATTTTATTGGTTAAATATCCTTCAAGTCAGTGTGCTTTTCTGACACACTCGCTGAATTCTGATATATAAAAACGCGCCATGCAGTTTAAAGGCTCGTTGTTCACGCCGACACCCTGCGTTTACGTATTAAGTCTGAGCGTTTGAGCTTGAAGTTCAGTTTAATTTTTTTAATTGAATGAAACCTCAAGTTAAAATGCACAGATTTAATATGGGTCTTAGAGTGTTATAACATGTACAGAGAGACCAATAAAGAATGCTGAGCAGACGTTCTCTTCAAAGCGGCGGTTTTCAACACATGACTCCCACTCCAGGCCTCCCATTTTCACACAGTAGTAAAGTCTGAGCAGCTCCTTCAAGCCTCACTTGTACTGAAGGACTTGCCAGGCACACTAATGTGGAGCTCAGTTTATTTTTATATAGTCGACTTAACAAAAAAGGGCTTCGGGGGCCTTAGCTTGAGATGTCTCACCTCTGGAATCTGCTTCCTCGTGAGATTATTTCAATCTGTTTAACCGAGGGGGGGCTGCTGGGTAATACCCCCGGACCCAGCGATGACTGCAGCACCGCAAAGACGTGGAGACACACTTATTGTCAACATTTCCTACCAGCTCTCTTGCAGGCTGCTCTCTGCTGCACATATAAAGATGAGAAATACTCCCAGGTCGCACTCAGAAAGTTCTGGATCCAAAAACAATTTTTTAAAATAAAAATGTTAACATTAAAAATGATGCTACATGATATTACACTTTTGGTGGGTTGAGTGTATGCAGGTCTGGGAATGCCAGAAGAAAGACTCGTAAATCAGCGTCCGCACCGATCCGGTTGTAATGTGCAAAAGCGAAGGAACGACAGCGTTATTTGGGGGACGCTCGTGGATGAGACCGTTTCGTGTGAAGGAATAAACAGTCTGGATTCACATCTCATCCGTTACACGCGCAGCACGTCACGCCATCGTTCCTGTTGGCGCAGGGCCTCGCAAAAGTATTCACGCCCCGGCTTACAAATTATTCTTAAATATTTTCCTTTTACTGCAAACTCACGTGTTCTAGCACAAAGTTGTCCGAACCAAAATAAGTTTCTTGTTGGCAAACGCGTAGCTGCTATTTGCAATCTGGGCAAAGTTGACGGCTTCCAAGGGGACTGAATACTTTTGTGAGGCACTAAGCAGGGAGTGATGTGTCAAACTGTGGGCTTCAGACAGTATCGATATATTTGTGACCGAAAGTTGCACCTCAGTATCTTTCGGTTTCTCGGCACGTGTCAGTTCTGCAGTAAATATGTGTTGCAAACAGATCAATGTGCAGCAAATAGAAATACGATTGCTTTTCCTGTGTCTATAGCTGAAAAAAGTCTACACCCCCCCCCCCCCAAAAAACACACATCCTACTCATTTAATGGCGGTTTAATAGTTTTACTGAAATCCTTTGAGCTAAACAAGTTATTTTAGTTTCTGGAGGCCAGGTGAGTGGCAGTTAAAAAGAGGAGTGGGAAGTGACATTTCTCACAATTCCCACTGTTTGTCCTGGAATACCGACCTGCTCTACCTGACCTAGTTGGTTCCAGAAGGTCAGTCTTGGCTCCAGGATCAGTAGAGCCCACTAACCCTCCAACCAAATGCTCCATTTTCTTTGTTTAACTGACACCTTTTTCCTAAGGTGACTTATAGGGATAACATGATGTGCCCCCCCCCCCACAGAATCCTCAGAGCGGCGGAGGATTCAAAAAATAATTCCGGATCCGATTCTCGCTTTGTCTTTCTGAATGAGCCAAACATCATCTGCTGCTGATCGCTTAAGTGTTTGCAGACTTGAAGGTTCCAGTGAAAAGAGACAAACAAGCTGTGCTTTGATAACTGTGTCTGTGTCCCAACTCTTTGGCTGTGATTTAAGGCGCTGCTGTGTCATATGAGCTGTGGAGAAAAACACTGGTGGACTAAAGGGGCAGGGAAAAAAAACATTTTGAAATGAAAAAATCATTTGCTGTGATTTAAAAAAAAAAAATCACAAATTTTTTTTTTCTCTGCAGCATTTTGGGACTCAACCCCATGACCTCATCTTCAACCAGCCGTAGCAAATTTAAACACCCGAGTTCAGAGAGCAGT
>UFQX01000338.1:700163-712663 GCA_900497675.1 Arapaima gigas | reverse complement strand
CATTCCACTGGGTCTTACATGAGCAGTAGAGCCTGTTCACTTAAAGATAAATGCGTAATCGCATCTCGTAGACAAGTGTTAGCTTGCCTGATGCGATGCTCTTTTACTTTTCCCTTATCTCAACATAAGGCCATCCCACTCTTTTGTATATTTTCTTTTTACTTCACTATCACGTCATCTTGACCAGATCTGTATTTAAGATATGAGTTATGCTTAAATAATAGGGTGTGAGAAAAGAGATGGTGTAAAATATGTATATTTCCAAAAAAAGACTGATGGTCTGCTAGCTTGAACTGAATTCGTCTGAGAGGTGTGAATATATGTGATATGCCAGAGTAAATAATGACATAATGTCATTTTTTCCCCAGTGACACCTGATGTGTGGTCCCAAATGAAGGACTGAGCTGGGAGTGGCTACTTCTCTCCGTCCTTCACGTCTCCGTGTGAATGAGAAAAGCAGAAATGACTGCGGCAGGCAGCGAAGATGTGACATCGCACACATATTCAAGCGCACGGGCTGACGTGTACGCCCTCCCTGTCTGCCGTCTTTAAGTGGGGACACACAGAAAGGCATTCATGGGGGAGGCTGGAGAAAAGCATGTCGTAATTTTGGGTATGGGAACGGGCCCTTTCAAGAAACAAGGAAGATGAAGAGTCAGCCTTGTTGAAGCACGATCCTGTGCTTTTTTTTTCTTTCATTCTGCCACATTTCTGCCGAGTTGCTTTTCCGTGTCAAAATAAGACCAAATTGAAAGTTAGTTATTTACAATCGAGGAAAGGCGGATAATGAGATCAGGGCCCACGCCAGCGATCTGCTTAGTGCATGTTAATACCTGAAGATTTAAAAACTCTCTCTTTCCATTCTGTTTCGCTTTCCCTTTACCACCCTGCACCCCCCTTGATGTGTGTGTAGCAACTTCTTTTTTTCAGTGGTGGCACAGTTTTATATCACTTGCTTGTCATTGTAGGTTGTAAATTTATATTCCTAATAGCAGATGTGTGTATATATAAGTCCCAGTGTTGTCATGTTGTCCTGTGATAGACTTCCGATTTCTGCACATGCATCCTAGTTCTGCGTTATGTTTTGTTTTAAAAAAAAAAGTGTACAGGATAACCAGAGAGAGTGTGTGTGTGTGTGTGTGAGTGAGAGGGAGAGAGAAACAGCTCGCTGTAACCAAACACCCCGCCTTCCCTGCAACATGGTTCTGCACTGCAGCCCTCTGGGGGTGTCTGCAGTCTCACCCTCCGTTAAGGGCGGCCTATAGACTTTCTTACTCGGCTCCAAACACTCGTCCATTTAGAGCCACTGGGTCCCGCTCAGCCGCCGTCATCCCGTGGGGCTGCCTCCACAAACCGTCTTTGTGATCTGAACGCAGCTATAAAGAGGCTCTTTTCCCCAAAGTTCAGGAATAGAATTGCAAGTGCGCAACCCTGTGGGCACACTGGACTACATAATGCTTTACATATACGCTGGATGACGTAACGTATTGCCTCTATGTGCTGTCTCAGAAAATATTTTTCAGGCTCACAACAGGCACTGTCGTGTGTCAGGCTGGTCTTGTTCTGGCTCGAACTTGTCTTTTTTTCGCAACTGTTTCTCACAACTGTGGCGTGTCTGTGTGCGGAACTTTAATTTCACTCAACATTAAATTATTGATGGTGACCAGAATACAGATTTAGTCTCGGTCTTTCTTACCCTGAGCAACGTATGCAGTTGTATATGGAATAATGCCCTGTACCTCAGTGCCAGATGTGTCCATACATGCACACATTTGTATTTGTCAGCGATTGCATACATTTGCTGGTGTTGTCTCCGCCATGACGTAATGCTCAGCGGTCTTAACTCTGTCCACAGATTGCGGGTTTTAATATGTGGTTTGAACTTCAGTCGCACATGTGCAAATGTTACTGCCCAGCCTGTAGTTTCACCCGCTTTGCAAACACAAGTGTGCTGTCTACTTCTCTGATGTAACCATGACAGCCAATGCTGTTGTTTGCCACTGCCAAAGCAACCTCCCATATTACCTCCTCTGTTCTGCTCCTGCAGGCCCTCTGAGTCGGAGCACAGTGGAAGAGAATGCAGTGAGAGACAAAGGAAGTGAAAGTAGGCCTCCTGGGATTGGTGTCCAACAATGGCTCTGCTCGCACTCTTCTTGCTGCTTGCCTCTGTCCAGCCAACCTATTCACAGGTTCTCACAAATGCCTCTTCTTCACGCAAGTTGAGCACAGCGTCACCAGTGGGATCAGTCCACTCCTCCCACCATGCTTCCAGTTACTCCCCAACCCTTCCATCCACAGAGGGCCAAACAGGGGTGTCCGCTGAGGGTGACACTCAAGAACTTGCCAGAGTTGGTGGCCATCACCTAGCTTTGGAAAGTGGAAATGGAGACAATGGTGGAGAGTCTGGAGAAGGACAGTATGGAATACCCACAGGCGTGTATAAGAGGAAAGACGACCCATCCACCCATGTTCAGAGGCAAATACAGGAGAAGGATGAGGTCACAGTGGGAGTGTCTGCAGATTCTCCTTCAGAGGTTATTGTTCAGATCCCATCAAGCACTCATTTGGCTAGTAGGTCACTTACCTCAGCAGCTCCTGCCACATTACCTCCCAAAAGCACCAGCAGCAGGACAGTGCAAACTCACACTGGCTCTGGTGACAAAGCCAGGCCACCATTATCACCATCCACAAAAGATCCAATGCAAACACAGGAAACTTCTGCTCAGGGACCTGTTATATCAGCCACCAATCACAGTTCACAGGAGGCTCACTCCTCGGACACCACAGTCGCCACTGAGAAGAGCGTAACCCCTGCCAGGGTTGTTGAGGAACGCCTGCGGACTACAGAAGGAGCTGAGCGGCTTACAGCTGGATCAGGGGACTGGCTTTTCTCGACCGATAGTGGTGCTGCAGAGATGTCTACTGGTTCTCTGACAACAAAGGGTGCCATGCCGTTGAACTTTCCGATACAAGACCAGACTACCACCATTTCTACTACCACAACTAAAGTGCCTGCTGGCCCCAGTGGTACGCTGTCATGGTCTACTGTCGCATCACCAACTCGACGAAGTTCTCCCACCCCTGACTTTCAGGCTGTTTATACACCCACAGCAGGCGTCAAAATTAAACAGCCCCGTGTCAGTGGGGTTGGCTGGGAAAACGGTGAGAAGTATCCTTGTTCTGTTTTCATTACCGACTGAATTACCTTTCGTAATTTGGTTTTTCAACAAGGAGAGATTAACTGGTGCCACTTGCGTGTGCTTCAGGTACAACACGCGTTCCTGCCACCACTAGACACACAGTGACAGAAAGCAGAATTAGAGCAGCTGGAGGGACCACTAGCACAACTCATCTGCCAACCAACACAGGTAAGAGAAGCGAGAGAAAGGAATTTGGATGTGGAATGTAGTAAATCTACAAACCATTACCAGACATTGTTATTGTTACATCTCATGTTTCTTCTTGCCAACACGATTTACTCCGTCTGGCTTCTTTTTTTTAATGGAACCAGTTGAGAAAACATCAAAGTTTCAGTCGCCTGTAGGTGGAAGAGAGGAATAGATGGTTGTAGGTATTGGAGGTCTGGAGATGGCCAAAATGGTAAGACTGTGAGCTATGGAGAGAGAAGAAAGAGGATGGAAAGAAAGGGTCAAAGATGGGGAGGGTGAAAGCGTACAGGGATCGTTCCATTGATAAAACCCAGACAGGCAACCAAGCACAGAGGGGGGGGGGGTATGAGTGAAGAGAAAGGAAAATATAAAGGGAAGCTAGAAAACAGTGGTGCTTGATTTTTGTGCATTATGTGCGGAACTGTCACTTTTCACAGTGACAAACATGATCAGCACAGATTCTTAATTTCCATTCTTACATTAATATTGTTCATATTTTACTTCTACGAGTTTTCTTTCTTTCTTAATATGTTTACAGTGTTTGCTGTAATCTGGCTAAGGACATAGCAGAAGTAAACTGATCTGATCCCATTACCTTCCAGACACAAACCTACAGTTGCCAGACAACTTCTATCAAGCATTTGTGTCTTTTATTTTCTCTTTGTCACTGTCTACTAGGCCACTGAGCCCCAGGCATGCATGGCATATTGTTGCTTGGTGTGTGTGTGTGTGTGTGTGTGTGTGTGTGTGTGTGTGTGTGTGCGCGTGCGCGCGCGCGCATGTGCATGCACTTGCTGTCAGTAAGTGAGTCAAGCTGTGAAATCAGAGCGGTCCATCTGGGATGAGACTAAATCTCCTCAAAAATGTTCTAGGGCTGCAGTGAATCAGGAAGCAAAGCAAAGGTCACTGCAGACTGCAGTATTACTCACACGGGCAGGTTTAAAGTGTCTTTTTCAGGTTGAGCACCCAGTGCATGTTCCTGTGGAGCTGTTGGACCCGCATGGGCCTTTCGCGGTTGTCAGCATCTCTTTCTCTCTCTCTGTCTGTCTCTATTTATTTATTTCACGGCTGCCCTACTGTTTTTCCATCATTCATAAACTTTTCATTGTTCTTCCCTCCCTTTTAGAACCTTAGCCAGTTGTGTTGTGGCTTTCAGTAACTGCCGAGGTGCAGGATGCCCGCATCCGAGGGCTTTTGGACGTGTTTTCGGACATATATTTATGTAATTTGCTATACGATATGTCTTCTGGTTGACCTGCTGCGTGTGGCCAAAAAGTCCTAATTCCTTTGGTGTTTGGTTTTTGTACCGCAAGCAGACCTTGTCAGGCTTCCTTCTGGAACGTGCAGAGGTTGTGTTTTGTCAGTTGGAGAGGGCGTGGTACATCCGCTCGTCTGATTCGTCTCGAATCTCAGCCTGATTTTTATGCTCACTCTCACACATCTCCCATACCACATGGAAACAAGCTGCTTCTTGATCTCTGTTTTGTTTTGCTGTCCTACTGCAGGTTTGTCTTTCAGCTCTATTCACTTTGCTTACTTAACATAGCAGGGCCTTGTCATTGTTCTTGAAACCTGCACGTCTGGATATAACCTAGGGATCCCGCCGTAAAACCAAAGTGATAAATGACAGAGGAAGAAACGGAACTTCTGATTTAAGAAAAATGAAGCAATGAACAGACAGTAAACAACGGCATATAAAGAGGCCCTGGCAGCAGTGTTGATAGAAGAAAAACAGGGAAATCTGTTGAATGGGAAGTGCAGATAGCAGAGTTGTGGGCCAGGCGCTTTCGTGTCCTCCGGCTACAACAGCCAGCTGCTTGCCGAGCTGTCGGTGTCACATAGTTGCGCTCCTCCCATTGAAAAAGGACCTGTTTGCCCTGCGGTGCTACAAATTAAGATTAAACCTGTTTGCATAGCACAAGTCGTCCACAGGATTTGTTGGGTGATGCTATTTTCAATTTTTTGTCTAAGTGCTTGTTCTAAGTCTGATTTATTTTTTTTTTTTTCCCCTTCCATTTTTCATTGATTGCTTGTCCAGTCATGGTGGTCTTGTTCTAGAAACACAATTTAATGCAGCTTACCACCCTCACACATTTGTATGAAGTCATATGATTTAGTGAAACCATTTGGAGCTGGGCTAGCTTTGTTTGTGGTGTCTGAGTTCATATCAGTGATCATCAGTCCAGTTGTCTCTTCTTAACTTTAGTTCAAGGGGTTAATGGTCCTTCAGAAGTAGCTGGAGAATGTAATCTTTGCTAACATCTCCTCTTGGAATTACAGGTTCTTAGAAGCAAGTCTCTGAAGTCAGCTCTGTTGTCCTGATGACATAGACGTAACACAAGTTATCAGCAAACCAAAGAAGAAAAAGAATGATGATAGTAATAACATGAAACATGCAAAAGTGTTCAACCTTATATGAGGTTTTTTATGTCTAAGTGTGGTCTTCACCCTGGCTATCTGACACTACACATCTTCTGCTGTCAGAGTCATGACCAGGAGTGGAGAGCCACTAGTTGAGTAAAAATAGATCAGTATTCCAGCTGGAATCTGTTAAAAGTAGAATCAAATTTCTCCAATCGTTGAATACAAGTTGAACATTTTCAGTGGGGGGGGTGACACCAGATGTCTCTGGTAGAAGAAAGCAGTCTTCTGTGTGATTAGTTTTCCAAGGCTGCGGTCTGCAGTCCCACTTTAATGAAGCCGCTGTGTTGATGTTTTCACGGCGGTCTCTCCTTCCTGGGGTTTCTAATCCTCCGAGATGAGGAGTAGTCTGCGGTGGCCATTGTTCACAGAATTGTTGTTCCAGACCCTCCTGGCTGGACCCTCAGCCCCACACTGGCCCCCTCCCCCCGGGCCCTCCGCATCGCACACGCTGGGTAGAGGTTTTTCATTTCAAAAGGATTTCTGGAAAAGTTCTGTGCGCCTATGGTAGAGTGGGCTTCCAGTATTTCCACCCTCGCTGCTCCCCCTTGCCAAGGCTTCACCTTGTTCTGCTTTGTATTATAGAAGAATAACACTGACATATTTTTGTGGGTATCACTAAGGCTCATGCATTAAGAATATAATTCCAGTTATCAGAGTACTTCCATCAGATGCTACTGTATGAGAAGGAAACTTGGCATAGGGCAGCAAGACCCTGAGGTCTGAATGGGGTTGTAACATGGGCAGTGGGGCTACAGAACATCAGCGTTTGTGTATTCGTAATGTGTGCAGAACGCACACTGGGACATGCAGCGCTCCAGGTTAAATGCGGCGTGGCGGTGCGGTGGCGTGCTGGGAGATGTCACCATCTCTTACACAACACGACGTCACTGGTCACCACGCTTGGGACGTAAAGCGGCGAGAGACGTGGAGATGGGGTTGGAGGTGAAGGTGGGAGGCTGTAGAGGAAGCAGGGGAAAGGATGGGGGTCTGTTTCCACTAGGTGCTCTGTATTACTGCGACTCATCTCCTCTGTCACATTCTCAAGTGACACTTTAATAAAAGCAGCTTATCTGTGGTGCGCCCCGGAGTGGGTGTCTTTAAAAACCTGCCCCTGTCAACGGGCTCTGATAGAGCTGCTGAGCACGAGAACCTGTCAGGGGTTTTCTGCGGATATGTCACCTACTGTCACACACAGTGGCACGGCTGTCCTGAGATGACATACAGGGTGGCATGTTCAGGACCGGCAGTTAGCACGTAAGGGCTAAAGCATTGCCTGTTTATGCCACACCTTTTCTGCTCCCCTGCACCAGGTACTAACCCAAATGCAGTTTCATGAAAATGTTCAACATATGAGTTGTGTATATTTTTTAATGCTTGTCATGCTTCATCCATCTATTTCTTTTTTTCAAAGGGAAGCGTTAATAAGGATTGTTAGCCTTTGTTTTGTATCCACTCGCTGATGGACGACGAAGTGTCAGAACTGCTCTGTGGGGGGGATTTGTTCCTTCCTTTCAGTGGTGGATCAGTGGCTCCCTCTGGTGATTCTCATGTGCTGTAGTTTTAAAGAAGGCTCCAAACCCCAGCACGCCTCCTCCCAGCAGAGTTCAACCTCAACTTCACAGACTTACAGGAAAAAAGTAAATCATAAATGCTGGAAAAAATATTTTAAGCATAATACAGGGGATATCAAATACTTTGGTTAGTTTCAACTTATTGGGGGGAAAAAGTGAAAGGGAACCAGTACTTTTGGCCACCTTTGTATAAAAGTTTAATTTTCATTTTTTTCTAGAGAAAAAATTTAATTGGTAAAATAACGTTTTAAACGACATCAATACTGTTTTAATAAACACTCATCCCACCATCTCCATTGTTAGTGTGACGAAGGCAGAGCAGCGCCCCCTAGTCCCCCTGTAGCCACGTTCTGATCCGGTGGTATCCGCACCTTGTTTGTATAGCACTGACTTTTTCACTTTATTACCCACATTACATGTTCGTTACACACTACATTCGCTTATACACGCCTCTCCGTGGTACACAGTGCGGCACCAAAGTAAAACAAATATTACGCTTAAAGTGCACTTGTGGACTTTCACCCCTCCATATAATCTGGAATTTTTTTTTCTGTTCTCTAGAAGTCTGTCTAAAGTGCAACTAACAGCTTTATCTGTTGCCTTAGTTGAACTTTGTTGGCTTAGTTGTAGGAGTTAGTTTTTCCTGTTTGGGCTTCATAAAATGGTCCTTTTTATGCTGATGTGTTCTCTCTGTCACAGGACTGACCTTCCGCACAAGCTCCTCTCCTCCCCTTCAGACTGGCCGTGAACTGGGACCGAAGGCGGGCCGTGCGGTTGAGAAGAATGTGTCCGTCTTTGTGGGACACGCCCCCTCCCACAAGCCAGACCCCACCCCCACCATCCTCCCAGTGGATCCCTGTGTGTCTGGGAAGGGTCCCTGCTCGGCGCCGACGCCTGCAAATAGCACTCAGCTGCTATGGGGCGACTTGCGGCGTACACTGGCCTTCGCCTGGGAGCTGCACGTTTATGGCACAGCGGTGCTCTTCCTGCTGCTGGCAGCGGGGGCACTGCTGGGGCTGCTGCTCGCCCCAGGCCTGCACTGTCCCCATCGCGGCTGCCTGGGCACGTCCAATGCTTTCCTTGCGCTAGCTGGTACGCTGCGGGCCATCCTCTTCTTCCTGGATCCGTATGGTGCCCGTGAGCTCCTGCCCCACACAGGTGTCGCTGCACTGTACAACCTGCCTCTGCCACTGCTGCTGTGGGCACAGGCCTCACAGATGGTGTTGGTGCTGCGGGTGGCTGACTTGAGGCTGATTCCCCACTCCCTGCAGCGTCTTCCGCTGGTTGGGGTGCTGACCGTGCTCAACTGCACAGTGGTGCTAGCAGCAGACCTCCTATCGGGAGCGTTGTCCCCCGCTGTGCCTACTGTGCTGCAGACGCTCACCCTAGCCTGGGGGCTGGTCCTCTGCCTGGGCTTCCTGCTGTATGCCCTCCCACGCCTGCAGCAGCCCCCGGCAGCACACCTTGAAGAGCCCGTGCCCCGGGCTGAGGTGCGGAGTAGCCGGGTGCTGGGGAGGGTGCTCGCCGTGTGTGCGTGTCTGGGAGTGCTCTGCTGCGGCCTGCACATCCATGCAACGCTGTGGCTCTGTGGGTGGCTAGGCCCGTGGCGTTCCTTCAGCTGGGCCTGGTGGCTGGTGCAGTTCTGGGCACGGCTCCTTGAGCTAGCCTGGGCCTCCTTCATGCTGCTCGTGGCATCCTGGGTGTTCTGGAGGCCCCGGGGCCGGCATCCAGGCTTAGCCGAGGGGGTGTCGGGGGCTGACTTGCCATCCCAGTCGTCCTCCTCCGCTTCCTCGCAGAGTCATCCCTGCTGGGCCAAGATTATGCAGAGCCTGCGTGGCCGACCGTGTGGGAAGTCGGAAAGCAACGGGGTGGGGGAGGTCCCAAATAATTGGGCTAGCCAGGAGCGCCCGGGGGCCGACATCAGCAAGAGCCTGATCCGCAACCGTGACCAGCCGCCCGGCTTGCGCAGCCTCAAGGACAGCAACCGCGGGCGAAACCAGAAGGGCGGTGGCTCTGCGGGTTCTCTCCTACGCCTGCAGTCTCTAGGCCACCCCCCTCAGCGCTCGCTCAGCAGCAGTCTGGACCACCAGAAAGAGTGGGCTTGCGAGAAGGAGTCCGTCATCTCCCTCAATGACTTTGACTTGCGGCCTCCATCTCCCATCGACCTGAGCCGCAGCATCGACGAGGCCCTGCATCGTGAGCATCTGCTGCGTGGCGGCATCTTCTTCAGGACCTGGTCACCCCCCTCCCCCACATCCCCAGCGTTGCACCGTCACCCCGTGAGCTCCTGGCCACGTCGCAGCAGCGACCCCCAGATCAACCTGTCGGAGAGCTGCGACCAACAAGACGAGCAGGACGGGAGGACCGAGTCTGTCGGCACACCAGGGGGTGGCACGACCAAGAAACAAACCACGGCACCTGCAACACCCATGCACCACAACTACGAGCTGGTCCCAGAACACGACTTGGACTGCTCCGCAGGTTTTCCCACTTCCATCTCCTGCCCCGTCTCCCTACGTGCCTACAGACCAGCGGTACAGCTGCGCATCCCGCTGGGGGATGACACCAAGCCCTTTCTGACCCCAGACTCTGAACCCAACGGGACGGCAGCGAACCTGAGTTGCGTTGGCCGGCAGGAGGACTCCACCAGCGTGAGCAGTGAAATCATTGACCTCTGAGGTCTGGAACTTGATCCCACCCTCCCACTTCACTGTACTTCAGCAAAGCCTACAGCGTGACGGCACAGTACATTATGAAGCCTAATGTGAGTTTCTGCTTTATCGCTGTGTGTATCTCGATTTCGCACAATGGCTGCACAGTTGAGCTTTATGTGCTCGGCACATGGGACCCTGTCAAACTCGAGCCAAACTATCTCCCAGGCAGCCAGACGACCGCGTGTCCCAAATTTTTTTACGTAGAGCAATCGCAGCGGGGAGGCTAAGGGTCTCGTCCAGGAGGACGTTGGATCGGTTGACTGTCCTGCAGGAGCTGTTCTGTGCTTGTCTGGAGTGCAGAAGGAATGTTTTTCCTCAAACCTCTCGTGTTATGCGTCTGTGCCTGTCGTACTGTGCAGCAGTAGTCCAAAGTGCAGATGACGTAACAGCCTTGCGCTCTGGGATGTGTTTACACACAGTCCACACAGCCACACACACACATACACACACACACACACACACACACACACACACACACACACACACACACACCATTAGTTTTATAGGTTTTTTTAATTTTTTTGAACCTGGGTTAGTCGGTCTGCCCCAAACGCTGTACGTTTTTGTAGCGTTTGTGGAGTCGTGACTGGAGCAGAAATGTCTTGACATCAACCCTTACCCTTTACCCAGACTGGGGACTAGCGCTGACCAACCAGTGGCTGACTAGACACGCACACAAATTTAGAGTGAACGATTAATTTGAAACACATGTCTTTGGACTGTGGGAAGAAACAGGAGCACCTGGGCACAGGGAGAACATGCAAACTCCCCACCTGACCAGCTCAGGTGCTGCGAGGCAGCAGCACTACTTGCTGCACCACGTCCACACCTTTTTACACCCCAGTAAACACAACGTGTAAAAACTTACACAACATTCCACGTTCGGCAGCGACTCACAGGATGCACTTTTGTGGTTCCTGCAGGACAGGCGCAAGTGTAGAGCAGTTAAACAGCTGGACCTTTGGCCAAAAACGTAACAATTGTGGTAGAAAACTGTAACACTGGTTGCAATGTAAGTGGCCTGACTGGGAATAGAGAATCGTTTATCTGTGCATAACTACCCGATTTGTAGTATATATTAATGTATATTAATGTATCATACTAATTATAATAACTTGTTTAGCACATTTATGAGCAGTTACTTACATTGCATAGAACAGCACAGGCATCTGATGAGGTTATCTAAGGTAACTGGGTCTCAAAGCTTTTGTGTTTCTGCTGTTTTACCTACTATTTAAGATCTCCACTGTTTAACAGGTTTTCCTGTGTTTGACACATGTGCCATAGATGATGGCTGACCCCTCCTGGGCGGCCTCTTGTGCATCAAAATGCATCTACGCTTATTCCTCATGGCACTTTAAAGCAAACGGGTGGTGAGGAGAATCCCGAAAATGTGCCTTGGTGTCTGTGAAAGAGAGACAAGAGCATCTCATGGACCTGATAAAAACAGCTCCTGAGCGAGGAGGTCTGCTGTCGTTTTAAACAGTCCACTCCCAGTTAAAGCTGTCCTCTAATAATTCCTTATTTGACATGTGAATAGGCAAAGATGGAAAACGGTAACCTTGGGAGGACGAGACAAAACCGCCCAGCGCGCGTTTCAGCGTAACGTCGGCTTTTTTTCCGTCTGCTGTGCGATTAGGGTCCTCTGGTTGATTCCCACAGCGCGGCATTCCAGCATCCCGCCTTTCCGGTTACACAACTCGCCAGAGGCAGGACAACTGCTGCCATGCGACTGCGCAGCAGCTTCAGGCAGGAGATGTTATTGGCAGCCAACAATATGATCATTACTGTTAAGTGGTTGGAAGATATTGTCACAATGTTTTTTCTCCAAAATCTGTGATAAGTAATGAACATCCGGCGTTGGTGCCGACTGCCCCTTGGGGTTCGGAGAGCTTCGCAGGACCGCAGCCCATCTCGTACGTTTCTCCAGCGCTCTCCCTGGGACAGGGCTTCAGGAGGCTTGATGGGGGGTAGTACAACAATGCTGAACGAACGCAGCGTTAGCAATAATGTTCATTTGCGGGTAAAAACAAAATGTGACGGAGGGGGGAAAACCCAGAAGGAAACAGGGAAGCAGAAACACAGCTCCGAAGGCTGGTTGGAACAGGAGAGAAGGTCCTGCGGGGGTCCAAAGCCAGCTGGCTGCCCACCCCATTACAGCTATGGACATACAAACAGTACAGAAAGCTTTACAAAAGAAAGAATTTGTAAAAATGAAATGAAACGGGGCAATAATGTAAGCGAGTGTAAAATATTGTTGTGATTGGCATTTGTGCATAGCATGGATGTGAAGGACAATCTGAAGCTGCGTCGTGTCGTCCGTCCCGGTGCCGGCGTCTGTTGTCGTGTGTGTCTGGGGGTGCAGAGTAAGTAGCATGGCGATTGGGGGGGGGGGGGGGGGG
>UFQX01000338.1:587413-700133 GCA_900497675.1 Arapaima gigas | reverse complement strand
GGGGGGGGGGGGGGGGGGGGGGGGGGGGGGGGGGCACAGTGTGGTGTAACTGGCAGAGCTTTGTATGAATTTCCCTTCTGGGCAAAGGTTCATGTCTCAGTATCGACCCTTGTATAGTGTTTGGTCAAGGCGTGGCCGGTGTCGGTGTGAAACCAGTCAGATGTTCTGCGTCTTTCCTTTGCCCCGTCCTCATTCGTCAGATTTGTGCCCCATCAGTGATTGACAGCCAGTTATTGCAGCCACCTCTGTGTCTGTCAATGGGGGGCATGCGCACGCCTCACGTGGTCCTCATTCTTGTCTTGTTTAAACTAGCGTGGCGTTTCTGAGTGAAGCCCCCCCCCCACTTGAACCTTTATGCTACAGCCTTGTGTTTGATTTTGAATAAATGTACAAAATGCAAAACACAGAACCTGTTACTGACTTTATTTGGAGTCTTGGCACGTCAGCAGAACAGTGGCAGGATTGGAAGGATCAACAAACAAACATTTGTGATATAAAATAGTTTTATTGCAGTATTTATTGGTCTCAGGTGACTAAATATATTTAAAAAAGCTGCAACTACATGTGATAAAAAGACAAAAGGAACATAGAGGAGAACCGCGACTGGCCTTCAAGCGACGGGATGTTATTTCTGGTCATCTTTATCCTGGGTCACTGACACAGCTCATGGCTGCTGCTCGTGCCTCTGTTTCTCAGGGAAGTGTGAACCTGCTCCTGGGCCTTGTTTGCTGTCTGTTAATGAGGTTTAAAAAAGAAGAAATCACCTCGTTCACTTTACGACAGACTTTTCACTGAACTGCAGGGCGCAAACACTTGGAATCCGTCTGTCTGTAACCACGTGAAGATCAACCAAAACACAAACCGAATGACGGCTCCGGCTTGCTTTCCGCGCCGGGGCGATGGGCTATATGTCTGTCTTAAAGCGCAGCGTGGTGTTTGCCATCTTCTTCTGGTAAACGTCATCAAACTCTTCGCTCTGTGCCACAGTGAAATGATTTTTCCAGTCACCCACCTTTCCTGCGCAGAGAGACAGAACATCCCAGGTGGAGTCAGACGGTAAACATGTTCTGGGACTTTTACTGCCTTGGGAAAAAACAAGGCAAAGTTCACACCAGGACCCTGTAATATTTTTTATAGATATTTTTTGTTAATCTTTTCTTGCAGTAAACTGTTGTTTCCTAGGCTGCACCCCCCCCCCCCCAAATCCTGTAAGAAATGGAGACGGAGCATCGTGATGAAGTCAGACGTGATAAACAGTCTGCCAGCTGAGGAGAGGAAAACAAAAACTCCCAATCCAGAGAAATGGGAGAACTTGAACCTCCAGGGTGGGGGGGGGACATTCAGTTTGAATCCCAGCTGGTGCTCTGTAGTTCCCTGAAGCAAGGACTTCATGCTGAACTGCTTCAGTGAAAAATTTAGTTGTACTAATGGTCAAAGTTGTAATTTGAATGGGGCAAAACTGTCGGCCAAGAAACGTATTAATAAAACAACGAGGTTGGTTGTACAGTCATGCGGAAGCCACAGTGTTACCAACCGCTGCTTTGTTAATTATTGGCTTATTTCATTTATGACATTAAATTCTCAGAAATGCCCTCCCGCTGCCCAAAATGTTATGTCTGTCTGAAAGCTGACTCCTTGTAGCACCACCTACCTTTCCGCATAAACGGCGAGATTTTGAAATCCATGTCGTTGAAGGTGGAGTAATTGGCCATGCGGTTGTTCTTCATGGTGTCAAAGTCCACCTGTGCTTTTACATACTCTATCTCCTCCTTCGATGGCGAGATGCCCAGGAATGAGCAGATCCTCTTGATTTCCCGGTCTGTGTCCTGCAAAAGTGACCCCCCCCCCCCCAGAATCAGGGTGGTGCTGCTGAGTCATGCTGCCAGCAGTCCTGCTGAAGCCTGCGCATTCCTCTGGCACTGAGATTTAACCTTGGCTAAAAGGGTCTTAACCGCGGCTCCGTCGCCACCACTGTGGACCTCACCTCAGCCAGGTCTTCATAGAACATGTAGAGGATGTTGGATTTGGACTGTTTTTTCTCCCACCAGTTCTTCACATGGTCATACCAGGAGCCGAAGACCACTAGGAGAACAAGGGCAGGAAGTTAGCGATGGACACATTTATCTGGAACAATCTACCCCCTCACTGCAGCTCTGCTTCACTCAGCACTGTTCTCTCCACCTCTGTCCATTTCTCAGCTGTTCCCCACATGCTCACTGTTTCCCTCCTGGAAGCGCTGCAGAAAACTGGGCCAGTCCCCCGCATCCGGTTCCACAGAGTTCATGCGATCGAAGTGGAAGTAGGAGACGACGTTGTCCTTGGCGTTACGGGCCATATAAATGATCTTCCCAAATGCAGGTGTGATAAAAACACAAGTGAGTATTATACTGTGTATAATGTTCATCTTCATCAGAAAATGGGGGTAAAAAAAAATACTGTCACACCTTGGAGTTTTGATCCCAGAAGGATTTGGGCACAAACTGAACTGGGAAATGGGTCTTGATGATGCGAGGAGAAGAGGTCATCTTATCTGCCATCTCTGCACCTGCATTGGAAACGGGTTGGGTGGTGGTGTGGCACTGTTACCATAGCAACCCCCTATGACCTGAACATGACTTTTGTAGAACTATTGAACGTGATAATTTGTGTGGCCTTAAATTTCACACACTGCTGCTGTGTTGCAGCCCTAGACCATGAATATATAGATATATGGCCTTTATTTTAGTTCATTTTTAATGTTTAAACCTGAGCTCTAAAAATAAAGTACTTCATTTAGCATTGTTAAGCAAATTATACAGTGAGACGAAACAGAATGTTGCACAGATTTACGATCTGCCTGTCAGGCAGCGGGTTTCACACTGACCTGGTGTCAGACCTGGGAACTTGCACTCCAGGAACGGAACTCTTTGGTAGATGGGAACGGAGACCAGGCGCTCAGGATCGGTTTTTGCAAAGTATATTAGGTCCAAAATCTGAGAGACCCAGGTTGTACCTGTGGGATGAACGGCAGGTTCTAGTCCACAAACTGCAAAGGCAACTGTGAAAACCAGGGCAGATCAAAGTGCAAAGCGAGAGTCCGGTGTGGCCCGGAGGACCTGCTTTAGGGTACGTCGCTATGAGGATGTCATCAGGTCTGGCCTTGAAGTTCTGCACGTTCTCCCAGTTGTCGGCGAAGAAGTTGACCATGGAGACGCCGTGGAAGTCGAAGAGCTGCGGCCGACCTGGTTGCGCCATCTGAAACAGGGAAAAACATCCAGAAATGACCCTCAAGCTGTACAGTAACAGATATGGTCAATCTGGGATATTTAGTGTGTAACTACAGTCACTTGGACCACCCCCCCACCCCCCAGACATTCAATTCCATTTTCATATCTTTGAATTGGTAATATTTGTTTTCCTCTCCTCAGCTGCTGACCAGCTGACTTGCTTACTTACTGTTTGTAAAACATAATTAAAATAATATTATTCATCATAATAGTGTGACAATTTTATTGTCATTAATTACTATTTATAATAAAGAATAGATAGACAAGGATGTCTCAGTTTTTCTTAAAACAGACAAAATTACTACTACAGCTATTATAGCCATCGAGTTCAACAACTGTTTTTACTTTACTAGTCTGGAAAATATATAAACGTACTTATTCTTTACACAGATTTATTTATCTCAGCCGGCACGTCGATCGAATTTAGCTAAAGACAAAATACATTTAAAAAAAATCAGAATAAACGTGCCCTAGTTTATATATTTAATCGCATCATGGATGCAAAAGCTACAGTCTCAGTAAAGCAAAAATAACCGCGGCAGGAACCAGGAGCGGCCGCGCGCCGTCACGCAGGAACCCGCGCGGCGCTCACGCTCACGCTCACATTCCACCCTCAACTTCCCCGTTTTGTTCTCGCTCGTCCTCTTTTTCCTCAGCTCCGGGCGTCGTAACTTCAGCCGTTAGCCCTACGCTGGGGGCAGCAAGTGCTGCGGTACAGATGGGTGAATCGAGTCGCTTTAAAACACGCGTCGCAATGGAGGAACAAAGTTTGAAGAGATACGGCGGAGCGCGCAGCTGTGCGTCCCTGCGGGATGTGGGACTCCGCAAAACGGCCGCTGGTCTCACCTGCCTCCGCACAGTTAACCCGCAGTTACTCTGCTGCCCCGACTCCGCACTTCCAGTCCGCCCCTTCGCGACCCACACTGCGCTTCTCCTCCCACAGCCGCCCTGGAGCGGAACCCGCTCACGGTCCCTGCGCTGCCCGTCGCCCCACTTTCACTGTAAGGCGTTTTTTTTTTTTTAAATAATCAGTATTTATTTGTCTCTTTTAAGTTCTTCTAATACATTTTATTCACACAGCAGTCAGTTTATCTACTTATAAGTTTCCTTAACTGTTCTAATAAAAAAGCTACAAATAAAGAATAATTAAGCTCCATAAATAACAATTTAATAATAACTTAAATACGATTGTCTGAACAATATAACAGTTTGAGTGAAACTGCAGCTTTGAACAACATTTATAAGCAAGCAGCTGTGCGGGGGGATTGAAAAAGAAGTGAACATTTTTATACATTTATTACTTAGTAACTATCAATATCATAAATATCATGAACATGTGGTAAAAACAGCCTCACTTTACAAACCATATGATGGTAAATAGTACTTCTAATACAGTTATTACAGGTACAGGTANAGGTAGGATTCATTTTAAGACAAATGCAGTCTATTTAAGTTTCAAAGAAATTATTCTGTATAGTGCAGTGGACAATGCATTAGCTCTCTGAACGGCCCCCCCCCCCCCCCCCCCACACACACACACACACACTTACGTTCCGGCTCCTAGGGGGGGCGACCTTGAGCAGCACGGGACGCTACACTATGATTTTTTTTACTAAATAAACAATTTAACTACAGATCTAGAAGAGTAACAAAACACCCAGTGGAATACAACCAAGAAAAGATAAGCATAAAAAACATAATCCAAACATCTCCATTGACCTTGTATATGACAAGAATCTTGAACAAATTACAACAGCCTATCTTTATTAGTACAAAACTTAATAGTATTTATGTACCTTTCAGATTCCTCAAGAAAAAAACGAGTGTTTGCGTTAGCAAATTTGGACTTCTTATTTAATTGATATTATTATTACGTTAATAATATGTGCCTGTTTCTCCTCATTTCTGTCATATTGTAAAAATCCAGAGCATCTACTCAGATATTAGCTGACGAATATAGGACGCTCTTTTGCGTTTAGCATTCACTTTTTTAATTAAAAAATTGTTCCTGTATTAACAGCTGTAACTTTCACAGCGATAATAATTCATGAATTGACTGACAGACACAATATCTATTAATATCGTTATTTACTTATTTTTATGTATATCTTCCATGATCAATAAGGTTTTGAAGTTTTGAGTGGAATTGAACTCCCACAATTCCTTAGTGTCCCGGATGGGGACATGCGCAGTAGCAGCAGTTTTGGACGCACTGGGAAAAAAAAACAAACAAGATGGCGACGGCCACAGACGCCACGGCTGGCGAAACACACGTGGGGAAGGAAAAGAAGAAAAAAGTGAGTTATTGATTAGCAACTATTAATGTAGATAAATATGTTTCTTTGCCAATTTAAATGGTTATGGTTCGTATCTGTGTAATGGCTTTCACACGTGTTAAAAACAGAACACTTCCATTTAGTATGTGCTTCCATCACGCTTTGGTTTGATAAGCTGAATTATTAACATAACAGTTTCGTTTGTGTAAATATTTTTGCAAAAATGCCTTGTCTCCTGAAGCGCATCTGCTTTTGGCAAATGTTATATTAGATTTGTGAAGCTGAATTTTAGCAGTTTTTCGGGAATAGAAATTTGCTTAAGGTAGCTGGTCGGTCTGAGTGAATGAACATCTACGTTGTAACAAACCTCCTCAGATCAGTCTTGTTTTGTTTCCTTTTCTCTGTTTAACATTTATGTCTGTTATGTTTGCCTGTGTGTTTTCTTTCTCTGATCCCAGGCCCCCAAAAGGTATTGGCAAGATACAAAGGCAGATGGCGAGGGAGAACCTGAAGATAGGAACTATAAAAAAGTTCAAAGAGAGACCAAAACATCAAAAAACAAACCAGTCAGGAAAAAGACAAGGATACATGGGACCCAAGAAAAGAAATTTATCTCTGGAGTGAGTGGAGTATCATAAGGTTTTTAATTGCATTGCTAGTTATTGTCTATGAAGCCCTTGCGCGGTTTAATTATTCCTGCACTTTATTATTATGTTGGATACATTCAGCTCAATTATCTTGCTCAACAGTATAACTATTGATGTTCTTGAAGTGGTGAGTTTTGGGCTACAAGCCCGCACCCCAAATTAGAACATAATATTATTCTCTTGTGATGCCTTGGCAATCTCTGCACCCTAGCACAGTCTAGCTGTGTTCCGCTTGAAAGTTCTCATATACACAACTTGCAGAAGAAGGATCCCTTCCCTGGTCCTGCCCCTGTGCCGGAGGAGAAGTTGCGGAAATTCCGTCGAGGGCAGCCGTTCAATCAGGTCAGTGGCAATTTTTTTCCCATTAGGAACATAGGAAAACAGGACATTTACAGTGTGAGCATTACTGAACCTAGTGGAACACCTACTGAGAGCGAGCGAGTGAACTTAAGGGCATAGAGGGGGCTCATAGGAACAACAAAGGTTATTTTACTTGTGTGACAGTATTATTAGTGTCTATATGTCCAGTCATGTAGAGACTTGATTTGGATTCATAAAATCTGGATGTTTTTAGACTCCTTTAATATGGATGCAAAAATCAGTTGTCTTGATTTATTGACAAGTGATTCACTAACCAGTTCTTCACAAATTCACCCTCTCTTTTGCTTTTGTACAGTCTGCACATGGTAGGCTGAAGTACATCCTGAAGCATGCTAACGAAAGTTCCACATTGGCCACAAACAGGGCAGCACGGTTTGATCTGCTACTCCCTGAGGATGCTGGGTAATAACCACACTAAATATATAGTCTTCCCGGTTGAGACACAGCTTTTCTGACACTTTCATTGACTTGTCGAACGCTTAACTGTGTTTGTTCTCTAAGGTTCCTGGAAGCAGATGAAGGCGAGGACACGTGTGCCATTAGACAAGAAGATATTGCAGAAGCTGTCGACATCACCTCTGCCACAAAGGTCAGACTGTCTCACCCAAACTTATCTGGCATTTTTGGATGCATTTGATCTTTTTTCTTGTATACAGCAGCAGGTTTAGGCCCCATGCTGGAGAATTTCTGTAAGTGACTTTTGGTAAAATAGTTGAAAAGATGCGGCAATTTGTTTGTTTTATTCATTCATTCATTCATTCATTCATTTATTTATTTATTTATTTATTAGTTAAAGTACAAGATCAGCTGGTTTTTGCCTAAGTGCAGATGGACCAAAAGCCCACCAAGCCTGTCATCATAGGAGAGAAATTGCTGCCTGTTTCTGTACAACACAAGTCACAGCAATCCAGCCAAATAAAGTTTCCTGTCATTGCATTTACACTCATTTCTGTCTTTTTATCATGGTAGTGCAGTTCCAGCACTGTAATGGACCACAACTGCAGTAAATACAGTATGTTGGTGGTCAGCTTGTGAATTTGGATCACTTTTCGAAGGCAAAGCCTGAACTGCCCTGAGGTCACACAACGGACTTTTGCCACTCTTTGTCTGCAGGATTTATTGAAAATCCTTTCACATTTTAATGGCATTTTATTGCTTTTGGGCAACAAGTGTAATAGTTGCAGTGCAGTATTTTGCCTAGTGTTGTGTGTATATTGTCATGTTTGGTTGTTGTTGTCCTTGATGTCATTGTTTTTGATGATGGAAACTGCTGAATTTCTCTGAAATGTGTTTTTGAATCACAGCAAAGTTTAAATGTGTTGTGCAGTAAATTCTCAATTTAACAGATACAATTCCAAGACTCACATGTCGGTACCTCCCTGTTTTCCAGTTGATATGTTCAGAATGTATTACTTTTTACTTATATGCACTGTTTTTATGGCCATTACACATTATCAGACATACTTCCCCCAATCAGTCCATTAAATCTAGGATGTAGTTTCATTCTTTCAGCTCAGTAACAGATTTTTAATATGTTTATTGATCATGTGAATGTATATCTGTGCACCTGTATTAATATTGCTTTCCCTGCTCCATGTTTTGTCACACTGTGCAGTACTTCAATCTGTCTCTGACGCAGTTTGGACCCTACAGGCTGGACTACACCAGAAATGGCCGGTAGGTTTCCTTTTGCCTGTAGGATGAATCACACCTTGTGCTATTTTCAAACATGACTAACGCTTTTGAGTTCTCTGTGGCTTGGAGGAGAGTTTTTACTTGAAAGTTTTCAGAAAGACTGTTGAATGAAACAGTGTTTTGTGTTCTGCAGCCATCTGCTACTGGGCGGTCGACGGGGCCACGTGAGCTGCTTCGACTGGCACTCCAAGCAGCTCATGTGTGAAATCAATGTCATGGAAACAGTGAATGATGTGAAGTAAGTTTGAAAAACTGAATGGGCATTAAAAGAAGGGCCAGCCCATTTATAAAAACACCCATTTACCCCGTTAAATACTTACTGACACACTTCCCAGCCCTGAACTTGGATAGAGAGCAATACTTAGCACTAGCATGTAGCTGGTGTTGCCATTGTTCCTTTATTGTCATGTAGCTAATGTTGAATTTGTGCATTAGTGTTTATCTCAGTTTTTTACTTGACATTTCCACGTTTTGCCCAATTTGATCTCATCTCCTGCTCTGTGTCAATGTCTCGTTCCATTCTGCAGGTGGCTTCACAGTGAAGCCATGTTTGCTGTGGCCCAGAAGAAGTGGCTGTACATCTACGATTCCACGGGGATTGAGCTCCACTGCATCCGGAGGTTCAATGATGTCTTGCGTATGCAGTTCCTGCCTTACCACTTCCTCCTCGCCACAGCGGTGCGTTGGCCAAATTCTGTCCAGCGGCTGTTTGCGGCACAGAGGAAACAGCTTGCTTCCTCCTGCAGTTCCTGCTTCAGAGCAGCATTTCTCAGACTTTATGGCCATGCCCTTTCGATACTGGAGAGTTCTTCCCCCAAATAAGAAATTTAAAGTGTATATGTGATGCTTCTTTACAGTATTGGACAATCATCTGTGTGCAGGCACAGTTTATAAGTAGTTTTTTTTAGTAATATTCCCTTCAATTTGCGTTTGACAAAAGCCTGGCAGCTCACCTGGATGCAGCTGTGGAATGTGGTTTGAGAAACCTGTTGTCCTTTAGAGTGCCAAGGGTCCCACTAGAAGGACAGCAGTGGGATGCTCTAGTGGTCCCCTGTGGTGTGGTTGTGTATGACTCTATGGTGGGCTGAGTCCTCCTGCACTGTCCAGCTTCTGAATTCTGGAAAGCAAAGGGGGGGGGGGGTCGCTGCCACCACCACTACTGACCACCCATCACTACTAAATGTTTGCATTGATCCTTTCGTTGTTGTGATATTTATTAATACTCTCTTTTAGACTCTTTATCTATTCATCTACTTATCGAGTCAATTTTTCCCAGTTTCCCAGTCGTGCAGTCTGTTTACTCTACCGGCACCATGATCCAGGAGAAACTACATTTTGTTCTTTCATACTTCTGTATAAGGCAGAATGGCAACAGAGTGAAACTTAAACCTTCTCCAGCATCCCTGCTAATAGTCAGTGTCTCTCTCCCTCAGAGCGCCACAGGCTTCCTGCAGTATCTGGATGTGTCTGTGGGCAAGGAGGTAGCCACCACATGCACCAAATCGGGTCGCCTAGACGTGATGGCGCAGAATCCCTACAACGCCGTCATCCACCTGGGCCACCCGACAGGCACTGTGACCCTCTGGTCGCCCAATCAGAGAACGCCACTGGTGAAGATGCTGTGCCACCGGGGAGGTGTGCGGTCCATCGCCGTAGATAAGACGGGAACGTGAGTCATTGTCACATTATTTTAACTTTTTCCCCTTTCAGCATTTTGTTGTCTGAGTGGATATTTTACTGCAGGCTTAAATAACTGTTTAAAAAAAGTTTTTTTTTTTTTTTAAAGACCTATTATTGCATTACAATTGCAGTTTTTTCAGTGGAAGTTGAGGAAGCAAAGAACGGTCTTTGTTTTGCTCTGCACAGTGTCAAGTGTGTCATATGAAGCTTAACAGGTGCCCATTACAGCAGAGTTCAGTTTGAATGTGACTCTGGTTTGGAGTTTTGCTGATGATGCACAAAAGATCAAGTCGTTTTGTTTATTGTTGCTCAGTGAACGTTGAGCGTTCCTTTGATTGTCCTTCTTAAGCAAGACCCCGTTGTCATTTCAGATACATGGTGACTTCCGGACTCGACAGGAAGTTGAAGGTGTTTGACATCAGGGCATTCCAACCGCTGCACTCTTACTTCCTGCCAGCGGGGGCGTCGTGCCTCTCTCTGAGCCAGAAAGGTCTGCTGTCTGCCTGTACCGGAGACATAGTGCAGGTTGGTTCGACAGGGGTCCTGCAGGGTGTCGGGGACATGTTGGCCTCGGGACGGGCAGGTGTGTCCAGACGGTCTGTGGCTGTGTGTCAGGATTCTGTCTTGTTCCTCGCAGGTGTATAAGGACGTGTTTAATACGCCTGTGAAAAAGCCCTACATGGCCCACCGCGTTCGGGGGGCTGTATGGGGGGCACAGTTTTGCCCCTTCGAGGATGTTCTGGGCATTGGACATGCTGAGGGCTTCACCAGCTTGATCATCCCAGGTCAGTGTGTCTGTGTACAGTAGGTTTACAGCCAGTCCTGCATCTGCTGTCTGTCACACACCCGTTAGTCATGCATAGCGATTCTTGCTATTACTGTAGTCATTAAAATTCCTGTAGGGCACAGATTTATATCTGACTCACCGCTTGTAGTCCTGCGGAGCCTCATCTCTGCTTTAATGGGGTGAAGGAATAGTCGGACCAAAAACTGACACATTGCATTTGAAACCGAGTGGGACCGTGTCCTCAAGTTGTACACGTTGACGTCTTCCTCCAGGTGCCGGGGAGCCCAACTTTGACGGATTGGATGCCAACCCGTACCGCAGTGTGAAGCAGCGGCAGGAATGGGAGGTGAAGGCACTGCTGGAGAAGGTCCAGCCGGAGCTGATCAGCCTGGACCCAGACCGGCTGTGTGAGGTTGACAGAGCCACCTGGGAGCAGAAGCATCAGGAGAGAGTCAAGCGGCTGGTCAGTATCCATTATTCCGACCACCAGCTGGGGTTCTTCTGATTCTTGCTTTGTTGGAGCTGTTTCCTACTTCCTCCTGTGCTGGATGTGTGACGGGAAGAGTACTTGACTTTTCAAGCAGTTGAGGAGATCAAATGTCAGGTCGCTCCACGTTTTTCCTAAAAACACCTGAAGCAAAGATGTGTGACATATTGCACTCTCTAAGACCTGTCCTCCTCGCATCCAGGGCTACGACCCCCTCGCCAAGGAAAAGTTCATGCCGCGATACAAGGCGAAAGGTCGCAGCTCTTCTGGAAATGTGGAGAAGAGAAAGAAGCAGGTGGCACACGAGGATCAGAGGGTAAGGTGTCGCCGGCAAGTGCGGCTATTCGCGCCGTCACTTCCGCACGTAGGGACTCGATCGCACGTGTTTGCTCAGTGCACCCAGGCTCGCGGTCGCCTGTCATCTCAAAACGCTGGGCAGCAGGTGACGTAGTGGTTAGAGACGCCGCCTCCTGCTCAAGGACCCCAGTTCTCACTCCGAATTTCTCCAGTAAAAATGACCGTCTCGGAAAAGACAGTAGAATTTCTGGAGATGCTCTCCTTTAAGAAAAACATGCCCCTTGAGCTAAACAAACAGAAGGATGCACTTGCATAAAAGTCACTATTATTATCAAGTTATTTCTTTGCAATTGTACTTTTTTACCCTTTGTTCAGTTTTCTTTATTTCAACCACTGTTAGATTTTTTTGCTGCTGAAGTGTGAAAAGTGCAGCATTGAGGACTACAGCTTGTAAAACCATCCCATTTAAGGAGATGCTGTTTATTTTACCGACTCTACGTGGTCTGCAAAACTGAAATGTTACACAAATAGTCATATTTTTCTCTGGATTTTAGGAGTGTGTTTAATGGATGTCAGCATCTGCACAAAATTCTTAAGTCTGTAGTAACTGTAAGTAGTTTAGTGTAAGAAGCCAACATTGTAAAACTGGCTTTGGGAAAAGTGTGAGCTGAACAAGCTTAAATTCCCTCTTGTATGTCTGACTGAAGTCAGAACATTTTCCCTGATTTCTATCATTGACACGTTGGGACAGCGTTTTGCATGTCGCTCCTTCCTGCAGACTTGCATCAACCTGCTGCAGAGGAAGCGTTGCTGTGGAGTTCAAACATTTTGTAATCGTTTTCTCCATTTCTTTTCTGTTGGTTGACCTGTAGGACCTGATCAGAAAGAGTGTAGAAGAGAAGATGGCTAAAGAGAAAGAGCTGAAGGAGAAGAAGGCAGAACAGGGCAAGACGTCAGCGCTGGACCGATTCAAGAAGTAGGACCGTGGGTGCCAGTGCCGCCCCACTGAGAGCCAACATCTTGAAGGTGTTATTCACAACTTCTGCAATTCGATCAGCCTGCGTGCAACAACACACTCAGCAGGATTGCGAAGCCACCAGAGGAGACAGGAGTTTGACTATTTTTCCAGTAGCTGTTAAGTGAATTTTATAATTTAAGTAAATCCTGATTAAAAAATACTGTAAAACACAGCTTGTCATTTTCATTTTGTGATTCGTGTTTACGCCGAGACGTTTCCCACTTGGTTGTGTATAAAATGATCAACGCAGCAGCTAGTGGTGAAGGGTTTATTGCAAAGCCTTGACAGTTTATAGTACAGCAATAGCATGATGTGTTTAAACTGACTAACCTGCTTAAAACTCCCAGGTTTGGTCCTACAAAAGGAACCTTAGAAGCCTTTTAATTTCTTTTCTCAAGGGTTTGAGTTATTGTTGTTATATTATAAATGAAATGAGGCTGTGAGGAGTGAAATGTAATTCATTACCAAGATTTCATAAGTTAACTTGACCAAAGACAGTTAAGTTGGCTGAGCGATGGTGCCGACTCTGGAGTCTGTAGGATTTGATCTCAGAGCCCAGCAGCCAGTTCTGTGTTAGATACCTTAGTATTCCAGTCAGTAAAAGGCAGATGTGATGTTCTTATTACCTCGTGTGACCAGAAACAAAGCAGGTCAACAAGGGGCAGCCTGATGGACTCAGACGGAGCCGAGAACAGAATTCTCCTTGAACGTTGAGATGCGCTGAAAAAGTTCTCATCAGGTTCAGCGTGACCACGGATGCCAAGAATCTTTACAGCAACACATTCAATTTGCAGTATTGATGCTCTTCGCTTGAAACCACAGAGCAAACAACCGAAATTCGGCGAATTCAATCGATGACAGTTAAACTAAAAAAAAAAAAAAATAAAAATCAAGTTAAACACCTTAATTCATTGTTGGGTTACAAGTTACTGCAAGTGCCACTTTCCAACTGTGCTGGGAGCAGATATGACACTGACTTACTGAGCTACATTTATAAAAGTGTGTATTAAAAGCCCAGTCGGATTAACGGATCCCTTTTTTCAACATGGACGGTGCGAAAAAAACGAAATGACGTCACAACCGTCTAGACTGTGTTATGCAACTAATGGCTTATCTAACACAATAGAAAATATTGTGCCAAAGTTTGGCCCAGATCCTTTTCCAGTGTGGCAGCGTTTCGCCTCAGAAGCTACTCTGAGTAAAGGCTTCGAGAAATTTATCCACAAAGATCTTGTAAGCGCAGGCAAACCCCGTTTTACGCACAATTTGTTTCTGAAAACGCTGCCTGAATCAAAATGCTGTGTTTTACATTGTTTTAAATGGGAAAAATAACTTTCCCAATTGTCACTAAAACTCTGTAAAACAAGGCGACTGACTGCAGTGGCCTGTTGAGGAGAACAGCCGTGATCTGTGGTGGCTGCTTCACCCCTTTCAGATCTCAGAATCACTTCCATCTCAGTTTCTATCCTCATTACCTTCTTTCACATTTATTTCACAAACATCTGCATTTTTTGGCCCGATTTTGCTAGATCACACTTTATTTATGAGATTAGAATGGAGACTCTGCACAAATGCAGAGCAAAAAGCAAACATGAGATGTGAACGTAAGGATTTTGAAGTATGTCCCTCACAGCTTACCACACTGTGCAGTGTTACATGAAACGGCACTATGGTACAGTAACCTGCTGCCCTTGGAACACAGGAACTTTGAATATCTTGGTTTCTTGCAGAGAAATTTCTGGCACGTTTACTGCCCAAACCGGGAGCTGGTTGAAAGTCCACCTGCGTTACGGCAAAATTACACATGCCGCTCTTCCTGAAGCGATGGAAAGTCAACGCGTTTGAGTTATTGTTGATATATTCTAAGTTTATTGAAGCTGTATGGCTGTTGCTGCTCTGCGTGGTTCTATATGGATGGACATTAAGCTAAAGAACAGCTACTACAGCTCCTGCCTCCTTGTTGGGACTTGACCCACTACCCTTCAAGCTACAAACTTGGCCTTAACCATCGTGCGACATCAGGTCCTGTTATCAAAGCAAATGGTCAGAAGGGGCAGAGCGGTGGATTACACACCTACAGCAGAGGGCGTAGCTGTTAAAGAGTTACATGCATTTGACTTCCGAGCCTTAGGGGAGAATTATTCAAACTGCATGTCAAACAGGTCCCTTGGTGTTCCAGCACGGAAAACGTGGCTTAACAGAACAAACTATTGTCGATTATTTCTATTATTTCCACATCACGAACCATCTCGGCGCTGCAAGCCGCGGTGCAACGAGTCCCGCGCACTCGTACGTGCATCATTCTGACTTCAGATCTTCTGAAACAGATTAAATGTCGCATGAAAAGAAGAAAATGTCTTAAAGCGGGTTTTAAGACGGCAGAGATGCACCTGACAGATTGAAGCGAAACGCTGTCATCTGTGGAATGTGCAGTTTGGACTTTCACCCTTGTGCTTGAGTCCATTCCTGGGCAAATAATTTAGTAATAAATAACAGGTGAACAAAGATACATAAACTTACTGGACTTGTTACTGCTCTGTATACGAGGCTCTCGAATCCACTCGGATCCTCTGAACTCTAAATTGCTTTGGAGAGTCCAAATTCAACATGTGTGTCTATACTGAGTATTAAAATTAAATCAAAACCAACAGCTAATATGATAAAAAAAAAATTCTACCTGTGGCAGGACTCGAGCTAACAGCAGTGTGGTATGATTTACCAGCAGGTCATGGAATATCACCTGTGCAGTCAGAAATTCATAATGGTTGATTAAAAAAAAAAAAAAAAAAAACAAACTATATGATACTTTTGCTTAAGACAGCACATTTTCAGCATTTCTTCTTCCAAGACAGAGAGGGTTTGAAACGTAGCCGTGAAATGAAGCTGGATTTAACTAAAGGGGGGATTTTCTTAAGCATCACCTGTCAGGTCACCTGGAGGTTCAGCTTCACTTCCAGGTGAAATCATTAAAACCCTCAGATGAAAACCAGAAGCTGAAATGCTGAGTAACTGAACATTAAATACGATTATAAGGAATACAGATCACAGTCTTTTAAACTAGATGCCGGGGGGGGGGGGGTTGAAGATTCCAGCCAAGGCGACAAACCGAATCACCGCACAGCTCCAGCAAACGTCACCTGGGGCTTCGTCACCTGGTCCTGCTCTGGTCGGTTTTTTATCCTCTGTTTTTTTATTTACTATCATACAATTTTCATTTTGATAAAGAGGAAAATGTCTTCCATTGTTTCTACTTACCGTCTTTGGAAAACTTGTTTTGCATCAGCAAAACGCGACTCTGATGGTTCCGTTTCTCCCGATCCTGCAGCTCTGACGTCGTGCGCACCTTTCCTCCACCTGGTCGATTCGTGTCGGAACTGAAGACGTCCTTTGAGCAAACGGTGACCTGTTGCCGCTGACGCGTGTGGAGTTCAAGCTACAGCAAACGCACAGCAAAAGTCAGTCATTTTACCGTAGTCCTGCTTCACTTCTCATTCTCGTGTAGTTTATTTAGTCTTACGCAACTCGCCGAAGGAAAAGGCCCGGGATGCGGCCTCCTTAAGACGCACAGCGGTGTCTATTCCTCCTCCTTGCCCCCCAGCAGGGTCCCCAGTAGCCCCCGGACCTTGCAGATGCCCAAGGACACCTTCATCCTCAGCCAAGAGCAGGAAGGTGCGGAGCGCATTTCTTGCCAGAAGCGAACCATCTCTGCCGGGGACGTGTGGTGCACGGACACCATGGCCTGGTAGCAGCAGCGGCTGTATGGCACGCCGGGGCCCCCCGAGAACAGGGGGCAGTGGTAGGGGGTGATTTTGGCCTCCAGGGCAGACAGACCCACAAAGACATCCTCTGGCGGGAGGGGATCTGGGAGGGGCAAGGAGGCGGCTGCCTGGAAGATCTTGTGAGCTGCAGAGCGGGAGAGGACGTAAGCCGTCCCGCTGCAGTAGTCCGGGAAGACCTCGGGGCTGTAGGACAAGGCGGGGAGGTAGTGTCGGCTCGTGGGGTTGCGCTTGGGGGCCACCCGCATGTGCACCCGGCCGAGGTAGAGGTCGCTGTCGGCGCCGTGGCTCCTGTTGAGGTAGCGGAGGAGGACGGCGCTGTTGAAAAGCACGTCGTCGTCCACTTTCGCGACGAAAGGCACCTCCGGGCAGAACCTGCGGACCCAGCCGAGAACGGACAGAGTTTTGAGGGTGAGGTTAGCGTAGGTGTCCAAGAAGCGACCCTGAACCAGATCGCCGTGATCTTGCGCCTCCTGCACTAGCTGCTTGGAGAGCTCGGGGTCGAGGCTTTGGCCCACCGCGAAGAAAGTCATCACTCGCCGACCCCTCACGTCCGTCTCCCCTCCCCAGGTGTCTCGGATGACGCGACGGGCGTGTCGATGGCCCGGGGCGCTCGTCACCATGACGATGAGGTGCGGCTTGGCTCGCTGACAGACAAGAGGGCTGGGCATGAGCAGGTACTCCCTGGGGGGGCTCAAGAAGCCCACGTGGGGGTCCACGGTCCACATCCCCGGCACCCCCCTGCTCCGGCCCAGGGCGATGGACCACGACTCGATGGCGTCCTCAAAGAGCAGGGCGAACAGGCCGGTCAGCAGCACCGTGACGCAGACCGCGGTCCGGGTGCCACCCTTGCGCTTCCAAAAGTTTCCCTTACATCCCCAGAGTCCTCGGGACACAATCCTGGGAAAGAGAGCAGCCATTTTTCCACGTCCACCCCTGCACAATCGGCCCTTTATACCTATTTGGCTACGATGACGAACAGAAAGCTGACCTCCTGTCGGACCCCATTTGCTCGCCGGCCATTCTGAAAAAGAACAGGGCTTCTTCTCCTCTCACGGCACCGCATTCCCACCCCCAGCAGCTTCTCCACCACGTTTTCTCTGCATTGTTACAATACGACATATAAAGACAATTTTGACTGTTAGTGAAAACAATCTGTGCAGCACTGATGTTATACAGAGCAGGCGGAGAAGAATAAATGTGATGGACGGAGATGCCGAATTGTGGAAAAGACGTCGCGCGCATCACTGAAGACGGTGAAGATCTGCATCTAAATCGCTACGTACAGTTTGGAAAAAAAACAGCAGGAAAATGCAAGAAAAAGAATAATCCGTAGGATTACTGATGTGCCATGTCTCTGTTCCCCGACATGCGGCTGTTGATACGCCGCATTTGTCGCGCTCGCAGCCGCACGTACAGAAACGCGCTTCTGTCGCGTTTGTGACAGGAGATGCGCTGCGGACACGAGCCGTGTCCCCCCGGCGCGACAGCTGCGCAGAGATGCGGAAGCGGTGACCGCTGCTGCGGGACGTGGGGACATCGCCACGATGGGGCGCTAACGGGCTTCCGCTCCCGCATCCCCGCCGTCGCGTATTCGTGCCCCGCATCCCTCCTTAAAACGCCTTTCGCGAGATTTCCCGCGGTGTCGCGCGCTGTTCCTTTCCCTCCCTTTTAATACAATTATTTAGCCTCGTGCCAAATAATTACCGAAAACCCCTCCGAGCGAAAATCTTCCGGGAGTCATGAGAAATTAATGTTTCTTTTAAAAAGACTCAAGTTAAACTACTCTTCCAAAAAAAAAAAAAAATCTACTGGAGTCAAAATGAAAAACTATCAGTTTTTTTTTAAACTGCTCAAATATCAACTTGCTTTGATTCAAATGAGGCTTTTTAAATATTCACTATTATAATAATAATTATATATATATATAATAATAATTCGCACTAATAAACTAAACAGCTGCACTTTTAACAGAAAAATATCTACATTTGAGGATCTGTCTTCAGGTGACTTTATGTAGAATTTGAGGATCATCTTCTATGCCAGTGAAGTTAGTTTAGGTGACATTGGTGTCACGTCTATTAAAAAGTTCAGATTAATAGGAAAGTTTAACATTTCGCCCAAAGCAACTTTGCAGATTCAAGGTTGGTATCCTAAGCTACTTACTGTGGTTTACTGATCTGAACACTTCTGTAAGCAAGATGGTCAAGGGCTCCAACAACAGGAGCAGACATGAGTTACTTTTCATGAATTTGCTTCCAAATTTGCGCCACTTTTGCACAAGTCAGTTTGCGAAGTTCACGATAAACACATTCCTCAGCAGTAGAGGCAGGGCTAGGATTTCAGCCAGCAACTTTCAGCATACAGATCTTCATAGTGAAGCCTAAGATTCCGGCGTTGTTGTTCAGATGACTAAAGGGACGGTGGATGGAGATACTCAAAATCCAAACAAACCTGCTGCCCAGAAAAGAATCAGTAAAATCTCACCTGTTCTGTCTAGTTCACCTCTTTACTGGCGAACACCGTGATCTTACACCCGCCTCATTTTTTTTTCTGCTCTATGGTACTTTGTAGTAACACAAACTGAAAATGACCAAATGCTGACAAATGTTGCTCGTGTTTCAGGTAAATGAAAACTAAACGATAAGTCTCCTGACAGGCCGGCGTCTCCTCTGGCACGGTCACCAGGTGCAGGAGGTGTGTGTATGGTGAGAACGTATAGGTACAACATAGCCGAACAGGAAACTCCGACAGGCGATGACTGGGTGTCCACACCAACAGAGAACTCAGAAATAAAGCAAAACGCAGAAGAAGTGAAGCAGATCAAACTCAAGACAACTAGCGCCTGAATTCCTGGGTCTCCTGTCTGTTCTTACATTTCTTACGCTTTAGAACTTACATGGGTGTTCTTCCTCTCTTCAGACTCATACAGGAGGGATTCCAAGGCTTCGCTGAAGTCGACTGGAGGAGTTTTCACTCCTTGGGCTGTGTGTTGCTCTATTACACAATTTCTGGGCGGGTTTGATATTTTTCCCCATCTCTTCCTTTCATTTTTGTAAATGCGGCAGACTGTGGCATCTGGATTAAACTATTATCTCGCGGCAAACTTCTGAGTTGTCCACCGAGAAACAAAGAAGATTTTAGCAACCTTGATAAAGGACTTACTGAATTGTTGCAAGAAAGCCAGCTTTGCTGAAGGGAGCAGCTGCCGTGTAAAAGAGACAGTGCTGCTCAAGGTTATTTTCCCTCCTTGAGATGCATTTTACTGCCATAAATACTTACAACTGCAGCATTTTAATGTTATCCGACAAAAGGACATGTTCACACATCTACATAGTTCCAGCAGTGCAATATCTACATTTTATACTGTTCTAATAAGTTTTGGGATGGATTTTTGATGCACTGGTGTATAGAGGGAGACAAAAAGTTTTTGCTGACCATCATTTGGACGTGATGGCTCTGAACCACCGTCACCCTGGGCAGGTCACCTGGATTTGGTTAAAGACGGGCGGATGGATCTTCTAAATTTATCACTGGAACCGTTTTTGTTTTTGATAAAGATGTGGAACTTAGTTTGATTATTGTCAAAAAAACACATTATTGCTGTCGTCCACAAAAGAGCCCCCCCCCCCCCCCAAAACAGGTGATTCAGTCAGTTGTCTAAATTACTTCTACTGCATAAGTGATCATTAAGTCCATCCATTAGTACCTGCTTGTCTTGGTGAATCAGTGGGTCCCGGTCCATCAATACATCACAGGATACACACACACACACACACACACACACTCACTCTACAGTTTAGAGACATCAGATCACCTGAAAAACATGTCTTTGGACTGTAGGAGGCAACCAGAGCAGAAAGGCCTCATGCAGACAGAGGGAGGACATGCAAACTCCACACACACTGATCCAGGTTGGAATCGATGCCCAGACAGCCCAGGTGCTGTGAGGAGAAAACAATACCTTCCAGCATGGAGTACATTTTACCTGCATCATAAGTCTAATGAATTTTGGAAGATTTTGCCACCCTTTTCCAACCTCTTATATGGTGCTATGTGACAACCTCCATAAAATGTTGTTTTGCCCTTGTACTATTTATTTGCATCTCCATCAGGCTCATGTCACAGGGGGACCTCATCTCAGCCAATTTTTAAAGTTGTCAGTTCTGTGGGAATTATATACACAAGTTTATACACCATAATACACAAACTAGATGAGCCAGACCATCTAAAGCTAAAACAAAATACAATTATACAACTGCAGTCTCTGTGAGTTTTAAAAAAATGACATCAGTCTTTCCACCAAAATATTTTTTAATTCTCGTCCCGAACAGCGAGGGGACTTAACAGTGTGAAGAACCTGGGCATCATCTGAGCTCGCAGGGGGCCTGATTTCTATACATTTGGATCTTATTTGCATACTAGGTGTGTTACTCACCACTCACTGGGTCACAGGGGTGTAGCAGTGAGGAAAAGGAAGACAGCAAGAAATGTGAACACGGTAATAAATTCTAGATCATCGAACTGTATCACGTTTAAACTGTTTGAATTTACGACACTTGTGAGGGGAGAAAATTCCAATTCTTGTCAGACACCGAATTTGAAATTTTCAAAACAGTAAGTCGGCTTTTCGGAGTTTGGTGAACTTGACTACAGAGAAACATCACTTAGGGTGAGAAGTACTTGCGTCCCAAATCTGTGGCTTGGAAAACAAAGCTGTGTGGAAATAACAGACAAGCAAGCTAACAGATTGAGTTGTATAGATATAAAGATTAATTCCGCCTCACATTTCCATCTTTATTTACTGAAGACATGAAGAAAAATTAGCTGGTCATGTATTGTAAATGGAGCCAATTGAGCTGGAGATGTGGAGCTGTAGTTTAAGGAACTTCCACAGCAGCACAGGAGCTGAACTGAGTGAAAAAAACTGCAGATCGAATGGAAAAAAATTTCTCTTTGTTTCAGCAGATGCTTCTCCAAAGCGACGCCTCACCAACAGACAGAGAGACACTAATGTGAACGCACAGTTATTCTACTGAATGTTTATGGAACACAGGAGATCAGCAGAGATCGCAGATGTGTTGTGAGACCTTTCTTGAACGTCGAGAAGGTTTCAGCAGTTCTGCGGGACAGAGGGATCTCATTCCACCGCATTGGAGCCCAAACTGAGAACCTTTGGGCCTTTGATTTCGGACCCTCGGGGTGTGGGACTAACAGGAGGATGAGGTGGAAGCCCGCAGCAGTCTGACTGGGTCCAGCTGGTCACGGAGAGCAGATAGATGGTTTTCAGGCTGTAAGCAGGGTGCTGAGGGAAGACACATGGCAACACTTTGGCAGGTCAAACGCAGTGCTTTCGTGATGTAGACCCCTCTTACAGATGGAAGGATTATGATTATCACATTTACCACATATAGCACTGGTACAAGACATGACGGTAAACAATGAAAAAGAGTAATTATGAAAACATAAGAGTCATTTAGAGCTGAGCATCAGTCAGAATCCATTGCTTAACAATAATATTCCAGCCAAAAGTACTTATGGAGCTAAGAGGTCTTTCTACTACAGAGGAGTAGTTGTCAGTAGCATAAAGTGCTTTACACACACAGCTCCTTGCTGAAATGTTCAAAGGCAGAAGAAAGGAACCGAAAATAGGAGAAGATTAAATGGCAAATGCTCTTTTTCTGAAGAAGAAGAAAAAAAGCTTGAACCAAAACCAGCATTATGACCATTTGTGTGTAGGGAGCTGCAGGGACAACACAGCAGCACAAGAATTCATTCCAAAAATTCTTGTTTGTTAAACAAAAGAAACCACGAAAGTGGGCTGTGCCCCTTTTAGAGCAAGTGCATGAAATGTACAAATAGGAAGTCAGTGGTGCTCAAAATGAGGGCAACTGAAACATTCACGACCAAACATCAACATGGAGCTGCACCTTACTTCCATTTTCTTTAAGATGCTCAGATGGGACCTCCTCAGATTAGCTCTCCTTCACCTCTGGTGAAGGCGTTTTCCTGATTTTCACATCTTCACCTCATGGCGGACGTCCTCACTCTCACCCACCTTTTGACTCATTCATGGCTCCAGCTTCTCCAGCTCTGCTAGCCCTTGCTGACTCGCCTACCCAACCCTCGGAGATCTTGAACAAATGGGAGTTGGAATTATCTTTATATTTCAGAGCATCGGAACCATCCTTGGTTCCAAAGACCCTCTGCCAGTCGTCAGCTGGCAGCCCCCATCCTGGAGGTACAAACATTATATTCTATATCACTTGTTCTTCTAACCCACTTACTGATGGCTCCCTGAAACACTCAAGGGGAAACCAGGGACTGGGCAGCATCACCAGATCTTCAGCTTGCTCTTAAGAAATTAGCCTTTCTCTAGAAGTGGGGAACTCAGGTGAACTGAAGCAGTTCAGCCAGATGAAGGACAGTGACCACAGCTCAACCCAGAAGAATGAATGACAATGACACGTGAAGCAGGCCAACACTGGAGGTAATACCAGCATTCATGAGGGGGGGATTCATTCATCATCTCAAATGGAGAATATCTTTGCACTGGGCAGTCAGACCCTGCATCAACTGAAGAACTAACACAGATGCAGAGGGAGGGGCAGCAGTAGTGGATGACCCCCCCCCCCCCCCCCCCCCCCCCCCCCCCCGGGGGGGGGGCNCCCTGCATCAACTGAAGAACTAACACAGATGCAGAGGGAGGGGCAGCAGTAGTGGATGACCCCCCCCCCCCCCCAGCGACAGGCGCAGGACCCCTGTAAACAATGTCCGGGGTTCAGAGAGGTCATTGCACTTGAGCAGGGATGTTGTCTTCCCAGAAAAAAAAAACATTAATCTGGCTCAAGAATATTTATCACAGTACTCAGCCAAGCTGCAAAGTTGAATTCCCAAACCTTTGTAAACCACTGAATATTATTATCTTTTAAGAATGACGCCATTTAAGAGCTACTTGGTGCATAATAACATTTATAAAGCAGCTTTTAAGTGCTCATGTTCTGTGGTCGAATAAAAAAAAATTATATATATATATATATATATATATATATATATATATGCATAGTCTACCACAGCCATTTGGGTTTTCTGGTGATCGATCACAGATTTGCACAATCGAAATGTTCCAATTGTATGGTTCCTCATTTTTGTTCATTTTTACTTGATTTCAGTTTTTTGTAATGTACTGACAATTGTACACATATTTCTTACGATGGTATATTTTACTGACGTGATTATGTGCACTTGTGTTTTATGTTGGCGAGATAAAATTAAATACAAATAAAAAAGACACGGCTATTTTCAAAAGACGCGTTAGAGCCGAAACGGGGGGGGGGGACATTGACACATGCGCCGACCAATCGGAAGCCGCCCTGCGGCGGCAGACAAGTGACGTCAGCGGCGTCTGGCTCGCGCAGCGCGTTGCGCTGGGAAGGAGAAGAGCGCTGGAGGAGGAAGAAGAAAAAACTCCCGGCACGCTGGTGGAAAGGGGTCACGAACTATGACCTTTCACAGAAGAAAAACAATAACAAATACTTTTTGAGCAAGAGAGAGAAATAAAATCCCCAGATCCCGAACTCTGCGTCGTTTATTCTGGGAGGTAAGCCTTAATTCCGTTCGCGTGCGGACAATATTGGAGCGCGACGGCGACAAAAGGAGCTTATTGTCGGGCCGCGGTGCCTTGGCGAAGCTGGCTGTCATGTCGCACCTAAACTAAAGCGAAAATAACCACTAAAGCGACTGTGTCATCGCACTGGACTTACGTACGAGATACGGTGTCGCTTCATAAATGCAGCAAACGAAAGTGACGTACAAGAGTGGAAAAAAGCCGAAGACAAAGGCGCGCGGCTCCGAGCAGCCCGTGTGTAGCGCGTTAGCTAGCGTGCTAGCCGCTCCGCTGGCTGCCTATTGCGCAGCTGAACCCGACCCTTTTACCTTTGCCATCCCGGGGACAGGGGTTGGTTTGCAGGGTTGTTAGCTGGCCATGCGAAATCGCGGTGGCCTGCGACGGTCTTCACTCGCCATGTCATTTAAGCGGAAATAATAAACACAAAGCAAAGGCCGTCCCCCGTGGTTAAATGTATTTTAAAACACTAAGTTAATGGCTGCTCGCCCCATGTTGGCCCAGCGCCAGAGTCTCCATTTTGTTCGCTTTTCTTTCTTTGAACGCGTTCTAATGTCGACGAGGATTAAGTGCTGATGGACTCGCAGGTTAGCCTATCGGGTGTCTGATCAGCGGTCATTCAAAGCGCTGCTGTCCAATCCGGGAGCGGTTCGGTGGTCAGCAAGCGCGTTTCTGCCCAATCGGAGCGTTTCCAGAGGCTTGAGGCACACAGTCCCGAGTCTTTGCCTTCAGAAATTGAGCGGTTTTTTTTAGCCGCTCCACTGTTAGCCTTTGTGTTTTAGCTGCTCTTTACATAATTTAAGTAACTCGAGGAACCTTAACTTCAACACACCGCTTTTTAAAAACATTTCCTATTTAGCTGGCACCCTTGCTTGTGCGTAGAAGTGAATCCGGCAGGCTAAGCCTGGTGAAGTGTCAGCGTCAGGAAGGATGCGGTTGTTTTGGATAAACCGGTCGAACAGCGGGGCAGTTTTGTCTGTATTAACTGAAAAAGTAAAAAACTTTAAATGATCAAAAGTGGCTGCCTTTTGTATGTGAGGAAACCTAAGGTTTGCCCATAGTACTTATAGGAATAACCGTCGGAATCTGTTAGAGACATTAAGGTTCAGTTTGCTGTCATTCTAAACTATACAGATTTACAAGAGAAAATAAAATGTATTTTCTCCTGGACCGCGGTGCAACACAGTAAACCGACAGCAAGACGACACAGGACAAGTGGAATTGATGAGTAGATGAATAAATAAATAGAAATAGATGAATAGTAGATAGGATGATACATAGAGAAGTAAATAGGTGAGTAAAGGATCAGTTGATGCTACAGCTGGTGGTTAGTGGTGGTGGTGGTAGTTGGTCCCTCTGCGGTCTGGAATTCAGCCTGTGGGACTGGTTCAGCCTTCTGAAGAGTTAAATGTGTGAAAATGACTGCTCGATTAAGTTCGTTGTTAACATTTAAAGGTTTGGTGGGAAGTTCGGGGTCTGCAGGAGGCACAGGGAACATGCGAGCACCTCGGTTCCACCTTCAGGGCTGAGGATTGTCTTCATCCTTGGTCTTTGCCAGAGTGGTCACTGTGGTTTTTACCCTGACCGTCCTTTTTGCCACCATTTCACACGGAACACACAAATCCTAATGTATTTGTTCTCAGGGAATTTTGTTGACCATTTATTGTGTTACTGCTTGTCTTGGGAAGAGGGTGGCTGCCAGAAAAATTGTACAGAACACAGTATATGGGACTGGTCTGTAATTTGTGATATTTTGATTAAGTAATGATGCTGTTTTCATCCAACAACAAACTACTTACAGGATTTAACCATTTATACAGCACGGTATTCTTTATTAGTCTTGCTCGAATACTACAGCAGGAGGTGGGATTTAAACCTGGGTTCTTCAATAGCAAAGTAATGACTTTAACCACTATGCCACCTATTGCCCCTAATTCTATGTGCAAGATGATCCAAACCAAATATTTGTTGAAATATAGGCACAACTTAATAATGATCCTGTTAAAAGCCATCGAAAACAGTGGAGTTTAATTATTTCATTTACAGTGCTGCTGTTCAGCAGTTGTTCAGCAGTTGTTGAGCTGAACAGCAGCTGCATATAAGGGATTTTTCTACAATGCTGATGTTTTTTAAGTGACTCGTGTAGAAGCAACAGATGGTTTTACATTAAGTAAACAATTATGTTGATTTTACCGATAACTATCCAAGCAATTGCAGCAGCATAACCATATGTTGTCAGCAAATAGTATAAATAATATCTTATCATATTATTTGCCTTATTATCATCTGTTTTTTGAGTGCATGTTAAGCATCCCCAATTTCTGCCCTCTGGCTTCCAAGTGTAGAGAGAAAAACTCCTGTGAATTTGATAAAGGGCAGCTGAAGTGAGACCAATATCTTTGCAGTGTTGATAGAAGCTCTTGGCTTCTTTTCAGATGGGTTCCACTAATAACCTCACATCCCTATGGCAACCAGTATGGAGTTGCTAGCTCAGCAAACAGCAGTTGCTCAGCAGGTGCTGGAACTGCGTGACAGTATGTGTCTGCAGTCTGCTTCTAGCTTTTATGTGGTTTAAAGTTTTTTTTTCTCCTCCCTCCAGGTGACAGAAATGAGAAAAGCAGTCACGTCCGTCTTCGTAGATGTCAGAGTGCGGTGGTTTCCTTGTGAGAATAGAGCAGAGATTCCAGATGCTGTTTCCTCACCAACGGCCTCTTTTTCCACTGTGGAGGGAGGCTTTGGATTCTTTCAAAGATTGTTTATCATGTTTCTGTACAAAGACAGTTTATATTAGGCCTTTGTTGCTGAAGCTGCGTTTCACAGGTTCATGCAAGTGACTGTCCATTGCAGGTGACCCAAGCTGTATACATTTGAACACTTGAAATATTTAGACCTTTTTTAAATTTTGCGTAATTTATTTACATTTACATTGTGTTAATATTTATGTATTTAGCAGATGCTTTCCCCCAAAGCAATTCAAGTACCAATTCAAAATAGGTCAGACCAGACGATAAGACTGTCCGATAATATCCTACGGGGTCTTCAGCTATTTGCATGGTTTCTTTGCCATGGAACTCATGAGGGGATGGTTACTTTGGCAACTATAGAATCTGCAGGGCAATAAATTTGGGAGATGGAGCATCAGTGTGGACAAGGTCAATTGCAACAGTGATTGTAACTTGGGTGTCGGAGAGGCTGGGTAGGTCTGCCAGAGGAACCCAAACCAGCTTCTACCCAGGCTGCCTCATGAACAGAAACCCGTGGAATTTGCTTGACCTTGAAAGCAGTGAGGTCACAGAGAAGGCAAGGGTCAGGGGGTCACGTCTTTCCACAGACAAGTGTGTCTGGGGGGCATATTGGTCTTGTTGCCCTTGGGGGAGGAAAGAAAGCCTGGCTGGTGTTTACAGCAGAACTTGCAGATGTGTATTGAGGCTTTGGGGGTGGGTGTGGGTGGCGGTGGGGTTAATGACACTGGTTCTATTGGACAGTTTTATCTGGACTGTTTGACTGTCCATATTGAAACAGCTTTGTTTCCTTAAAGATTAATGCATCTGCAGATTCTTCTCAAGTATAAATTTCTTAGCTTAACTAGAAGACGGGCGCCATGAAACAATCACTAAGTGTGTAGAGGGGTTTTGCGTTGCTGGTTATTCGTATAATTTCAATTAATTTTATTACATTCAAACCACGTCCAGTTTAAAGTCGAAGGTGTTTCAGGTTGTCCAGGATTATGAGAGAAGAGAAGAGCTCAAAAGTTGGTCGAAGGTCAGCAGACTTGATGTTGAGTGGCAGTGCGTTTGGGAACCGGAAGAGAGAATGTGGAATTCCTCTTCTTTCTGTGCTTAGATAGAAGTTCTGTGAGACGGCAGGTGGAGACAAAGTTGAAGTTGCACCAAGCAGTATGGCGGGGTTTTAGGTAGGGAGGATCCAAACCATGAAGAGAGCTGGACATTAGATTGATGTGTATTATTGATGTGTAGTGTTGGGTTTTTTCCAGGTCCATATAGTACAGACCTCACCTCAAGACTCCTCAGTGATGAGCGGCTCCCCACAGCACATTCAGATAATCTCCGCTGATTCTGCTGTCACCGCACCACAGCATATACAGGTACTGAACACCTCCTGTCCTCACCAGGGTGAATGGTGTGACGAATCAGAGGGCCCACAAAATTCAAAATGGTCACCAAACCACAGCACACACTGGAACTGGACGTTTGCAGCCAAGTCTGACACTATAGCCAAGTACTGGTAGCTCTCTAACTCCTCGTCATGCATATTCTTGCCAGATGATCCTCAGTGTTTTACTTCTGGAAAGAGAATGAACCATATTTGTTACTATACCACATAAACTTAAAATATTTGTGAAATGGAAAAAAAAACAAGTTTCAACAGGACATTCTTTCCTGCTTTTGTCACCAGATTGTAACTGATCAGCAGACGGGCCAGAAGATCCAGATTGTCACGGCAGTGGACCCAACCAGCACTTCCAAGCAGCAGTTCATTCTAGCATCTCCAGATGGGTCCACTGCCAGCAAGGTCATCCTGTCTTCATCTGAGGCACCGAATACAAAGCAGCTTATCTTTACTACTGCCGACAACATTGTTCCGGGCCGAATACAGGTAACCCCCACTTTCTGGGCACATCTTTTTCTTTCCTCCTCCCACTTACTGCAAAGCTGAGATATTTTTTTTCTGTAAACTTGAAACACTGCCTTGTTAGGTATAATAATAGATAATGGCTATCCTGCCAGAGTTGCTATGGTTTGAAGCAGTAAAGCGGCACAATGGGTAGTGCTGGTGCCTCACAACATGCAGGCTGTGACTTCAGATATAGGTCTGAATCCAGCTTTGTGTGGCGTTTACATATCCTCCCCAGGTTTTTGAGTGTCCTACAGTTCAAAGACGTGTGCTTCCAGTGAATGAGTGAATGAGAGTGTGTGATTTCCCTGTGGCTGAAATACAAGCATCAGACATGTGGGAGACGTACCACTCTGACCCTGCTGCCCGTCCTGCCGTTTTTTCAGATTGTGACAGATGCAGCGTCGGTGGAGCGCCTTCTTGGGAAGGCAGGAGATGCCGGACGGCCGCAGCCTGTGGAATACTGCGTCGTATGTGGGGATAAGGCGTCAGGTACGAGCTACAGCCTCAGATGAGGCATTAAAGGGCTCAGAAATGTCCAGTGTTGATCATTTGATTGGGGAGTGTTGCTTTGTTGTCTCACAAGGTCACCGCTCTGCCACTTCTGATAGGACGTCACTATGGTGCTGTGAGTTGCGAAGGCTGCAAGGGATTCTTCAAGAGGAGCGTGAGGAAGAACCTGACCTACAGTTGCCGTAGCAACCAGGATTGCATTGTCAACAAGCACCACCGCAATCGCTGTCAGTTCTGCCGCTTGAGGAAGTGTCTGGAGATGGGAATGAAGATGGAATGTGAGTCTGCTTTGACTCAGATATTTAGGGATGCACAGGTTTTCACACACACACACACACACACACACACACACACACACACACACAGAAAATGGTGGTACACATAGTCGTTTTTGCAGAAGAGCACATACACACACAGCAGTATTCAAAAATATTGAAGTATACAAAGGTCTTTTCAAAAAGTATCTGGACTGATGACATTGATGCTAGATCTCCCTTTGCTTTGGGATTGTGGTGGAACTGGAAAGGCAGGGAGCCTTTGCTGGTTGTGTATAACCAGTCACAAGCTTGTCGCGTTTCACATCATGTCAAGACTGTTTTGTGTCACAGTTACGATGGCCATAAAATGGGTGCAATGGGTTTGCACCACGTTTTGTACAAAACTTGATTATTCGTCTTCTGGAACGTATGAGATAATTCAGTACCTCGGCCGATACTGCCTCCTAATATTTTTCTTTCTCAAAAATTAAAATGGTGCTGTATGGACACAAACACACTTTCCAAAGTTGGAAGGAGGTTAAGATGCTAACCCATTAAGATAAGTATAGGTATGGTACAGATACTGTTTGAACAGACCTTGTATTCCTGATATAAATATGCAAACTTGTACGACAACAATACACAACACTATAATTTTCAATTTATCATTTAGGATCTAAGGTGCTATTACCTTTTCTGTGTGCCATGAAAAATGTTGTGTTTTGCATTAATAGTGAAAGTTAAAGCTAACTTCAAGGACAATGTTTTTTCTTGTTCACTGGGGTGAGTTGTGTACTTTTTCACACTGTATTGTTGAAACATTGCTTTACAGTGAGAGCTGGATTCTGCTACCGATTTTTCAGACATCCGTGAACCTAATGATAGTTTTCTGCTGTGTCACACAGCTGTGCAGAGTGAGCGGAAGCCCATCGACCTGCCGAGGGAAAAGCCAGCGAACTGTGCTGCTTCCACAGAGAAAATCTACATCAGGAAGGACCTCCGGAGCCCCCTTATTGCCACACCCACCTTCATAACAGACAAAGATGGCTCCAGGTGAAGGATGCACACCATTCATCTCTGAACTGTCTCTTGGTCACGTGAAATCGACATGCCAACATTGATATAGTTTAATGTTTACTTCTGGAACAGTGTTTTGGTTGCAAATATGAACAATTGTTGTGATCCTTTTTATGTTTCACTTGTTCCCAGATCTGGTCTCCTTGACCCAGGTATGCTGGTGAACATTCAACAGCCCTTAATGCAAACAGATGGAACGTTACTTTTGGCTACAGAAGCAAAGGTTTTTATCGAGTGCTTTAATCTTCCTCTCCTCACAACCTGTTTTCACGCCCCTGTGTGCTGTGCATGACAATGGGATCTCTTCTGCTGCAGGCCGAATCGAGCCAAGGTGACCTGGGGACGCTTGCCAATGTCGTGACCTCTCTCGCCAATCTGAATGAGTCCCTGAACAATGGCGATACTGCAGACATCCAACAGGAGGACCAGTCTGCAAGCGAAATAACACGGTACTTCTCATACGGACCCAATGTCCATATGGGAGGAAGAGACACTAAAACCATCAAACACACAGGTTCTGGTTACTGGTTTATTAAAGAAATTAAAGTAATCAAATTAAAACCTTCCAAAATGCTGTCAAAGCAAGACTCGAACAAGCAATATTGAAGTTACAAGACTGAGTATCCTGTGCTTTTCACAGTTATTCATTTTGAGGGTCTTGGAAACAGGCTTAGCACTTGTTATACAGGAATGGTGGGTCTTCCAAGTGCGTGTCTGTTGTGTTGTCTTATGTTGCATGCGTGGCCCTTTGCAGTGCCTTCGACACTCTGGCCAAAGCCCTCAACCCTTCGGACGGCAGCGAAGGACGGAACCTGGTTGAGGGCATTGACGGGGCAGGTGGGGCCACCATCCAGGTGATCAGCAGGGACCAGGCCACACCCATCATGGAGGTGGAGGGGCCACTTCTCACAGACACTCACGTTAGTTTTAAGGTTTGTATTCATGAGAGAAAGAACGCACGCTGCTTCTGTTCTTATGTCCTTCAACCGGGTGTCTGTTAAAGCAGCAGTCCTGCATCTCTCGTGTTTTACCTGTATCTGAAAACCTTGCTGTTACACATTTCCATTCTGATTTGACCGCTAACACGGCTCCCTCTGCACCACATCTGTACACAGCTGGTTTGAGGATCAAAATGCTTAGGCATATATTTCTGACCTGACCAAAAAAATCATTTTTACTGGTGCAATCCAAAAAGGATTGTTTCCCCTCAAGGTTCCTTCATGGTTTCATAAGGTTCAGTTGTATTTTCCTGCATTTGCTTCCTTTGCCTCAAAGGTCTTCTTGATGTGAGCTTTCTCTCTCTGGCAGCTGACCATGCCCAGCCCCATGCCAGAGTACCTGAACGTTCACTACATCTGCGAGTCGGCGTCCCGCCTGCTCTTCCTTTCCATGCACTGGGCCCGGTCCATCCCTGCCTTCCAGGCCCTCGGGTACGAGCCGCAGCGCTGCCAGCTTGGTCAATCCCTTGTCCATTCAGATCTTTCCTGAACGAGCCATCGCTCACAAAGTGTGTTAAGTGCTAAGATACATTCTTTAAAGCTGTTGTTATTGCTTTAACAGTGTTCTGAAATATGTAGCAACTCAAGTATACTATACAAGTAAGAGTGCTGACATGTGTGTGACAGTCAGGACTGTAACACCAGCCTGGTGCGCGCCTGCTGGAATGAGCTCTTCACGCTGGGCCTGGCGCAGTGCTCCCAAGTCATGAGCCTCTCCACCATCCTGGCAGCCATCGTCAACCACCTGCAGAGCAGCATACAGGACGGTACGGACGTCTTCTGCCTTTGATCGCACCTGTCATCGTCTGACACAGACAGTGTTCGGCGTAACAGCGCGAACTCCTTTGGCCATGTAAGCCCCGTGTTGAAAGTTGCTTTTCTGGATCTTCTTGAAGACAAGCTGTCTGGAGACCGCATCAAATTGGTGATGGAACACATCTGGAAGCTGCAGGAGTTCTGCAACAGCATGGCAAAGCTGGAAACAGATGGATATGAGTACGCCTATCTGAAGGCCATTGTCTTGTTCAGCCCTGGTAAGTGCAGCAAGGCCTCTTGACCGGGAAAAGTGTGACTGACAGGACCGCTTGAATAAACACACCATCACAAAGTCCCCCTCCATTTTTGCTTAAATAACATCAACCCATTTATATTAAAAACCAGACATTTCCTTTCATTATAATATACAATACAGCAATGTAATAATAATATAGATGCAGTACACACACACACGCTCACTCAGTCACACACATATGTATGTATGGGATTCCTGTCATTGCTTTTGAAATCTAGGCCTTTCTGATGGGTGATTACAGCTCTAGTGTTCTGTACTGACTCTCCACAGACCACCCAGGCTTGAACAGCACGAGCCAGATTGAGAAGTTCCAAGAGAAGGCCCAGATGGAGCTACAGGATTATGTACAGAAGACCTATCCTGAGGACACTTACAGGTTAGATTATCTCACTGTTACTTCCTGTTTCTTTTGCAGCCCCCACTCTAGTCTCCATTCTGCTTACATGTGCAGTCCCCACCGTGGTTGACAGTGAGGGTAAAGCTACCTCTCTGGTCCCATAAAGTGAAGATCTGAAAGTTTTCTCATGTATAGTGAAAGAGTCGTCGAGGCAAACTCCAGTTGAATACACGCTCACTTTTATTGTTTTACGTCACCTGTTTGTTGTCCATGTGCGGAGATGAGACGATTTTATTTATGATTTTGTCTTCAGTGTAGAATCACGAAAAACTTTGGTAATTGATACAGGCCGCAGACATTAGTTTCCTTTTCTGGAAGGAAGCCGAGAAGTGTGAGGTCTCCAAGCTGCTTACATGAAGACACCCTCCTGTTAGCGATAAAGTAGGAGGAAGGAGTGCAGAATTCTGCCAGGAAGTCTAACAGTGGGTTGACTGAGAGGACCTCAGGAGATCAGTCTTGTCTCCAGTTAGAGCTCAGCGGTAGGAAATGTTCACCTTTTCTTCTGCCGTCCAGAGGCCCCAGTGTAGCCCTAGAGCAGAGTAGCCATGCGGAAACACTAACCAAAAGCTCCAAAACTTCAAGCTTCTTCTGTCCATCTCCCCCAACTGCAGGCTGGCCCGCATCCTGCTGCGGCTCCCTGCCTTGCGCCTGATGAGCTCCAGCATCACAGAGGAGCTCTTCTTTACGGGTCTCATCGGGAACGTCCCCATCGACAGTATCATCCCCTACATCCTCAAGATGGAGACGGCCGAGTACAACAGCCAGATCACCGGCACTTCGGCATGACCCGCGCCTGTCGGATGTGAGCAGCTCTGTGACGCACGTCCTGCTTGCCCTTGCTTTTAAGTTCTCAGTTTGGTTTTGGTCAATTCAAATAAATTGAAATAAAGGAAACTCAGTGCAGCTGTTAGATGCCAGCAGCTGTTGCAGTGACGCGGTTGCAGGGCTGATAGGCTCCCTGAAGGAGAGGTTCAATTGCAGCTGTTGGCTTTCTTTTGCATAAAACATTTGTCTCCTTGAGAGTCACTTCCAAAGTGGACTCTCCTCTTTAGTCTACCACTTTGTCTTCCTTCGTCGTTTTTTCTTTCTTTTTTTTTTGTTTTCGTTTCAGCAGCAGTTCGGCAAGCGTCGGCAGCAAAAGCATGTAGGTGTTACCCTCACTGGACAGACCTTTAGAACTTGTCAGAATAACATACCGATCATCAGCAATTCTCCGTTGCTGTCAGGCCGCTGTGTTGGTGTTCAATCAAACCCAAGACAGTCTCAAGGTCATCGAGACATTAAATGCAAATGTCCTAATTTAACTTCTCGGAAATCACAGGTACTCACTTGGTTTGTGCTGCATGAACTTTGTACTCATCTGCTTTCTTTTTCTGCAAGGATGAACAAGGCTGAACGTATGACTCCAAATCTGGAGTCATATGCTCCAGATTCAAAATAAGCCAGGCATTTCTTCACAGGTACACTAGGTAGGTTAACTTATACAATGCATATAGTGTGTAACCAATTGTACTAAACCCAGACATTAGTGAGCTAAGCTTCTCATTCCTGCCTCTTCCCTCACCATTGTGTACAATGGTGTCTCATATCTAATCATGTTATGGTGGTATACTGTATGTGAGTGTGTGTTGAAACAATTATGGGTTCAGGTACACAGTCTATTCTCGAAATGATGCCGCTGATGCTGCCCTTTTGCACGGAATGGTTTCAGAGGAACACGTTTCTTACTACAGTACAAAGTCGCAGGGAATAACGGAGCTCCTTATTATTTTGCACGTGTGCAATCTGACCCCAGCGTCGCCACCTTGTCCGTTGCTGCCATGACAATCACGCGCTGCCTCTCATGCGTTTATTTATTGCACCCGGCGTTTTGCTTATCGGCTCACAGAAAGAAGTGGTGCGGCAGATGCTGAGGCTCGTGCGGGAACAGCTGTTTTACCGCGGTTTCGCCAGGCATGGCTAACACTCTGGGTCTTATGTGAATGCGTTCTTTTCTTGCTGAATTGTTAAAGCCAGAAACCCCGATTTCAGTGTATTTCCGTGAATATGGTGTTGTAAATAAAGAAGGTGCGCTCTGTTCTACTAAAAGGTGAGCATTCTGCGATGAGCGCTGTTGGCTTTTGCATTTATCATTTTGTTTAGTAATGGCACATAACTATGAGGTTTTTACTGCACGCCGAATACAGAAATATGATTTTAACTGTGTATATTTATACTTTCAAAGCTGTTGATTCGTCTAACTAAAGCTCTGTTTTTATCTATAAAGGAAATGTACTGTAAGTACCAATGCAGAATCCTGCAGTTGGACATGGAAAGAAAAAATATAAAGCCATGTCTGTAAAATCCAGATTTTCTGCTAAAAAGAACTAATGTATATGTTAACTTTTAAAAATAACTGTGTATATTCCTCTATTTCTGGGTTTTAAACCTGCCAAGACTGTTGTGTATAACTGTTCTTTTGTTTGAAATGGGCTTTTTACTGTACATGTAATTTCATTAAAATGAGTGCATGTTTTTTTAAATCTTTTAAAGTTTTATAATCTTATCAGTGTCATCGATCCTGAAGAAAAGTGGCATTGTTTTTTTTGTATATAAAGCATCGCAGTGCATGATGTAGCTTATGCATTTTATTAAATGCTGTTAAAATGTGGAGTTATTGTGGCTAAAAAATTCCTACCATGCAGAGCAGTTTATATGATTAAAATACATGATGCAATGAAATGCCTGTATCCCTTTCATGTTTTCTATGGAACAAAATTAAAAGAAGTTTGGTCATTATATTTGTTCATTTCTTTCTTTTTCTTTTATGCCCTCTTAAAGTTCATTCTATGGAAAACTTTTGTGGTGACATTTTGATAATTTCTCATTAATGCAATGTGACAGATATGAGAGTGACTGAGTCCTGTAGAGCCAGTATTACTGCACTTTTTATAAATATGCATCTAGCACGTATTATTAAAAACAGAAGAAATAAATCCCATAACGGACACTACATATGTTTCGGGTTCAGTAGTAATTGGACTACAACTACCGTGAGCGGAAAGGAGAAACAGCACGATGCGCACGCGCGATGACGCACATATACTGCGACTAATGGTAGGACAACGCGCCTCTGAGTTTCTGTGTTGTTCGTGGTCGTGTGTAAATAAGCGTTTAAAACATGCCGATGAAAGGACGGTTCCCGATCCGGAGGACCTTAGAGTATCTCCAGAAAGGAGAGGTCGTGTTTAAGAACTCGGTGAAGATCATGACGGTGAATTACAACACGCACGGGGAGCTGAGCGACGGCGCAAGGTCAGTGGTGACATGGAGAAATGAGGAACCCGGCGTCTGTAGTTGACTAGTGTTAGTAGTAATATTGTATCAGCCTGTTGGCTTTGCTCGTTTTGTCCTATATTTCCGCGCAGTTCTCTTTACTGCCTTCACGTGTCTCTTTTTCCAGGAAGTTTGTGTTTTTTAATGTCCCACAAATTCAGTACAAAAATCCATGGGTCCAAATCCAGATGTACAAGAACATGACGCCGTCGCCTTTCCTCAGGTTTTACCTCGGTGAGTGTCTGTTTACTCTGTTCATACGTTTCCTTTGACCGGAACAGGCTGTGCGCCGTTGTTTTTCTTATGTTTTGCGTGTGGAATAAGTTTTTTTTACTGTGTTTGTTCCACAGATAACGGCGAGCAGATTTTGGTGGACGTGGAGGGGAAGAACCACAAAGAAATAACTCAGCACGTGAAAAAGATTCTTGGGAAAAAGCCGTAAGTACAGCTGGAGCGTCGGCGAAGCTGCTGCAACCTGACAGCTCTGTGTTTAGAACTGTTTTTGCTGGCAAAACTGAACTGGATCAAAGGTTCGTTGTGGTTAGTGCTCTTCTTGTGATTTTTACGCAAGTTGTTAAAAGCTGAGTAGATCCACAGGCAGCGGGGGGGCGTTTCCCCACTGTTGATGTCTGTCCACCGCGTAGCCGTGTGAACTTGTGCTGTGTAGGCCTTTCCTCTGCCTGTGGTCCTGCTCACCATCCCCAACCCCGCCCTGCTCTGCTCAGTGAGGTCTTGGAGGAGGAGGCTCGCATCGCCATGGTCTCTTCCAACCCAGCCAACTTCGGGCCCAAGAAGTACTGCCTGCGCGAGTGTCTGTGTGAGGTGGAGGGTCAGGTCCCCTGCCCCGGTCTGGTGCCTTTGCCCAAAGAGATGACAGGAAAGTTCCGGGCCCAGATGAAGGCTTCCCAGGAGTGACGGCTGGTGGGCAGGACCCCTGTAAATATTTCCTGCTGCTGTGTGTGTTTTAGTTATTGTGGACAATGGAGAAAAGACTAAATAAATTATTATTTTTTTGCATTTCAGTGAGTCTGTAGCAGTAAGTGGAGCTGTTTTAGGTGTAGCAGGTTTTGGGGGAAGGGTCAGGAATAAAGACATACAGGTTGATCAATTCAAAAAGAATTTAAAGGAAACTGAACATGTTGCATATTCAGCACATAAGATTAAGAAAAACCTGAGTTGCTTTACAAATTGGTTTAGGCTAAACGTTCATATGATACTGAGTTGACTTGGATGTTTTTCCCTTGATTGTCTTTGCTAATGACTTGATTTCAAAAAAAAAAGTGAATTTGCAGACTTTCATCCATGTTTATACTCAGGTAAATTTTATTAGTGCAGAATAACAATCCACATGTGATAAATGCAAAAGGGGGTAACATTAACATTATATAAATCTTACTGTCTACCCAAGAACACCTGGCTTACATCCTGTACATCTTATAAAATGTGCTGATCTCGGTCAAGTCGCAATGCAGTAGTGTGTTTGAATGCTGCTCGATGGGCAGCTACAAAACAAATAGTTTAATAATGTGAACAATTTCAGAAAACTGATTAGTTACCAAGAAGAAAGAACATGTAGCTGAAAGTTTTTTTAAATAATACTGTTATATCTTGATAACACGGAGTTAAATATTATTGTCCAACCTAAAAAAAAAAAGTGGAACATTAACTCATTTAATATAAACTCCATGTTCCTTCGTGTCAGCTGTAATCATCGCTTTAACAAGTTTAAAGTTATGTCTAAGTGTTAACTTTACCCTCTCCACCAGAGACGATATGGACAGAAGCAGTGTTTTTGTTAAAAAGGTCGAAAGGAATCATCAGCAGAGCATCGTGGGTAACAGTGGAAACGGGAAGCGTGCAGACAATCGCGTCTCCCAGCCTCGGTTTCCTACGTGTAAACGGGATGCCATGGTGGAGGAACAACGGGGGTTATAACTGCACTACATTCAAACGGGAGACCGACAGCCAGCACGGCGGGACGCGTCCACACGCCACCGGAGGCACCCAAACAGCTGCCTGAATCTGACCACAAGCCTGGAAGTGTGTGAGGTCAATCGGTGCTGTTAAACTGCAGAAAGTGCACGTCCAGCAAGACCTCCACGACCCCCCTCCCCATGTGAGCAGTCAGGTATTAAACCAGGGGTTCACAGGGCTGCACCTTACAACCACAACCTGCACGTAACACTGGTCTGCTGTTTCCCGTTTCTTTGCGTGGATTTCGAGATGCCAAAAATGAATGACCATTGAAACAATTTGTTAGCTCTAATCACATTTTGCACACGTGGAGTTACTGTATACAGTTACTGAGTAACTTACACGTTGAAACCAACTCCTCCCTCCACCCCACTAAAGACAGACTTCCTGCGTCTGTTTGTCTGCAGGTACAGGTTTAAACAGCTAAGTATGGGTGGGGTCCAGATCTCGTCTCACAGCCACGATAAGTCCGTATGGGGGGGGGGGCTATGGCATATTTTTGTAAAGTTTATGCCCTTTCCAAACCAACTGGGCCTGTTTAGCTACCCACCCCATTCAGTATCTTGTGACATAAATCCAATTCAGTTTTAAGTGTCAATTTCAAACTCGGTGACACAAGATGCTAAGAACTACTTTTATTTCTGTAACATGCAGCTCGTAGACCAGTGCATTAATTCAAGCCTAAACAATTTAAAGATTTAAGGGTCAGTTTTCATTTCCAGGTGTTAAACCATCAGGTGCTGAGACCAACATCTGGTTTCACGAGGCGGTTCTGTCAAACACCCAGCACTTACGTGTTCAGTCATGTTCTCTTGGCTCATTGCTAAGATGATGAACGATCTTGGGCTTCCTTAGGGTTTCAACTGTCAAACAAACTTAAGTCTAAAAAGCCAGCAGAAGGACGGAGCTCCGCACATCATCCTGTAGCAGCTGCACCTCTTGGCTGCGGACGCCACCCTTGGCCTGCGAGTTTGACCTCCAGTGTCACCACATCCGTCACTTCTCGGTTACAATAATGGCTCCAGGACGTGTGTGCTGACAATGTGTCAGTGTGCCTTCCTCCTCTGCTCCTGCAGGGTGCACTGTAGCTCCCGCAGGTTCTCCGAAAGCAGCTCCACCTCATCTGTGCGGCCGCTCTGCTTGGCGTCGAAGATGTAGGCGCGGATATTGTCGATCTGCTGCAGGAGCAGCTCCTCTTCGATGACGTCATCGTCACCCACGGGCTTGGCGTCCTCGAACGGGTTGCCGGAGACCCTCGCGGGGCTGGAGGAGGTCTCCTCAAAGGGGTTTCCGGGATTGTCCGTCTCCTCGAATGGGTTTGGACCCTCGTGTGACTCCCTGGGAGGTGTTGCTTCCCGTTCCTCCTCGCTGCCCTCCTCGTCGAAGGGGTTGTACTCCTTCCTGCCGTTGGACACGCCTTTCTGCGAATGTTCTTTCAGGATCTCCTCAGCGAAGGGGTTGGAGGGATCTTTGAGTCCTGGGCTCAGGTCCTCGTCTTCGAAGGGGTTCAGGGAGGCAGGCGCCATGCTGCGCCGCTCCCCCGGAGGTTGGGACACCGGTTCGGTCTTCTGACGTCTCAGCTGCTGAGGGGGTGTCTTCTCTCGACTTGTGGGGGCCTGGGAGGAGACCTTCATGGACTGCGTTTTGGACAGGGTGCTGATCTTGGCTTTGGTGGCTCTCGGACCTCCTTCGGACCTGTCCAGGCTGTCCTCCTGTCCTGGACACACGTCCCTGAAGTCGAGGGAGCGTGTGCGGGTGTGTGTCGGCGTACCCGCTGCGTCCCACGGCTGCAGCCCCGCCTCCTCCTCCTGCTCCTCCTGCGCCGTCCTCTTGGACAGCTCGATCGCCAGCAGGGTTTGTTGCTGGTCATACTCGTCCTGCAGCTGTCGCAGGTTCTCCTCCAGAGTGGCTACCTCGTCCAAGCGCTGGGCGGCGCGCGCCTGCTTGATGAACGACTGGATGTTGTTGATCTGCTGCAGCAGGGGGTCCTGGAAAGTATTGGTGTGCAGGGTGCTGGAGGAGGGCAGCCAGCCCCCTGCCTTTGTCATGGTGGGCTTGGCCGGCTGGCTTGTTTCCCCGTTGGTGCTGCCCGCTGCTGACTTTGCCTTCTCCAGCTCCGATCTCCTCTTCTGCACCTCCAGAGCAGCCTGGCAGAGACAGTATCGTGTAAACCCGAGTACAGTATACACCTGAATACAGGTTACTGCTGAATACACCTGTCCTGAGAGTTTGCCAATAAGGCTGTGGGCATCACCAAGGGTTCAAGTCCAGCTCAGTCTGTGGGGTCTGCCCGTTCATCCTGGGCTTCCTCAGGATGGTCTGGAAAATCACATTCCCAGGATCAGACCACCTCACCTGCTTCTCCTGCTGCAGCCTCCTTTCCAGCTCTTGTTTCCTCTTCTCTTTTAGCTCTTCATATTTTTCCTTTGTTGGCAGCGACATCAAGCCAAGCAGCTTTTCCTGAAACGGAGAGCAGCTTTGAGCAATGTGACAGTTTTGCGTCACAACCTACCTACTGACAGGAGTCTTTCCTTTATGCAATTTCACCCCCTACGTGGCTGTGAACGTGAAGCTCACCTGCACGAAGAGTGTGGCTGAGTATCGGATCATCTTCTGCAGCTGCACGGTCTTTGGGTGGGGAGGGGGTTCGTCTTTCATGCCGAGGTTGAGTATCTTCTTACTGGGAAGCAGAGCGAAGAACGTGGTCCACAGTGTTTGGAAAGAGACCTTCAACCTGGAAGTTATCAACTAGGCAGACGGACGCCGTACCTGAGCGCATCGATCAGCTCGTAGTATTTCTGCACTTCCACACGCAACTTGTTCCCTCGGTCCAGGTTGTAGGTCGTCTCCCCGGAGCTGCAAGTGAATCAACTACAGTTCATAAGAAGATTCAAAAGTGAATGATTGCCAGATTAAGCAGGAAAAAGGGACTTGGGCAAAGATCTTACTTTAGCGACTCTGCCATCTGAATGTACTCTGGTGCCTTCTGGTCCACCTTGTCCATGCAGAGCCTCAGCCTCTAGAGGAGGAAAGTGGGAAAGAAGGGGTGAGGACGATGGGGGCGGCTGCGAGGGGCTGCGTGTGTGACGGGTGCAGAGGGGAACCTCATAGAGTTTGACGATGTCGGGCATGCGGCCCTTCTCCTCCAGCTTCTCCTGCCTCCGCAACAACGTGTCCATGCAGTGGTGGCAGCAGCGGATGCGGTCCTCGTCCTTCTCCTCCAGCACGGAGGTGACGCTGCTCAGGCTGCTGATGCTGCCGCGCCGTGAGCCCTGCGCACTCCCCCCACCAGGTGGCGACTGGGACTGGCCCGGGCTGCCCGGAGCACACAGCGCCTCGCGGATGCTGCTGGTCAGCTTTTCTGTTCCCAACAGACATTGGCACATGGGTAAATTGCATTACTGGGCACAAAAAGGTACAGTCTCACCTCTATCTCACCAGCCTCACGTCTCGCCACACACTGCGGCAGAACAGATTTCCCATCATGCCCCCCCCCCCAAAAAAAACACCATCCTGACCTCTCTCTCGCCATGTATGAAGAGTGTCATCACTTGTGCAGTTCTACCCCTTTGTGGCGCCACTTGGCTAACAATGTCCTCTGATGCCACACAGACCGTCTGCTATCCTCCAGCCGCCCACCTCCTCACTCTGCTGCTCACTCTGCCATGTTCAGCCCGCTGTCTGTCAGCTGTAACCGCACTTCTAATGTAACTCTGTGCTTCTGAGTAAAACCATGCAAACAGAAGCTGATTTATCTGTGTGTGGAACAGGAGATATCTGTGTGTATCTGTTCAGCAACAACCCTTCAAAATACAGCCAGAGATCTGTTTAGCAATGCTTTAGCCAGACTGCTAGCCAGCATTTGGTTCCTCTCGCCAAAACCGGTCAGAGTGATGTGACTGAAGACTGTATTTATCCATGTGGTGTCAGGGCAGCCATTGCTGGGCTGTTGGTTCAGATGTGGATTCTAATCCTTTTCAGTGTGTGTGAGTTTGCAATGTTCTCCCTCTGTTCAAGTGGGTTTCCTCCCATAGTGAAAAGACATGCATTTGTAGGGGCTTTAAACTATCTGTGTGTGTGTGTGATTTCCTGTTTTATGTTGTGAGCCAGAGCTTATCTCAGCAACACACCACATCCCCTCCCTTGGACAAGCGGTTATTGAAAACAGATGGATGGCAGGATGAATAGATCGTTCATCTGTGTCGCTTCATTGCCTTAATAAATTATGTTCCACGGTTATTAAGTGCAGTAAGTTTAAAGATGAGCAGACAAACACGTGGTGGTTTTCAGCAGCGCGTCCTAAACTCAGAGTGAGGAACGTGTGACGGCTTCAGGCTGCACACTGATAAACTCACGTGCCAGTGGGAGGGGCACGAACTCCATGCATCTCTTGCACATGATGGAGCCGCAGAGGCGGCAGTGGTGCCGCCGGTTGCGGAGGTTGAACTTGTCGCCGCAGTCGGGGCAAAACGGCACGTCGGCATCGTTCACCCACGAGACGACGGACTTCTCGATTGCTGCGCACAGTAACAGAAACCACGTTATACAGAAAGTGCTTTATTACACTAAGGAAATCGACGTAATATATAAAATTGAGAAAAAGATTTTACGTTAGACTGATTCACCTCGAATTTTGGCAGCATCTGCGTTGGTTCTGTCGAAAGATGTCAGCTGAGAATCAGAGAGTGAAAGGAGAATCATGCACCTGCTGATGGACCCAACAGGGATCTTTTCCACTAACTGACAATCAAAATACCCAGTAAAGGTGGTAAAAACAAGGCAAACTCCCAAGTCACAGACACATTCCAGCTGAACCAGGTGTAACCTGCAAGGTAAACAGCATCAGAACCCCCCCCCCCCCCTTCCGCACACCTTTTCTAATCTGATTATAATCTTGTTCACTTCAATGACATAGTGGTCTATCCTCGCCGCCCTGTGTTTCTTGAAGTAATCGAGATGACTCCTGGTGGCCCCTGGAAAAGTGAGGACCAGAAGTGAGCTCTAATCAATATATGTGTACATGTGTAAGCAGATGTCTGCGGTGACCTCACGCCCCCAGCACACCGCCTCACCCATTTCCTGGGGCTCCCACATATAGGGGTCCACTCCGCCGTAGTAGTAGGATTCATAGCTGCCCCCCTCAGACCGGTCCTCCCCTTCCCGCTTCAGCAGCTTGTCCTTGGCTTTCTTGGCTTTCAGCACCAGGCCTGACAGGCAGAGGGAGGATCAGCTGGATTTGTTTGTTTGTTTTCGTCCTTTAAATCACAAACTGCCGAACTGTATGGAGGAGGCAGACAGTTTGCGCTCACTCTTCAGCTGGCCCTTGACATCACGCTCCTCTCCCGAGTGCTCCCCTTCGTAGTGGTCCTGGAGCTGGTAAAACGACTGCAGGTCCTTCAGGCACAGGGGGCACAGGAAGCCCTCCTTCACCTCCCCCTGGCCCTCAAAGGAAGGGGTGTAGCTGGAGGCCATGGGGTGGGGTGGGTGTGGTCAGACCCAGACGGAGAAGATCACGTAGCTCAAGGTTCACTTTACTGCCATTCTGCCTCATACAGATGTGCAAGAGAGAACAAAATGTAGTTTCTCCTGGAACGCAGTGCACACTAAACAGACCGCAGACAGAAAGATAGATAAATACATATGTAGATCAATAAATAAAAAGATGATAAAAAGATTCGTGCAAACAGTCAGTAGTGATGGTGGCGATGAGACAGTGGGAGGTGGCTGGGGGCGGTGAACAGTTCGGCTGCCTGACAGCTTGTGGGGAAAAAGCCGTTTCTGAACCTGGTGGTGTTGGGCTGTAAGCTGCTGCAACAGCGTCTTCCAGACAGCAGCAGTGAGAGCAGATGGTGGAGAGGGTGAGAGGGGTCCCCGGTGACGATATGAGCTTTCCTGACACACCGCTGGTTGTAGGTGGTCTGGATGGTGGGCAGTGAAGTCCTCACTACTCTGCTGTTGATGGAAGAGAGTAACCTCTCATGCTACGCCCACCGCGGGGTGGAATCCACCCCTCACCTGCTCCATCACACCTCTGGTCCCCCTTGAAACACAGTGCAGAAGGTCACAGGTAAGTATAGGGACACCCTCACGAGAAACAGTGGTTTTCACTAAGGTTTTCCTTTGGTAACATCTCTCTTACGGTACAAATGCCAATGAGAGGTAGGGCCAGTGGGTGGCATCGCTGTTAGAGCCGTTAGAGTCACAGAGAAAGCGCCAATTTCAAATCCACACTCCTGCTGTAGTTCCACAGATCGCTCAGCCAGAACTTTGCCCCTAAAAAATTGCCCAGCTGTGAAGAGAACTATTTCCACTCAGCAAAAAGGTTAAAAAACACAAACCACCCCGCATCAACAACGGGTGCCATCAACAACACACCGTCAGTCGGAAAACATACTGAGACTAACTGAGCTGCCTAAAAACTAGGGAAATATCTGTAAAATTATTCTTAGTTATACATTTAGCAGGTACTCTTCTCCCCCACGAGGCCGGTGCACCGAGTTAGTTACTGTGATTTATTCATTTACACAGCCGGGCAATTTCTCGATCACCTAAAGATCAGTACTGTGGTCAGGACTGCCAGAGCAGGACGTGGGACTCGAACCAACTACGCTTAGATGAGAGGGCGATGGTGCTAAGAGCTGCACCACACAGAAAGGGGGGACGAAGAGCAGTGGTGGGAATGAGGGTCGCGGTGAAGGATGACAATGACAACACGGTAACACAGCGACACAATGAAGACAGACCCCCTGAGTACAAAAGGCGGCACCAAAATGAGCGCAAGACGATGAAAACAGCAACACAAAGGCGAAGGTGTCAGAAAGGAGCACCGCCGGGGGGGGCGGAGCGCGCGGACTTACACCTGACAGCGGAGCGGGAGCCGGAACCGCCCCGGTCGGGGCTCGACGGGGCTCAGCAGCAGTGGCTCTGGGCTCAGAAGCTGTTTTTGACCAGTCAACACCGCCAGCGAAGCAGCCCTGTCCGCCGACAGAGGTCAAAGGTCACAGGCCCTTCCTGTCACATGGTGCGTCACGTGACCGTGTCCTCTTCCGCTGCTGGCGGGACCCCGTGAGGGACAAACAGAACGAGAGAAGAACGCGCGCTGGATGTTTTATTATTATTATTATTATTATTATTATTATTATTATTATTATTATTATTATTTATTTTTTATTGATTCGACCACAGTACAAGAGCATTTAAAAAACAACTCGTGGAACACAATCGAAAACACCCAAGGGAGCGTTCGAATGAATAAACAAATAAATGAATAAATAAAAGACATCGAAACATTTCTAGCGACCGAGTATATTACACAACAATCGGGTTAGAGCAGCTTTTTTAATATTACGAAACTTGGTGTTTTCGGTGCTGCTCAGGTTCCTTGTGAAAAACAGAGAAAAGAGGCTTTTTGTTAGCAAACAGATTTTGTATATAAAATTTAGAGTTACGTGTTTATAGAAATATATGTGTATCCTTATCTCTGGCAGAGTGTAAAAATCCAAACAGTATAAACTGGAAAACCGTTATAAAATGTCTGCACGCAGCAGCCTCCTTTTCGACCTCATCTCTTCTAACTTGTGTCGTCAAGCCTCTACAGGGGGTCCAGAGTGCCGGACCTGCTGGTTTCGATGTGTCAAAACAACCCCGTGTCCCTCTGACAGGTACTGGTTTTGGCTTCGATGTGATGGAATATCCTCCCTCTGTCCCTCACAGCTGCTGAACCCCCCCAGCGGCCCAAGGAAGATCTTCATACCCAGCTTCTCTCCCGGCATCTATACAAATGTCCTGCTTGTTACCACAAATGCACTTTTGTTTACACTGCTCTGTAAAGGAGAAAGGTGTCTGTCAAATCCATGCATGTAAAATGAACATTAATAATAGAGAATAATAATGAATAATAATCATCACGAATGCCGTTTCTCAGCGTGTGATGCTGAAGTTGGGAGAAAGTGGGATGCAGTTACTGCAGGTGTGGGTTGATGCTGAGGGTGGGAGATGTTGGAGGTTAATTCTTGCAGACATACCTCTTAATTTCGACCGGATGATCCTCACCCAGATACTAATAACTTTCAAACAATTGTTTTTTTTTTTTAACAGCCCCAAAAGCAAATAGAAACGTAGAGAAGTGAATAAACGAAACTGGCAAACAGAAGTGAACAAGTGCAGTCAGAGTCCGTTTCAGCTGAACTTTAGGAAGTTCCCGAAGTCCGACGACCGAAACGGGTCCTTCTCGGCGTGTTTTTGTCCTCATCTACGGTGTTTCGCATCATCTGCAACCGCGTCCTGCTGTAACCCTTCCCACCCATGTGTGGTCTGTATAAGGATTTGCCTTGAAATACTTATTTCTCATTTCTTCCAGCACACAGATTGTTACCCCATTTAAAATATTTTTTAATATTTTCACAATCCACTCCAGCACCATTTTTAAGCATTTTTTTAAATCGATGCTGTAATTTACAGTTTTTGTTCCAGGCATCTCTTTCAAAGGACCCCAGCAGGGCTTCTGCCTCAGGCCCTAAAATAAATAAATGCCTTTATAATATTCATCGCAGTCATAGAAATTGTAAAGGTTTCCGTCGTTTATTTAGGTTCACAGATTCTTGTGTTTAAATAACACCTGAGACGGCGAAGGGCTTCGTATCGGCTACCTGCAGAATTTTCAGTAACGCCACCAAATGATGGATTTTGACGTGGATTAATGATCGGAGTCGGTCCTCGCCGGAGGGTTTGTGTGCCGAATGTTTGGATGTAGCGTTTAACGCTGCAGCTTTATGTCTGTTGTGTACGATGCTGACAGAACACGGGCTCTGCTGTAAGTGGCATACAAACTACCAAATCACGGTCAAGTTTCCCCAGTGGTGGAAATCCCGCTGGGCGTTTCGCAAATGAAACGCAGAAAACGTTTGAAAAGGGGACAAAGAAAGAGACGCGAGTCTGGTTTTCGTTGCTGTTATTCTGACACTTACCCATCTGTGTTTGATTTTATTGCACATCATTTCCACTGTTCACCATTTACAAAGCAGACTAAATCGTAATGATATACAAAGTAAATGTGTTTTCTGGTCATGCTACAGCCTAGCATTTGTGTAGAAAAATAATTCGGAGGCCTGTTTTCAGTTGGCTGGGAAACGCGGTCTGTGTTTGAAACAGGACCTGACAGTTAAAGCAAATGTGACGGTTTGAAATACACACAACACTGGTGTGTTTGAACGGGGAGAATCTGTACTTGAAACCAAGGCCACGTGTGAAAACTGCGTTTCTCTGGCAAGAGCCGGCAACCAGGCGACCAACGTCAGGCGGGAGGAGACCGCGGAAAAGCCTTTCGGATGCTTTCATTCATAGCAAACTGCTCGCGACTAACTAAAAATTAACCAGTTGGTTTAAATAAAACAATTCTTGGCTTTTTCTGTAGAGTTTGGCGTGCGAGTGATAAAAATAAACAACTACCATATTTCGCTGGTGGAACAGATATCCTTATTATGCTTAAATCATTTTGTTAGGACTGTGGAGCAACTCAGCATCAGTGAACGTAGAAGAGGGTCAGCTGCACTGATCTGCTTTCTGGTGACGTCATTCGAACGTCGTCCTTCAGTTGAACGTCCGCTTTCTGACTTCCGGGGTAAGACGGCAGCGGAGGGAAAACGGAGCCTCGACGCCGCTCGTTTTCAGCAAAGTGAAAGAAAACCAGGAGCCAAACCGTCTGAGAGTCTGAATAAGGATCTTTCCGGAACTGCGTGAAACTTGTGTGTTTAATCTGAAATGTTTCCTACAGGTTCGTCTGCAGTATGTGGTTTATTGCGAGGGTCTGGCTTTTCCTTAAGTCTCCGACCGCAGTGACCTTTTCCATTTAAAGTAGAGTGTAAAAAAACCCCTACTTGTCTACAACTGCCCCTCCCCCCTTTCTCTTTATATCACAAGGCAGTTAGTTACAAACCCATTAAAATAACCATCCGCACTGTGGAGGAAACGGCCCGTGTTGTTCCACCAAGATGAATATTTTTGCTGGCCCAATCTGCTGATATTTAGATGGATTCGAGTGGAAACGAAACCACAAATAAAGTCAAAATGGTCGCTGATGGTGAAATAAACGCCTGCGATGTGCATAGTGGTTTAGAGCGATCTTAAATTCCCAGGTGAGTAAGTGCATCACCTTCCGCCTCTCAGCCCTCTGTGGTCGGACAGTTTGCCACAGAAACCACCCTTAACCCAAGTGGCCGATAAAAGTTGTTCGGTAATTAATAAGGAAATGGAACAAATAGACGCTTATGTGTAATTTACGTGTTTTGTTCTTTGCGTCGGTGTGAAGGGTGGAATCCCCGTGTTTTCACTCCTGCTCCGTCAGATCCTCCAGGGCGAAGTTCTCCCTCGCGTCCCGTCGACCGGGATGCTGCCGCTTCTCCTCGGCTCGGCTCCCGCTCACGGTGTCCAGCATCTCCAGCAGAACCATCGCTTTGCCGCAGCCTGCGGGGTCCTGGAGGTCGCAGGGGTCGTCGGGATTCGCGTTTTCCCAGTATCGCTTTCCCGGGTGCTGCCGCTTCTCCATCTCTGCCTGGGCGGCGGAGGTGGCGTCCGCCTCACCTGCCAGGTCTCTCCTGCCCGGGTGCTGGCGCTTGTTGTAGAGTAGATAGCGTTTACCTGGGTGCTGCCTTTTGGAGAGGTCGTCCAGGTACGGCGCCTGAGGACTGTCCGTCGACAGCTCCAGGGCGGAGCGCTTCCCGGGATGCTGCCTCCTCCGCAGTTCGATCCCCTCTTCTCTTCTCCCCGGGTGCTGTCTTTTCTGGAGATCGGCGTAATCCACGTCCTCCACGTCCTCCTCTTCCTCCCGCTTCCCTGGGTGCTGCCGCTTCTCCACATCCTCCTCGTACCGCTTGCCGGGATGCTGCCTTTTGGAGACCCACCCGGGGGGGGAGGTTTGGTCTGCAGGTCGTAAGAATAAAAACCGCACCTGAGTTAAACGAGAGGTCACATGAGGACAAAGGTGGGAGCAACCCGAAGGACGGAGATTCCTGCCAAGGAGCGGGCACCTAAAAACGATAAAATGTCCGGAAAAATGAAGCACGACGTGGACCGAAGGCAACTGAAAAAACCGGGTTTAATCTGCTCTGCAAGAATTCTGATAGTTTTGAACAGAATTTGCTGGAGATTCTGTGAGTCCAACGTGATGCTCGGCGTCCCACGGCCCGTCTCTGCCAGCCCAGAAAACCAGTGAGGGGAAATATACCGGAATGTTCTGTTTCAGCCATAAACATTGTTTACCCATAATTAAAGATTTCTAATGTCAATTTCACTTCCGCTCACGTCACCCGTTTGACGTCTACAGGTCAAACAGAAGGTTTGGGGGGGGTGTGACGTGTAAATCCAAAAGGAGCTTTTACACCCCGTTACACCCTTTACCGTGGTGCCGTGGCAGAGCGAGCTGTTCCACGCAGGATTGTCTGTGGACACAGTTTCGGCTTCACCTGGGAGTCTGGAATGTGACTAAGTTTACATTTATTAAACATAACAGTACCTGATCCGGATATTATTCTTCTGCAAAATATTTCAACATAATAATAATAATAATAATAATAATACCGTCGTTGTGGGCGTCGGCGTCCTCCATCTCCTTGAGGATGGTCCTGAGCAGGAGGTTCTCGGTTCTCCTCAGCGCTCTTCCGTCCTCCTCGTCCAGGATCTTCTGGCCCGCGGTCACGCGCAGCTCGCGCAGCTCGCACAGCGCGAGAGCGAGCAGCAGAATCAGGCGCGCGGACTTCATGGCGACTTCGGCGACACTTCAGCTGGAACGAGCGCAGGTAAACTTCATTATTACTATTATTATTACTATTATTATTATTATTATCATCGGACGCCTTCGTCCAAGGCGACTTACCGGGTTTAAAGTACCCGTTTATACAGCTCCTTAAACAACCCCGCTTAAAGGTGCCTCAGCGCGAACGGGCTTCGACCCAACAACCGTCTCCAGGAAACGGCCCTAAACACCGCAGCACCTGCAGCCTTCAGCTGTGGCGGTGCCACATTAACACCCCAGTCAGACCAACATTAACCGCTTTTCTCGGTCTTCCAAAGGGGAAAAAGTTCAAATCGAATAGTAATCAGCCAAAACTAATAATCCATTACTGATCCGTCACCAGACTAACTAATAATCCATTACTGATCCGTCACAAAACTAATAATCCATTACTAATCCGTCACCAGACTAACTAATAATCCATTACTGATCCGTCACAAAACTAATAATCCATTACTAATCCGTCACCAGACTAACTAATAATCCATTACTGATCCGTCACCAGACTAATAATCCATTACTGATCCGTCACCAGACTAACTAATAATCCATTACTAATCCGTCACCAGACTAACTAATAATCCATTACTGATCCATCACCAAACTAACTAATAATCCATTACTGATCCGTCACCAGACTAACTAATAATCCATTACTGATCCGTCACCAGACTAATAATCCATTACTGATCCATCACCAGACTAACTAATAATCCATTACTGATCCGTCACCAGACTAACTAATAATCCATTACTGATCCGTCACCAAACTAATAATCCATTACTGATCCGTCACCAGACTAACTAATAATCCATTACTAATCCGTCACCAAACTAATAATCCATTACTGATCCGTCACCAAACTAACTAATAATCCATTACTGATCCGTCACAAAACTAATAATCCATTACTAATCCGTCACCAGACTAATAATCCATTACTGATCCGTCACCAGACTAATAATCCATTACTGATCCATCACCAGACTAACTAATAATCCATTACTGATCCGTCACCAGACTAACTAATAATCCATTACTGATCCGTCACCAGACTAATAATCCATTACTGATCCATCACCAGACTAACTAATAATCCATTACTGATCCGTCACCAGACTAACTAATAATCCATTACTGATCCGTCACCAGACTAATAATCCATTACTGATCCATCACCAGACTAACTAATAATCCATTACTGATCCGTCACCAGACTAACTAATAATCCATTACTGATCCGTCACCAGACTAATAATCCATTACTGATCCATCACCAGACTAACTAATAATCCATTACTAATCCGTCACCAAACTAACTAATAATCCATTACTCATCCGTCACCAGACTAATAATAACCAGCCGACAGTGACGGGAAAATAACTCACCTCTGATGTGTCATTCAGATCGGCGGGGCTCAGCTGTATTCTCGGAAACTTGACGTGAATTTACTGGTTAGTTGAGCGCGAACTGGATTAATATTTATATTAATATTTATATTAATATTTATGTTTATAAAAGAAGAGAAAATGAAGGCGAGCGGGAGCGCGGTCCGGGCTTCGCTGCTCCCGAGGCTCTCAGTGCCGGTCCGATCCCATCCGAGCCGGGCTGCCTCTTTATTTATATCCCCCCCGCGAGGCCCCCCCAGCCCGCTGTCATTCATGATGCCCCCCTCCATCCCGCCCTGACAACGACGCCGTGAGTCCGCAGGTCGGACCATAGAGGTCGCTGTTTCACCGTTTGTCCTCAATTCTAAGACCCTCCTGGGCGTCCGGTAATAAATGAGGAAAAACTCATTTGATTAATGAAAACTGCGTTAAAGCGTCGTTTTATTTGCATTTAAAGTCCTTTTTAAAAACCCACCGGGGTTTTACATCCGTTTCAACCTGGGAATGAGAGGGAGATTTATTTTTATCTCCGGCGAAATGGACAAAACGGCCCTTTTGCTGCAATGTGAATTAATGGTCGTTGGGAATTAAGATGCGTATCACTGCAGCCCACCGGTAAACCCCTTTACAGTCGACGTTCTCCCCCGAAAAGCCTCCCTCCGAAGGCCGTGTAATGGAATAATTTGCAGATGTAAATGTGCTGTCATGTTTAATACAGAGACCTGTCAACAGCCAGGATTCCGAGGTTCGCCGAAGCCCCTCTTCTTGACCGCCTTAAGACACGACAGTTTACTCCCGAGGGCCCACGGGGGGAGGGGGGGGATCAGTTCCTACCTGAGGAGGGTTTGACTACAGCAACACGGCCTTCTGTCGAACCTTTGCCGGAGACACGTGGCTTTCGGCACATCTGCCCAAAGACGCAGCCGCACCCTTTTCCCGGTGATTCATCAAACTTCTCGGATATTTGGCTTTTACGAAACAAACGGTGTAAAATATACATCCGACCAGCTTCTCCCGTACATCAGCCTTCTTTTTTTTTTTTTGCTAATTGACATTTTGCTCAACTGTCTGCTAAAGACATGACTTTATAGACAAATAAGCTTAATATGCTGAATTCAAGGGTTTTCAGAGCATAAACCGCAGGATGTACAGCGGTGGTTATTATGACCGATAAGATGCTTTAATGGAAAATAAACGCGGGATATGAAGCCATATAAAGATAAAAGTATTTGCCATGACATTTAAAAACGGTACGGAGGTTCTGATAAGGTCAGGATCTGAGCTGCGGCTTGAATCCGTGTGTAATGGAAACATTCGTCTTAATGATGTGTTTGTGTGCGACGTGTGTAGTTCTTGTTCATCTGTCCCACGCTGCACTTTCGGATAGTTGCACACACACGTCAGCCGAGGACGTGCGCGAGATTTTGTCAGACGGAACCTGTTTGGGGGAATAAAGCAGCTGCTCCGCGAGTCTCTTCTCACCGGCACGAATAAGGGAAGCGGAGACGAGGGGAGCTCGAGCGCCAATTAGACACGGCTTGTGACAAAAAAGTGCACAGTTTTTAGAGTTTATCTGCGAAGAACCCAAATTCCGTAAACTAACCAGGGGATCCAGCTTTGTGACACACTTGGGACGTGTGTGTTGCAGTGACGACCACTAAGGACGAGGACGGCCGCCAGACGTTTCACGTGTGGGGCGGGTGCCGGGAGTGCGGTAATGGTACGAGTGACGCGGTGCGTACCGCTGTCGTGCCCACTCGCTACAAATATATATCGGCAAATGGGCCTCGGGTTATATATGTGTCTGCCGAGCACCTCTTGCCCCCCTTTCGCTTCCCTTTGTTGCACAGCCGGCTAATGCAGCGGGCGGTTTGTGCGAGCGGACGGCTCAGGTGGGCCGTATCAAAGGAGCCCGCAGTGCGGCGTCTCCTCCTGTCAGGGGCATTGGGGGGGGGGGTGTGGGAAAGAGGGTAAGTGCACCTTCCAGGTGAGGCGTCCTGCTGAGATGAGGAGATCTGGTGCCAAAGAAATATAAACCAAGCTTCGAAGCCAGCGGGATGAAGATGGCTGAGATGTTTCTCCTCACCTCACTCTTCCCCAGATCCATGCGAGATCTTTAGCGCGTCATTAAAGGAGAATGGCCTAATGATCAATTTGTTACCTTGAAATTCTGCCCGTTGACAGGGGGCATGCAGTCCATCGATAGGCCACACACACACACACACACACACACACACACACACACACACACACACACACACGGTATTTCAGGGGCAATTCTGGGGCAAGACTGGAAAATACCATTAGTACAGGAGGTGTAACTGATGGAGGAAACTGGAAACATCCATAACAGTCGCTGTCAAGACCGTGGCAGGTGCTGATGCTGTCAGTGAAGAACAGGAAAGTGGGTCTCCAGTGGCCGCACGAGCATCAAACCTGGACCAGCGAGGGGTGGAGAAGTTTCCTGGGCAGATGAATCCAGGTTCCTTTTGCCTCACACAGACAGAAGGATCAGAATTTGGCACAAGCAACACGAGTCCACAGAGCCATCCTTTTTGGTGTCACCAGTACAGACCGGCGGTGGCAGGGCGGTGTGATGGTGGGGGGAGGTTTTCCTGGTCACATCAGGGCCCTTGAAAGCCACTGAAGAACTTCTGAAAGGCACAGAGTATCTGAGCATCACTGCTACCCAAGTTCATCCCTTCACGGCTCAGCGAGTTTCAGCGCTTCAGTGACCTGCACGGCCCCCGGGTCTCAACCCTACGCAGCATCTTGGGGGTGAGATGTTTGCAGCACGACGGTGCAGTTCTCCTGCTCCGCAGCAGCTGTTCGACAAGTCATTTCCACACGGGACGACATTCCTGCACGACACATCCGGCATCTCCTGGATTCCGGACAAGTTCGCGCTGTTCTGAGGGCCAAAGGAGGTGCAACACGAGCGTTGGGTGTTTACACAGGTGTACCTAATAAACTGGCAACTCAGTGTTTTCCCGCTTAAAAAAAAAAAAAAAAAAAAAACGTCAACGGTCGCCAGTCATTTGTACTAAAACGGACGGGCAGTGAAAGCGGACGAGGGTCTAACGGCGCCCGGCGGCCCCCGGCGAGGGGCACATTGAGGATGAAGCGCAGATTGCTTTAATTATCAATTCATTAGCGAGGAATTAACGGCAGCGGGTCACGGCGGGTCGCGGCGGGACGGTGAGATGAATGTGCCGCCTCTTCATTACGCCAAGTGGACATGTTTAATGTGCCTGAATTCTGAGGAGCTGCTCTATTAATAGGATGGTTGAATTGACCCCCCCCCCCCCCCGCCAGCTTAGTGGATTTTCTTCGGTCGTTTCCTTTTACTCCTGTTTGTTCTTTCAACTGATGCCTTTTTCCAAAGGAACTTCAAGGTGGGTTTTATATTAACGTGAGAAGTTTCGGGCTTGTGTGTTAAGCTGCTTATAAAGATTTAACCCTTTATACGGCCGGCTGACTTTTACTGTGACGTCGAGGTGTTGATCTGGACCCGGATCCTTCAGCTGCGAGACAAGAGCCGCAACTGCGTTGGAACTGAACGTAGATGGATGGCTGTGATTGGTTGTTTGGTTTGCCAGTCTTCTTAACCCTCTGCTGCTCATCGTTGTGGCCTTTGGGTGTGTCGAACCCGTCCAGACCAGCCGAGGGTTCACTTTTTTCTTTTTTTTTTAACCTCCCCTCGGTCACCCAGTTCTGAAGGACAGTTGATCAAAGCCACTCCAGGGAACTGGGACTGTAGGACCTCCCCGCAGTCGGGCCGGAACCATCGCGTGGTCCGAGTCGTTCGACGGCGCGTCGGTCACCTCGGGCCGCGAAGCCGACGACAGCAGACGAGACCCGCGGATGCGGGGTTGCCACGGTGACGGCGGTCGGCGCGCATCGCCTCAAACTCCACGGCTCCCCTCTGTCGGCGAGTTTGGGCGGCAATTAAACGGCGAGCTGTTATTTTTATTTCCTTCCATCGCGAAGGCCCACAACAACAAACCAGGAGCTGGAGACAATCGCAACAGTTGGCAGAGCGCCGGCGTGTCAGACAGACACTAATTACGGTGAACGTGGCTCTTTCTGTCTCCTGCGGTTCTCTACCCCTTATTTATTTATTTGTTTGTGTTCTGGGGGGGCAAATAATGCGAGGTTTCATCAGAACTCTGAAAAATAAATGAGAGGTTATATACGGTGCAGTGTGACACGGAGCGTGGCTTTAAAACACAGTCTTGTGTCTCCACCGGCTCCAGAGGTTGGATGTGAGGGAGAGAGGTTGGACTCAGGAATCTGATTCACTCGTCTGGAAGTTGGGTCGACCGTATAGAGCCAGTCGGGGGGGGGGGAAAGCATCTTGCAGTGTTAAGCTACAATGATTCAGCCATTTGTATTGTGAGGGGTATTTTTTACCAGAGCAGATCAGGGTAAGTAACTTGCTCGTGTGTAGATCAGCAGCAGGTGGGATTTGAACCTGTGTCCTTCAAATACAAGGAGGTATCGGCAACCACTGCAGCACTAGCTGCCCTGTAGAGGAGAAAGAAAGATGTTTTGAAAGGAGACCAGAGATGGGAGAGCAAAATCTTTTAGGTTTTCATGGTTTCATGGACTCTTTATGAGGCTGGTCTGTCATGGGTCCCGCCCACGTGTGACGTACCAAGGGCAGTTCACAGTCACAGTTTCATCTGAAGTAGGTATCTTCGAAAAATGGGAGGAAACCAGACTAAACCTATGGAAACCTTGGGGAAACATACAAAGTCTACACAGGGAAGTTTCCAGATCTGAACCAAAAGTGTGAGTCCCCACAGAAGAAATATCTGCTACCTTATATCGTTTCCTGCTGAACCTCTGGTCAGGGCTGCATGGAGGTGATCTTGTCTGTAGTGCACAACCTAAATCATGTTTTGTTCTAATGGCTTAGACGCTGAGAAGACCGCCAAGATACAGCCCACCATCAGGCCCATCGGGGCATCTACAGACATGGTCTTTATAGAAACCCACCACCAGGCCCATCCATTGTCCACAGGAGGTTCACTACTCCACTCTAGTGCCAGACTAGAGTTTCCAGTGTTATTACATGCATCTCAGTAAATGCAGGTGTTACTGGCAGAATGGAAGTGCTGAACATCATATCTTCCTTACATACTCAGCTTTCCATAAAAGCACGAGACCAAGCCCACAGCCTCCAAATGTACACTCGTCCTCACTGTGAGTTCTGTCGAAGCATCACAGGTCTGAAGAAAAGCGAACGCTATGGCACAGACATGAAAGCCCTGCCAGCTTGAAAGCTGTTTTGCGCCTTTGGAGGTTTTCCACACGACCACCAGCAAAGCCCTAATTTATTCGGTTGTCGCGGCGCTAATGGAACAGACCGAGATTCGGCCCAAAGACATGTTTTCCGAACGGCATCAACCAAGAGTTTTTCCACAGTGTGGTTTATGCTTCAAATCCCACCTAAGCTGCCTGATGAAAACTTTACAACCAAGTTGAGAGATTTTCAAATTTAAGCAAAATCCTTTGGCTTTGAGGTGTAATTATTCGACCGGAAACGGGAGGTGGGGGTTTTGCCTCTTGCCCACGGGTAGACGGGATGAGGAAGGACGTCTGAGGGATCCTTGCTGAAGCAAATAAATAAATGAATAAATAAATAAATGTGCAACCAGTTGGATTAAGGAGCAGAATGACCTTTGACCCCTCCCTCCCCTTCCATCAGCACACAGAAGAGGTTGGGGTCACGTCAGCAACTGCGCGATGAGTGGCAGGTTGTGCGCAGGGTCAAGTCGGAGGCAGCTGACGTGATGGATGATGTGTGAGGGCATCCGGACGACCGCAGGGGTCTTGAGAGGGCAGAAGACGACAAGTCACAAAGTTTTGTCCTGCCGTTACGCTGGGCAGGTTTTTTTAAAGGCAGATTTAAAAATAGCACCTTTAGCTCGGCTGCCTTCTCGAGTCCCTCCGACCCGCTGTGGGTCGGATCTGTGATCCGGATCGCTGATGGTGACGTGGTAGCAGAATTGTGACTTGTAATCAGCAAAAGTTGGGAAAGTTGGAGGGGATTCAAAGTGATCTTCTCAGAGCTCAATTCCGCATCATGTGGTCCAGAAATGAAGGCCAAATCTGTGAGAACTTCAACTGTGGATTTTGCTACGCAGATCATCCTCAACTAATTATTTCCAAGTGTGTGGTCCAGCATGCGGAAACTTCTTTTCAAACATCTGCCAATGTTCGTCGTTCCGCTGCTGGTCACTGGGGTACCCAGAGACGAGGTTCTATCTCTGGCCACAGTATGGTGTATTCTCCATACTTCAGTGTTCTGTACCATATGACGGTGAGATGTAGTAAGTGTAAGTGACTTTAAGTCGTGGGCGGGAGGGAGGAAGCAGAGTGGAGGGGCTGCAGCAGAGGAGGTGCCAGAAGACGGTTGCTGGCTGCGTGGCGGGGCGCTGGAATCATGTCGCAGCACACAGTCTCGTACGGCGTTCACCTCACATGGTCACTACACCACCACGTCACACATGCATGCTGTGCAGGTGCACGTCTGATCTTTTAATGCATTTTCATAACATTTTCCGAACTTTGTCACCTACAGTATAAGATATAAACACTCAAGTGCGTCGTTGTTCTGTTTATGCTTTTCTACGTCTGTCAGCAGATGCTGTCATCACTCAACCATGTCGGGCATTTGCCGTACAGGTACAGGTACCTCTCACGCTCAGGCACACGTGTTTTAATCAGCTGTAGGACGTTCATTTGTTTACCAGAATTCTAAAAAATCTGCAAAATTAATTTTTCTCCATTCTGTTTTCCATTTGTTTGTTCGACCGGCTGTCATAAGTGGAGGAATTACCCGCACCACTCGTGCACAGAGCGTAACGTTACCAGGAATAACTTTCTGGAAATACAGACGTGGATGGATGGATGAACGTGTCGGTCAATGAAGGGAATCGATGTTCACCTCGAGACGTTCATCTCTGACAAATTAAGAGGACTTCACGTGAAGTCCCTGGTTTGTAGAAAAATCTGGTTTTAGGAGTTTTAGGAGCTTGATGTGTTTATCTTCACCTGCGTCTGGCCTCCTCTGATGTCAGCAGCTGGAATTGCCTGCGAGGCTCTCGCTGTCAGGCCCGAGACTGTGAGCGGTAGCCGGGAGCGATCAATCTTGTGTTGGGTCCCACGCGGGGAGGATGTTGTCTGTGAGGGAGGAAATCAATAGTGCAGAAGAAGCAGGGGAGGAAACTGTGCGGTGTTCGGTGTTGTGGAGGAGCTCGGACCTGCACCAAGCGCTGGTGTCACCTCTATAGCTTGAGGAATTCTGTACATTTTCCACATCAGCATATGAAGCGCTGCGTTTTATTTTGCTTTTTAGCTGCTCTCAGAGTGCTGAAGATGGTGTGCGGAACAGGAAGGTGTACGAAACCTAAGCTGCGTTTGACTTTCATGCTCCCTCCCCAGGGTTGCGTGACACATGCATCATCTAGTGAAATTGTTGTTGTCAAGGGAAGGTTTAGTCGTCCCTAAACTTATTTGTTACCTTCATATATTTTTGGAAAGGAAGAAATGGAAGTTTTCAGTTCAACGTGGAACCGAGATTGTGCTCAGTTAGAGAAATGATACAGATCCACACTTGGCAAGATTATTTTTCCTATAGCTGAGGAGGTACTAGACTCCGTGGGTAAGATTTTCAACGTTTTGCTTAAAAATAATAAAGCGGAGGGCTCAGCTATCATGGATTGAGAATCTGCCCTCGATCTGACTCTGTGCTGCTTCCATGTTCTCTGTATTTGTGTGGGTTTCCCCCAGGTGCTCTGGTTTCCTCCCACATTTCAAAGATACAGTCATCAGGTGAACTGGTGACTCTGAATTGCCTTTTCTGTGTGTGTGTGTGTGTGTGTGTGTGTGTGTCTATCCCCCTACTTACCAAAGTAACATGTTACTGAAAGTCAGACATTATGTGAGATTATTGCTTTAAGGAAGTGGGGCATTATGGGAAGTGAGGGCATCCCAGAGACGTTGGCTGTTTTGGGTGGTACTTAAGTCAATAAATGGGAAAATTCCAGCCAGACTCTTGGCTCTTCAGCCTCGCATTTGGTCCTAACTCGGTGAAGGGTATTAAACCATTTGACTTGCACAAGTGAAAACTCATAAGTCAAACATTCATATCTCAGAGGGGTTGGGGGGTCACCTGGACTTATTATGGATCTCTGCAAACCTAATTCTTGGTGAATCGATTAGTTTCACCCTGAACAGCAAAATTAAAAAAAAAATGTGATGCCATAATTCCTGGTTGGAAATGCGTTCCAGCAAGTTGCCACCACCTGTTCAAGATCAGGTCCAACCTGGAGCCCGTAGGAGGTCTTTGCCCCAGAGTGATGGTGGACTGGACTTGCGGTTCATAACTTCCATGGGGGAATCTCCCAGCAGCTTCAGAGCACCTTCCTCATCTTGGGACCTGTAATCTCCAGTGCCAGAGCTTATGAACTCCAACCAGGCGAGTGTCAGAAACCTTGACCGGTACTTAACTGGGCCCTGAGACCTTCCATCAAAATGAAGACAGAGGTCCCACAGGGAGCTTGGGAAGAGCTGCTGGTTAGTCCACTAATCCACCCGTCACAGAACACGACACGTGTCAGCGGAGGTAATGTCTCCATGACCAGTGACCCTACCGGGCCCCTGTGCCACCTCTCACGTCCCCTAGTTTACTTCTTGTCACCTCCCATTAGCGCCATCAACATGTTTTCTCAACGGACGTTTACCTCAGTTGTTTCCGAAGCAGGAGAAGAAGTTCCTTGTTATTAAATGACCGTTTTGAACATCCAGCTGCAAAAACCCGGGCATTTAACACCGGGAAAATACGGCCGAACCGCAAAACAATCAACTATGAAAAAGATTTTGGCCAAAAACGCCTTAAAAAAGTCGCGCCTGGCAAGAAAACGTCCAGGTTGTCGATCCAGTTCGCGGCTGTTTTTCTCCGAAGCAGCTACACCGTCTGAATGATGTCAGCCAGACACCGACACCAGCGGGACCTCAGAAAACCCAGCGCTGACCTGCTGGGAAAAGGTGTCAAATAGGTGAACAATAACAAGAACGACGTGGAATGAATTAGAATTAGAATGAATTGGAATGATGACCCGTGGCAATATTTTTTTAAAAAAGCCCTGTTTTGTGTAAAATCTTATATAACGTATGAACGACTGCGTGTGAAAGACGCGCTACGTCTCGAAGCGCAGCGGCCCTGTTGGGCTCGGGAATTCGTGCCGCCCGAGCGGGAGGATGTATCTGTGTTCCCGACACATGAGCCGCTGGGAGAGAAAGTAGCGCCGTCCTGCCGTGTGAGATGGGGGGGGGGGGGTCTCGCCCACGCCTGCGAAACTCGCTCCCCTCTCTTCCGCCTTGCCCCCAGCGAAGCCCGGCCTTGGGAAGCCTCAGCACAGGCATCCGTGGGGGCTGGGGCTCGGCGAGCCTTTCCGGCTCCTTCCGCGGCTCACGCAAGGACACTTAGTCACCGTCAAATTCTCAGTGCTGCCCCCGCATCCCTCGTTTATTTCTTTATTTATTTTGTTGTTTGGAAGTCTTTGCGGTGCTAAGAAACTGAACTTCCACTTTCTGTGACGCTGCCTTTAAGAAAGTTTTTCGGGTGGCTCCCTGCGCCTTGATGAGATCAGTGTTTTCCTCGACACTGTCGCAGATACCAAGTCGCATTTATAAATCAGACACTTCGATGCCTTTCAAGTCCCTTTTTACGTGATTTGGGCAGAATGCCGTGTTGGTCTTTCTCAGCTTGCCACCATGGCAGAGTTCCAGCTTTATGTCTCCCCCTGAGCCGTTTATTACAGCCACCTTATTATTTTGTTCCATTTTGGAGGAAACCAGCCTCTGCCCCCCCCTCCCCCCACCTCAGCGGCTGATTTGATCTCATAGTTAGTTTGAATAGGAGATGTTGAGACGTTCACCTGTCCTTACATGCAGTCTATCCATTGACCCTTGACCCTTCCAACAACAAGACGGGCGGCATCTCCGGGGCACCGAGTGTCGTAGCTGTCTCTCTCGCCACACAAAGATCCCAGGTTTGAATCCCACCTCCTGGATCACGGCGCTCGGAACTGACAGAGGGCATCTGGGACGGCTGTGGACAGCTTCAGAAGCACGGCGCAGAAAGCCTGGTCATCTCCAGGCTGGGGTTGGATGCCGAGGTTTCCCAGCAGCAACAAATTAAACACGTGAAGCGAGGTTCGCCTGAACGGGGCGGGCGGCTGGCTTTCACGTACGGCGCCAAAGCTCAGCACGCTCTTGAAATGAGTCTGTACGTGCGACGCGCCGCGTATTTCCCAAGGTTATTACACATTTCAGGGCTCCAGCGCTGTGCGCTACTGAGGGTTATAACTCATGACACACCGGCCCCCCCCCGCAGGACTGAAGCTCTTTATCCACCACACAGGGCTGAAACTAACCCCTCTAAATGCTGTTTTGTTAAAAATCAATTTTCTTATTATAATCACGTCAAAATATCGTTTCACGCAACTTTCCATCAGAGGAACGTTGGGTGACACTGACGGTAGCGGCTCACTGACCTGTGGGCCTTTAGGACCCCCCACTCCCACCCCACCGGGGTGTGCTGTGGTAAATCTCAGGGGAGCGTCGAACAGCGTCAGCTGGGGATCCTCCCAGTTTCGGAGCTGTCACTTGTTCCATTGTCTCTGTAGACAGAGCTTGTCTCGGAACAGATGTACCCGACTTTTTAGCGGAATAATGGTCGACCCTAATGAATACGGTGAAGCTAATGAGTGACGGGTCCATTATTGCGGCCCTGCTGAGCGGAGCGGGAGAACAATGGCGCTGTCGCTAAGGTTTGTCGTTTTGTCGACTTTGGTTAATCCTCCGGCGAACGCGTCTCGTCTCGTTCGGACGACGCCGGCGTCTGACCTCGGAAACGTCAGATATCGAAAGGCTAATGGACGCCTACGAGGTTAAGCCGCTTGGGCCGGGCTGCGTGTTTTGCTCGGTCCACACGGGCGGGTTAGGAGGTGTTGTGTGATGGCAGTTTCTGGCCGAATTCTGGAGGACGTTATTTTGGCTGACGTTTGGCCCGCCGTTTTAGCGCCGGTGCCGAGGCGTTTCTGGCCGACACGAACGATAAAGTCAACGGTCTTTCCAGTCTTCTGCTCTCGCTTTGCACGTCTCCTCCTTGTCTTTTGCTTACGGTGGAAAGCAGAACTGGAATAAAAGCGGCTGCAGACAATCTCCTGTGAGAGAAGTTCTCGGCGGAGCGTGGTGCGAGGGTGGAGCGAAGGTGTGACGTCTGTGTCTCAATAGCGAAGCCCGATCGGGCGACTTGAGCGGTTTCAGCTGTTCAGAGAAGTTGTGGCCACCTTTGTACACCGAGCCACCTGTTTGCTAGAAGGAGCGACCCGGTTCCCCTCGCTTGTTCTTCGTGGTGGTTCCGATTGTCGGGACCCTCAGCAGCTGCCTAAAAATGCACCTTTTGGGGACTGAATGGCTGTGATTTCCTCCAAGTAAAAAACAATTGTCCTTCAAGTCCGCCAATTAGGTGCAGCCCTCGCGTCTTGATTGGTTTTTCTTTCAACTCGTCCGCCAATTTCCCCCCTTTTTTTTCCCCGCAACCTTACGTAAGAACGTGGCTTTTCACAAAGCTGCAGGTCTGTAGCGACAAGCTGATCCACAAAACCTGCCCAGATGGGACAGCATCTGGCAAGTGGCTGTGATCCAATTGTACTCCTCCTTCCGCAGTCACGCTGTTGGACTTCTTTAGCGCTATTCAGCTGTTACGTGCGCCGATTCTAACGTGATTTAGGCCAGAATGAATATAAGATAATGGAAACATCACAGTGAAAACAGACAGTAATGAGATCCTCCTCCTCCTGAGCCTCTGCAGCCGTCCAGCTTGCAAACAAAGAGCTGAGGAGACCCCCGCAGCTGCCTGTCATCCCCGCGCGCGGCACGCACGCGCAGCGAGCGATGAACCCCCCCCCCCCCCCCCCACGACACCACAAAACTTTTACTTGGTGCTCAAACTGTCCAACTTTATTAACATTTCGCTNGCGATGAACCCCCCCCCCCCCACCGCACGACACCACAAAACTTTTACTTGGTGCTCAAACTGTCCAACTTTATTAACATTTCGCTTCAAAAGCGACAGGTTCTCCGCGGAGGTGCCGCTGACGGATGATTGTTCCTCCTTCCGCTCCTTCCGCCCGACTGGTTTTACGAGCTGTATTGCAGGAATCCCGACGCACCGTTCGCGAGTCACAAAAACACCTGCTCACACCTGCCGGCGGGGTGCATTTCCCACCCCACTTTTGTTTTCCCCCATTGCTCCAGCAACCAGATATGCCGTTTCATATATATTGCAGGGGGGATTCGCTGCCTCGTTCCCGGTGATCCAAGGCCACTTAGCTTTATTATATCTCACTGAGTCGAGCAAGACGTTGTGACCATTAAAAGTTTAAACTTTTTTTTTATTTCTTTCCTGAACTTTCCCTACTTTAATTTCGATAAAGGATGTCTGCAGAATGGATTTTATGGGGGGTGGGGGGTGCTTTATGCGAAAGTAATCACCTTGCTTCTGTCTCCTCCCGTGTCTTATCACATATTTATCAGCTTATTCCCGAAAGTTCAAATGTCTCGTAATATTTTCTTCCGAGTTTTTATTTGTCCCAGGTCTCCCCCCTGCAAAATGCTGCAATGAATTTTCATATGTCTGGATCTCGCTTCAGCAAAGCGCCAGTGGTGCCTGAAAGGCACGTTTTGAACAAACCCTACGAAGCGCATTTGTCTCCATTTTACCGTAAGCTGCACCGCTATGCTGTTGTTTGAGGGCCTCTTCATATGGTAACCCCTGCATGTGTGTGGAGTACCAGAGATATTGACCCTCAAGGTCCATAATGGAGTCCACTGAACCGTCTAAACATGAAAGGCCTCCCATACCTGCAGCCTCAGAGGCCCTTCACTGCAAACCCGAACAGAGTACAAAGCAGAAAGAGATGAACGTGCTGCGTGGTTTCTGCTGGCATTGGGGTCCAGTAGCGGGGCAGTGGGGCGGTCTCGCCAGGGCCACAGATAATGGCTTTCTGATGGGCTCCAACCACATTACGAGGTCCACTGACTCCATCGGCGCCGTTTGTCGATGAGACCTGAGCGACAGCCCACTTCGCCCCCATCTCTCACCTGGACCAGCGCAGCAGATCCAGTCGCGTCGGCGCCTCATTCGTATAATTCGCTGTGCTGTGTGTGTGTGTGTGTGTGTGTGTGTGTGTGTGTTTCGGTTACACTCCTGACTTTTTTTCACTTTATCACCCACGTTCCATGTTCGCTGCACGTTACGTTCGGATATACGGGCCTCGCTGCGGTAAAAAGCGATTTTTGTTTGCGGTAAAAAAGCTACAGGTGGAGGTGTGCAGATGCCGTATGAGAAAATAAACTGTAACCCGGCCGGGCGCAGCAGGCAGAGCTGGTTCTCATGGCCCGTGTCATCGGACGTCGCTCTCCCGTGGGCCTCCTCCGCAGTCCAAACATGTGTTTCCCTCCTCGCTGTGGAGACTCATACTTTACTGAGAACTGAATTCCTTATTACGTGTGAATATTTGTCCCTTGAAAGCAAAACCAGCATTTAGTTCAGTATCTCAGAAAGGTCTGTATTTTACCCTTCAACTTCCCTAAAATCTACTCTCGAATTATATGTTTACTGTTATATGAGTGAACAGGATTTTAAAAGCTCCACCTGAGGCACCTTCTCCCTTCAACGTTTCATTAAACCAAGACGAATATATTTCTCTCGTTTTTCTCGTCATTCTTCCTGTCAGGTGTCACTTTGTCATCGAGCATAAAGGAAACGTTCGGCTGCAGCCACGCCTTGCTGTTTTCAAGCAAAGAAATATGTTAGAAGCTCCACGCAAATTCATCGAGATGAGCCCTTCCTCTCGGATCCTGCTTTCGGCTTAATTTATGATGCCGCCAGGAGGTTGAAGAAGCATTTTTATTTTCCTGGAGATAAACACAATGCAAGTTACAGTTTTATAGATTGTTCAGAACAGTTCAGTTTTCTCATGAAACGTTGCTGGTCAAACACATCTTTCAGAACCTTTCTCAGTTGTACAAGGGGATATTTGGTTGGGGTTTGACATTACGGCTCCACCACCGAGTTCTGGACGTGTTTTTTGCTGTCTGTTTTTCACCCAGGTCTCCTCTGCCACACTGATTTACTCCACCTGCCCAAACACCCAGGACTAAAGCGGAGGAGGAAGCTGATCCCACCGGCTGAAGTCGAGTTCTCCTGAAACAAACAACCTGGTGGAGCGGCAGGAGGCCCGATGGCCCGGCTGTCCCGGCAAGCGCGTCCCTTCATTAAGGGGTGTAAACAGGGGAGCCGATGAAGAAGCGGTGGCGCTTAACCGTTCCGGTGAGAACCAGTGTGTTGTTCGCTTGACCATTTCAAGCCTGTGCTGCTCCTTGTTCGTTCATGGTTTGGCTAACAAGACATGCGTGACTGGGGTGGACATGGTCTCATTTACAATAAAAGTTTATAAACCAGCTACTGCTGACCATGCTGAATGGCCTCTCGCAGCAGGACACGTGTGTGCTCAAAATATTCTAGGAAGGAAGCAGGAATTTGCACAAATTCAGAGCCAACGCCCACTTTCAGGTGTAGAAACGGGGGGGCGCGTTTTAGGGAACAACTTGTGGAAGAAGGTCAAGGCAACGGGAGCAACACCTGAGAACAGTGCATTCTGGGTGAGTGTCGGGAGTGGGCAGCGACCAGGGTTGGTCCAGCGGTGGGTGGATTTGCAACAGGTTTTATTGCGGAGATTCACCGTGAGCAGCTGCTCGTCCCCCTCAGGGTCCCAGTGGACTGGAGCCTCTCCCAGGAGCGCAGGGCTGTTCAGGGTTTGCCATTACTGACGGAATCCATACTAACCTCTTGGGTTAAGCTAAGAAAAGTAACTCAAGATCCAAAACAAATCACTGCAGGAACCGCAACCAAAAAACACACCGGTAACCAATCCCCAGGTACTAAACCCACCCTATCAGATCCAGTTCTCAGACCCCAAAAAAAGGCCATAATTTTATAAAGAGTCTTTAACTGGCTCCTTGGCTGCACCTGGTGCTCACCTAACAGTCCGTCCCCCGGTAGGAAGGGGGCAGACCCAGAACCTGCGGCCGGGTTCCAGCCCCCTCTGTAAGCAAGACTCCGCATCTCACCTGAGATTTGTCTGCTCATCTTAGTTAACAAACCCCAACTTCCCGCATTTGTCCACATATTGTGTTCATCCAAGTGATTTACTTAATGCGTGAGAATTATCGCAGAGGTATCATCTGCGCTGCCTTAGTGAGCTAAAAATAAATGAGCAAACGGAGACGTTCCTCACGAGTTGCGCCTGCGAGGACGGATTACAAACTATACATACGTTGCAAGATATACTGTTGTGGCTCTAGCGCCGACACCCTATTTTTCACGGGAAATGCGTACACAGATGCTCGGCGTGGTACAGCAGACAGGAGCTCCGCTGCCGTCCCACCGGCCCCTTCTCCGCCGTCCCAACGCCAAGTACGGCTCATTTGCATATTCTTCATTATTCCCTCCTTCGCCGAACTCTCATTGTCATTTATTGCCTTTCAGAAACTTCCAAGTCGGCAAAAAAAAAAAAAAATCCGCCAAATTGGTCGTCTCGCAAAATGATATTGGTTTAAAACTTCATTATCCGCTGACTAAATAATGCAGTCTTTACTTTTCCGCTATAATAGAATGAATATTTATTGGCCCGGTTTTCACTTTTTCCCACGTCAGCGTTTCATAAAAGTCAAAAGAGCATCTGAATTATTACGCAACAAGTTTTTCCCGCCTCAATACTGCAAGATTAAAAAGTTGGGAGCCGATTTCGGCTGTTTTAATATTTAAATGTTGTTACACAGTCAGATATTTTTCACAATGCCAAGTTATTTAGATTCAACGGACTGCAATAAGCTGCAAGTTTTTCATTTAAAACCGACAATGTAGCCGGTCATTTGAGTGCTTTATGCTGCTATTCTTATTGCGATTTCACAAGCCTTTCCGTCTTTTATACTCCGGCAATAAATTTTTCGCTTACATTACATTTTGCTCTAAAGATCCATTACAAAGGAAGGAGCGCAGCTGCCGTATAAATCAGGGACATGATTTATATGCAAAGGACAATCGGCTAAAAGTTCATAAAAATCGGGAGCTTGTTGGCCGACTGGGGAATTCAGGTCTTTAAGAGCTTATTTGCTGAGCATTAACACGGATTATTTTCTCACAGAGACCCCAAAAATCTCATTCTACTTTAATGATGTCACCAGCGATGCAGGTTTCGTCACGTAGGCCGTCCTGCCCTGCCGTGACGCGTGTTTTGGGGTCGTGGCCTTCGCCCGGAACCGAGGCTGTTTTTCCCTGCTGACGTTACCTGCTTTTTCTGGCTGAACAGCAGCGTTTTCTCAGAAGCCGTCCTATTCTGCGTGTTGCAGGTGTGCGGTGACGGCTTCCCTCGTGGCTGCCTTTGGGCGATGAGGGGGACGATGATGTAGAAAAGCTCCCCGAGGGGCTTCGTTCCAGCCTGTCGGATGTGACTCGAATGCTCCTCGCTCTTTTCAAAGGTGTTTGTCACCAGCTGTCAGAAGAGTGAAGACTTCAACACAGGTCAACACATCCATAATCATCGTCCTCCTTAAAAACCGAGCACTTTTATTAAAAAAAAACAACACTTGATGGAACAGGAGGAGCGTTTATTTTTTTTGCTGGCACTCAGATCATCTCACCGGCAGAAACAATGAAATGGATTAAATTAAAAGCAAGTTTGATTCCAGTCAGTCAGGAGGAGTGTGTGGCTCCCGGTGTGTGACGTTTCCTCCGTTCGCCCAGGCAGGTCATCGTGGGAAGCGTGGGCGGCCCTACGCCTCCTGGCTCCAGGACACTCTGCTGGGGGGGGGGGGGGGGGGGGGGGGGCTGGTGCCTTTATTCCCCTCACAACAGTCTCCTCGTATCATTGTTGACAGCTTGTGGTGAAAGCCTGCATTAAGTGGGCAAATGACACCTAGAAATATGGAGCCGTGATGCATCTGGGTAAAACTGACGTCCGACTGCCTCTGGAAAGCTGCGTCTCTCTTTGTCACTTGTGCTCCGTAATGGAACATGTGATCCTGGCCAAGACGTGCTTTGCATTTGCAAGATGGCTCAGTGAGCAGCGACCTCGGCCGGGGTGGTCGCGGGTTCTGATCCGGCTCGGTCTGTGTGGGTTTTCTTCCTGCAGTCCAAAGACATGTGTTTCAGGTGAATTCGTCTTTAAAACACCTGCTGTGTGTGTGTGTGTGTGTGTGTGTGTGTGTGTGTGTGTGGCCACCTGGTGACTGAATCACACTTCATCCGGGGTGTAGTTTCCCAGCCTGGTGCCCCTGGTGTCCCCAGGATAGGCTCCAGACCACAGTCACCTACAAATTTACCAAATGCTTTCGCCCAGATTTATTTTTACCCCATGATTCTTTTGACTTACGAGTTAACAGAGTGCAGATAAAGTTAGATGCCTGTGGATAAAACAGCTGAGGTCCTAAACACCATAAATAAATATAAAGCTTATTACTTTAACCTGTATAACCGGCACAGGCCTCAAGTAAAACGAGGACCAGAAGACAGAGGACCAGGAGGAAGACGAGGGACGGGAAGAAGATGAGGGACAAGAAGAAGACAAGGGATGGGAGAGGAGGATGGACGGGGGGGGCAGACGTGTTCAAAGGGGGATGAGGGAGGAAGAAGCTGAAGAGAGAGGAGGGGAATGGAGGTGGTGAGGGGACAGCTCATCGGGAGGGTGTGCATTTGAGTCCTCGACTGAGGCCGGAGGGGGGAGGATCTGCTCCTGGAACAACTCCACGCCTTTTGAAACATGTCTAATTTCTCCCCGAGCCCAGTGGGAAGACCTGCTAATGAAAGTGCACCGTGGCTTAGGAGTGAGGAGGACAGGGGGACGGGAGGTGAGGTGGCACCGCGTAAGTGAGAAGGTGGGGGGTGAGTGTGTTTAAGAGTGTGTGGCGGGGTCACAAGTGTGTGTCTGGGGGGGGGGGTGGCAGCGGCAGAGCGGAGGCTGCGGTTGTGTGTTTAGGGAGATGGCAAAGTGGGATGAGATAATAAGTCAGAGAGAGAAACAGGCACACGGAACCGCGGCGGCAAGCAGGAGCGTAATGGGAATCCGGAGCCGTAATAAACTGTGCGAAGGGGAGGTCACACCTGCCCGCGGGTCCGACTCTCCAAGCACCCCCCACGGGAAGCGGCACTCGGCAAAGTTGCCGGCCGGAGAAAAAGGGCGAAAACAAGGAGTAAAAATACTCAATAAAAATACCATGATAACGCGTCCGTGATGGGTGGCAGCGCAGGCCTCTTAAACATCCGGATGGTCCTAAGTGGAACGTTTCTAACTATTTATGTTGGGTCCTACAAAACTACCATGACACACTAGCACATCGTTGGTCCTGTTGCTTGGCCCTCGCCAGGTGGTAGGTTTGAACTGGGGCTCCAGGTTTATTTCCATTAGGGGGGTCTGCCTATTGCTGGAACATTCTAGAACAGTTAGAACGTCCTCTCAGCAGCAGGCGTGTATTTCCTCAGCGATGCTGAACTTGGATAAAGTTCAGAGGGACCTTGCTTGGAAGATGCTGCGGTGGGGGGGGGCAACAAGTCAATACGCCATTAACCATAATCTCGCAGCGTCGCTCTGCTATGTCAGAAGCGGAATTCCGCTTTAGCAGCCGAGTATCAATATTTATTGGCACTTAGGAAGAGAAGCGTTTGTTTTTTTTGTTTTTTTTTCCAAACACTGGAGAATTCTCTTGGCTAAATATATTAGTGAGACATCCCGAGGTGCCACCGTAAGGTCTTCACCGGAGTGCAGTCTTCTAACTGTACAATGTAAACTGTGATGCGTTTTGAGGAGAACTTGAGTTAAAATATTTTAATTCATTAAATTGTTTGAAAACGTAACCAATAAAATAGTTGGTTCGAGCAAATAAAGCACATTTCTTGCTATAGACTTGTCCTCGGAACATATTAAAAACAGGTTATCCCCTTAACGTCTTTTTGTACCCATCCATCTTTTTTTTAGTCCCCCCCCCCATTTTCAGTCCAACTTATCCACTGACATTTATATTATTCCCGCTGTAATTGAAAGTTACGTTAAATTTCCATGCATTTATTTCTATGTACTTAAACTGCACAGCAGTTTTGCTCATTTACATTGAAACTGGTTTTTTTCTTTGAAATATATTAAATGTGACTGACTGTTAACTGCCAATGAGTTTTAACAGGTTTATCTGAAACGTTTTTAAAAAAGGACACGGCAACTCCTGTGGGGGTCGTACAACTTTAATGAGACGCTTTTGGTTTATGTAACCCCCCCCGGCCACGTCGAGGCAATTAACCGCGTCGTGACTAGAAGACCACTTTGTTGAGAAGCTGTTTTCCTACTTGGATGTTACAGCCCTCAGTGGGGTAGTGAAAGTGATGACTTGTTATGCACCGGAACAGAAAACCTTCCATATTTGGAGAAAAAGATTTGCACTGTTAGTCCATCTTACTCTTCAGAAACCTTTTTTTCCGAACCAGACACTGACATCAAGGTTCAGACACACGAATAGGAATAAAAATAGGAATAAAAACTCCTGCTGCGCCTTGAGAGCCAGTGGTGGTGGGAAGGGTAGAAAAAGAGAGAGAGACCTGTCCCCCCCAGCGCAGGTGTCTACATATAACTATTCTGGGTACAGTCCATCCTCGACTTTCGGACTGTACGGGGGGGTCCGGATGTGGCGAAAATCCAGAGACGACTGGATCAGAACTGCAGGGGGTCTAACTGGCACCTTCACACAATAATGAATGTGTTTTCTCCAAAAAAGTTTAAAATTCGTTTGATATTTACATTTCCCCCTCTATTACACTTAAAAATCATTTTTTTCCCCCAACATTTATTACTTTTCTGCTTTCTCGGCTGCGATTCTTTTGCGAGCGTAAAATCCGAAATCCGTACAGCCGAGGCATGGAAAATGGAGGGTGGTACCGCAGTAACACGGCGGTTCACGCTGCCCTGTTATGGCGCTCGTGCTCACCGCGTCCCCTTTGTTATTAACTAGTCCCGATCCCCCCGTTTCACCGCATCGACCCAGCGCTCGTACCACACGCCGGGGGTAGAACAGAGCAACATGACGCCCGGCTTTGCCAGCCCTCTGACTGTTTAGACGCCGGTCTGGGATTAGACCACATTCACACCCGCTCATGTGTTTCAGTGAGGAAGCAGCACCAGGAGGGGGTCGGTGTGGCCCTCGCAGGGGCATTTGGAAAGGGGACGGAGGAGTGCCGGCTCATTTCGGAGACAAGAATTAATTCTCCTTCGCTTTGCCGTCGTGGAGATGCTGCTCAGATGAAGAGGAACGGGGCTGGTTCTGAACCCCCTTTGCTGCTCCCCCCAATGGTCCAGTGCAAGGTGCTCCTGTCCCCATGCATACAGTCCCCATTGTTTGTGGGGGGGAAGCAAGACCACCATACAGGTCCATGGAGGTTTCAAACCAAAATTGAACTGGTTTTCATGTTGCTGAGCTTCTCAGCATTTCAGATGTTCAGCAGTTTTAGGGGTGGGAGAGTCACAGCTGTGGTTTGTGGTTTTTACTCATAGTGCATGTGGGTCGGTGCCTAAAAATATCTGCCCCAGGCGCAGGGTACTTTGGGTAGGTCTTGTCACGCCTCGGCATTTGACCGGATCCCAGCTGGGATCTTCCTGCATGCAGGAGAAGAAGATTTTAAGTTTCAATCACACAAGAGATGCAGGAGTCCACAAGAACGAAACCTCCGTATTCAAAATGGCTTCGCGTGACACTGCAGGTGACCGACTATGTTGCCTCGCGGAGAACGTGCGAAATTCAAAACCGGATGTATTATATGCAAAGAGAAAGAGGTATTTTCATGTACATTGGGGAAATTATCCAGGCTTTTGAGGAAATAACGCTAAGAAGTGCTACAGATATTTCTCAAAAGCCTGAATTTGGTGCAGCAGCGTCTGCACATTCATTCCCAACATTAGAAGGAGTCGCTTGGGGTCTCATCAGGTTCTGAGGGGCAGTTTCTCTTTCGGAGGGATGGAGAAGTGCTGGAAAAAGACACATCGCAGACATCAGGGGTGTCGTACTAATACACGCCAGTGCTTCTTAATAACTACGCGGCCAAAGGCCATTTCAGCATATTGCACAAGATCGGAAAGAAGTATTAAACATATTACCGAGGTAACCAAAACAGCAGGGGACAGCATTTTTAACAGAACATTCCGGAATCTGCAGTCACCATGCCGTCCTGGAAGGGGGGGGGGGGGTGCAGCTTTTCAGGGGCGGTGATTTTCGGACCTGTTGTGTGTTTTTTAAAGCCTGACTGCCGTGCTGGGAGTCCATATGTTGCCCACGTTCCCGCGGTTTCGGGCGTTAGAACCCGTCGCCATAGAAATGGCTTCTTAAAAAGCCTACGTTTGTGGTTGCTATACTGATGCTTTATGTTGATCTATTTTAAATTCCTGTGCGCAAAGCCGGGATGAAACAGGCAAAAAGGAGTTTGTGAAGATGCCGACAAACGGACCAAATTTCAACTGTGCCGCCTTCTGAAAAGTCATTTTAACCTCCCGACGCGTCAAAATGGTGCATCATGCAGGGAAAGAGCGGTTGTCGTCGAGCGGCTCGGCCTTCGCTGCCGCCCCCTCGGCTCGCACAGCCAAACTCTCACTTTTGCTCCTCATTCTTCCCTCATCTACCTTTTACTCTGAAGCGAGCAGATGCCAGAATACTTGAAGCATGGAGGTCAGTCCTCTGCAATGTTCATTTATCGCGTATACTGTTAAACGTGGAGCCGCAGTCCTGAGCAAGACTTTGCTAAGTGATGTTTCACACTGCAAGTGGGGCGTAAGAAGACGGAGGAAGCCGTTCGCTGAGTGAAGTGAGGGAGGGAGGAGAACTCTGTCACACGGGGGGCTCGCTGATGCTAGACGGACAGCGCTGAGGAGGTGTGGGTGGTCTGTCATCACCGGCTGACGTTCTTAGGAAAACAAGCCTTTTGTGTTACTCTGTGTGTTTATGTTTATCACAAAATGCATTTGCGTGTGTTTTTTTTCTCCATGTAAGCCTACCTGCTACCGCAGCGAGCCTGAAGGGATGTAAAAATAAGACCACAGAGGTGATCGGTATTGAGAAACTCCTGCAAGGCTCAGGTGTGTGTGTGTGTGTGTGTGTGTGTGTGTGTGTGGAGAGGCTGAGGCTACACTGCATAAGTTTGCTCCATTATTGACAATTCAAAGCAGGAGCTGCTGATCGAATATGCAGCTGGCTGTTTGCCCCCCAGGGACAGCGCTCCCTGTGGCTGCGACATTAATGCTCCGCTTTCCTTCAAGTTGCAGAAGACCCCCCCCCTTTCCCGGACCCCCGTTCTCTCCGCACGCCGCGATCGACATCTTTCATGCGCGGCGGATTCTGCCGAAAAAACGCTCACATTTGCATATCTTCCTACCAAGCGGCCGCTGCGCTGAGCGACGCCTCGGCCCAGTGACGTTAATGTTTTTAAAATGAAATTTTTTAAAAAAACAAGGTTTAAATAACTACCAAAGCCGTTAAAGTGCAAAATTCGTGTTGCAGGCTCAGCTTGCAGGAGGGGTCCTGCTGTTGTCCCTTTGAGGAGAAGCTGCTCCAATACGGTGTCAGTTTGCTGGAGCTGGTGGAGAAAAAATTTTAAAAAACATTAGTAAATAAAGGAAAACCGTCACAGTCAATTCTGCAGCACAGTCGCGGAAACAGAGGTTCCCCACACCTGTCCAAAATATGTTTAAAACCTACTTCTTAAGAACGGTCCCGTTTTTTTCTGATTTTCCGTTTTCCATTCCGCTCGTGGTGTTTGGTTACACCTTTGAATCCGTAGTGTCACCTTTTCACTCCACGCTGCCTGTTTCACTGGGAAAACGTGCAGGTTCTTCTGTCCCGCCATCATTACACGGCCACCAGCAGGCGATGCTGCCATCTCCCCGAGTTTGATGGGAACAGTTATTTTAGGCAGTAAAAACCTGTCAGCCCCACAGTTTTCGAGGTCCACTAACTAACCTCGATCCAGGGTGCAGCGGGGAGCCTGGACCACACGCCCACGTCGACTTTACGCCCCCAGCGCAGCCACTGTGATTCGAACCGACCGGGTCGGCAGCTGTGGTAAAACGTCACGGTGTTGAAGAAGTGGCTGTTTTGGTTGCCTGGTGATATCGTTCCACATCAGCTTTCGGGCCTGTCGCTCCTCTACGTCACGATCCCCAGAGGGGCCCTCTTTGGCCTGCGTGGGGGGCGCTCCGCGTCACGATGCCTCATTAGGAAGAGCCGGAGCCGCAGAGGCTTCATCCGTCACGGTGCCGCTGGCCTTGCCCAGCGCTATCCGTCACCGCCTGTCCTTTCAAACGCCACCCAAAGGCCACGCTGGACTGATCGGGTGCTCGGATTACCCAGGGTGCACTGCTGCCCGGCCACTGAGACATAGAGCAGCAGGTTTAGCGATCCGCTCCGGCATCCGCAGCCGTTACGGGATTAAAAATTTTGTTTATCTAAGACGGCGTTTTGTGCTCATTGCCTGTACTGTTATCTGTCACATTTGTTCACCTTTAATCATTTCGACTCTCTTCTCAAACACGATGAACCGAACAATAAACTGACAGCGCAAGTTCATCCACACCAAAGGACTGCAGGAGTCGCAGATGCCCCTCATCTCGGCGTGTTTCGCCACCGATTTTGCACGCTTCATCCTCCATTTTAAGTGCCTATTTGCGATGGCTTTGTGTTTCTTTTCTATCTCACGCGTCAGGCTGTCCTTGTAAATTCAACTGTCAACTCACTTGTCTGAATAAAGCAGCACATGTAACCCTAACCTAACCACTTTACCCTGTGGTTGTCACGGTGATCCTGTCCCGCAAGCAACACGTGCAGATACGACATAATAATACGATTATAATATGTAATAAATAAAAGGATAACATTTAAAAAATATATTAAGGCAGAATAAGTATCTGCATACATACATACATATATATGCTATTATGTTATAAATATGCTGATATGATATTATATCATAATGGCAATAATAGCTACTCAGTGTTTTATACTGCAGTGGACCAGCAGCCCATCCAGGGGGCTCCGGTGACCAGGATGAAGTGGTTAAGGATGGTGGATGGATGGATGAATTGTAAATGAATGCTGCTCAGCAAATGCGTGGTCTGTTACAGGTACAATCCACGTGAAAAGGTGCTTCAGCACCCTGGACAGCGACCTGCCTTACAGTCCCCAGCAGACAGGTACCAGACCCCCCAGGTCCATCCTGCTGGGCCTGGTCCAGGTGGCACCTGGTGCTTCTACCTGCCGTCACACTCAGCCTCTGGACCAAACTGATGTTTTCTCTCGTTCCTGTGTGCAGAGGACCACCTCCCCACCCAGCGTTACCCTGATTTACACCAGTGTGTATATAAGTTATGTCTGCAGTGGGAAATTTATTCCCGACCCTTCAGAACGAACATTAGGATAATTTTCCTTATTATTTATTTCTTTTAAACACTATAAACATATCCTTATGTTCCAAGTAACACTAACCAGGCCTCAGAGCACACCTCTCATCTCACCATCTATGTTGGAAATAATACAAAAAAAAGATATTCATTGGTTCTTAATCAGAAATATTAATTTCCCATTAGGGTTGTTAGGAGCCAGAAAGCGCCAGCTGGATTCAGTCTCAATCCAAATGTGTCATGCAGGTTCTCATCCCCTCCTCCACACTTCCTGTTAGACCACATGCACCTTCCCTGGGTTCCTCACGCCGGGTGTCAGACCCCCGTGGCGCTGAGGCCAGATCCCGGCTGTGCTGGGAGCCGGAACTGGCTGCTGCTCTTTTCCGTGTGGTTGGCAGGGCAGTTCTGGGAAGCGAGCGGCCGGTGGGCCGCCACACCGGACACAAAGAGAACTGATGGGCAGCCAGGAAAAAGATGAACCGCTGCTTAAAACACAGGTGTTTTTAAACCAAGTCGCAGTGAAGAAGCTGCACAGATATCATACCGAACATCGTATCCGGCCTCCTTCGGCTTCCCCAAACACTGTGGTGCGGATCTCACACACACACACACACACACACACACACACACACACACACCAACGGTTTTTGCAAAGGATTTCTTTCATCTTTCGGGTCCACAGAATGCAAGTATATCTCACATGTCTGGACTCCCGCGGCGAGTCCAACCACCAGCTGGCGTAGCTGTCAGCAGCGACGGGTTTCGATGCACTTTCTTCTGCGGTGTGGCAGAGGAAGTATCAGGCCGTGAGCCTTGTCGGACTCACTTGCTGTCGTGTGACAGAGCTTCTAAAACCTGCCTGCTTTTCTTCTCCTCTTTCACCGTCAAGTCATTTGTTTCTGTCTCATTTTTTTCTTTCTTCCACTGCACCTTTTTTCCAGTTTTGCTCTGTTTTCCTTCTTTAAGTTACGCATGCGGGGGGAGGGGGGGCTTGCCGCATCAAGCAGGGGGGGAGACAGAGCGGCTTGTGCTCTTTCTCAAGCCGAACAAAACACAGAGAGCAGAAATCTCTGACGGTCATCGGTGCCGGCTGTGGGCACAGACACCAGTGAGAGGATCTGTCACGTTCAAATGCTTTTTCTCATCGCTTTTCACAAAGAACCCAAATGCCAGCATCTTTAAAAGAGAGAAGGGGGTGACTTTTCCTTTCCTGGAAAAGTTCTTACCGCTCCTTGGTCAAACGGCAAACGGCTGCAGGTCTCTTACTTCACAGAATTTTATTTATGGAGGAATGTGAAGGTCCTTCTAGGTAAAGTGATGAGAACCTGAGCCAGGTAAATTCCAGCCTGGGTTTGACATATCATATAACACTTCTATAAAAATTCTGCAACCCCCCCCAAGGGTGCTATTTGTACGGTGAAAGGATAAGTGATGGCTTGCAGAGTCGAGGCTGCTCCTCTTGCCGTCCATCATCTCAGGTGAAGTGCAGGCGGCAGAGAAGGTGGTGAGACGCTGCACCTGTGATGATGGAGCTGCCCCTTGCGACTCAAAGGACATTTCTTTGGCTTTATTTACGCGCAAAAACAGGCACAGCCCACAGTCATAAGCTTCAACGTAGAAACAATGCAAAACTTCGCTGTTCATACTCACAGCAAACCGTCTAAATGAAGGGGGGGATAAGGAGCAGATGTGTGCAAAAATTTAGCAGGGAGAAAATCAAGGTGAACCTTACTGTTGATCTCACTACTCATACAGAAAATAAATATTATATATACATATATACTATATACATACATATGGTCGACTCTACAGGTGAACAGGGAACCCTTCCGATTCCAGACTCAGCAGCCACTGTGTTTGGAGCAGCGGTGTGTCACAGTGACACGGCTCCCCGTGTCTCTCTCCCGAGGGGCCGGCCCCTGAAGGAGCAGACGCCCCGGATTCTTCTTCCTCCACAGCCCATGTGCGGTGTTAATAACACAGTTGCAGAGGAACGGGTGACAGAGTCACACCCCCTCGGAGGACGCCGGATTGTTTGGGGAAACAAAACAAGGGAAGAATAGACTGACTGCGCAGCTCAGCGAAACAACGGTGACGTTCTGAGCATCAAACGCCACTGAAGACCTTTGAGTCTCCATCAGTTTTCCAACCCCCCACCGATCGACACAGTTGTGTGATTCGCTGTGATCAGTGATCTGCCAGAGTTACAGTCCTGTCTCTGACCACCCTTCTACCCCCACCAATGACTAGCTCAGCACCCCCTTTGTATGAAATTTAGGAAATTTGTAGGTGTTTCATCTTAACGCAACAGCAGAGTAGAGGTTCTCTACCTTCTCTAGGCCTCAGACCCCTTTAAAAATCTGATTGACAGTAAACCCCCCCCCCCCTTAGAAAATGTCCATGAATAAATATGGAGTAAATACTGCAGTCAATTTATTGCACTTAAAACAGATCACTTTTGCATAGAATTATTTATTTTTATTTTACTTTCCAGTTTTCTTTAGTGTCATTTCCAAAGCAAGTTGCTCAATTTATTTGAGAACTTTTTTAACCTGGGGAGATGTAAACTATTTATTCCTAATGAAATTTTGGACGGATGTGTAGGACTGAACTGAACTGGAATGGAGTGAAGCTTTTTGTGGAACCAAGTGGATATTGTTTTCAGGCCCTTGACCCGGTGCGGTCGCACGGGTTGATGTCTGGAGACAACTGGACAGGACTGTCCTGTACCTCCTGTCCTCAGGGCCACACCAGGAGCCACAGATTCTCCCTGCGGTTTTTTCCATCTTCCTGCTACCTGGAAAACAACAGGGCTGTGATCTAACAACCTGCTGTTACAACTCTGCACATCACAGTCCATGTTTTGCAAAATTTCAATTACCCTGACTGTCCTTTTTTTTAACTCGCATGTTGCTTTCGCTGCTGAACTGCTGTCAGTACAGAGAGGTTACGAGGTCCCAAATTGCAATCTTAGTCTTAGTTTCTGAAGAATAACAGTGCATGTGTAGAAATTAATGGGACAAAAAATCTACGTATTAATGCTTGATTTTTTTTCTAAAAATATTTAAACAATAGATTAAAAGCCGATTATTGTGTAGACAGTTTGAGAGAATTATTCGCTCGTTATATTTATGGACATATAGCGCCCTCTCGCGTTGTGATGTAATATAACCATCCACTAAAAATAACCCGCAGCTCCGTCCCTGATGCCCTGTGCATATTTTTAACCACAGAATTTCCTTTATCCCATATTAATGTTAAAAATGTAGTCTTGTGCTGCAATTCACTGTTATGTAACCATTTGCTCTTTATTTTCATTTGTCTTTTTTGGGCTACAGGAGAATTTTACTACAGGGAAGTGGATTTTTTTCTGTTGAATGACAGCAGCATCCATTCGGTTTCTAAGGATAATGAATAGCCTCACTGTGAAGGTGTCGTTTGATAGGGATTTTATGAGGATAAGTTGGTTTTACACTCTGCTTTGGCACAGACAGTATTACCCTAAAATCCTACCTGGGTGTAGTTTTGTCAGAAAACTGACATGCAGCAACAGCAGCCAGTAACACAAATGGTGTATTTAAGAATTTTAACTTAGAGCATCACAAAAAGGACCAACAATTTGAGACGGAGACAAGAAGAATACTGAAGCTCAACCAAGAAATTCTTGTGAGCTCCACACACTGTACTTAGAGCTATTTTTGCTCTTTTGTATTGCTTATTTGATTAGTTTCTTTTACATTTTATTAATTGACTATATTAAGTGGTTATTTGGGGTCTTGTTTTTATTTATAACTCTAAATCTTTTTACTCTGTATTTACACACACACTGGCAGAAAGGCAATGTGAAAAATGAAAATAATGTCTGAGTAATGTTTGAATAATGTCTAGGCAGGCCGATGTGCTCGGTCACCTTTGTCGATAATAAATTAACTAAGGATTCTTTAACATCTCAGTATTAGAGGTTTTAACATCACTTGAAGTGCTTTGAGAGCAAAGAACCAGTACAAAGGCCACATGACGTCAGTTCCGCTTGAACATGCACCATTTCCGGTCCAGTTTCTCTGCCACCGTGATGCCGAGGATCGTGTTCGGTACCAACATGAACCTGTAGTTACATCGCCAGTCTTTGCCGTTTGCTCTTTGCTGGCTGTAAACAACACAACCACGCGGTCTTTGGAGGATTATGGTAATTAGTTATTATAATTCAGAACATGAAAAACTCATCTACATTGCAATATGTGCATTTAAAAGTAAAATTTCACCAAGTCTCCTGATAACGCGGCCCACTTTATTCTGCAAGAGTGCCGCTGTCGGATTAAAATATTTATTATGCAAAACACACGTGCGTAGTAGTAAAAAAAAAATAATAAAAAGACCAGAGGGATACAGATTACAATTTAAATGAAGACACTGAATGATTTATAGAGCGTAGCAGTTTTTATTGCTTTTTTATTAGTGGAGTCTTGGGTAGTAATAATGTACTGTTTCTGCACGACAGAAAGTGAGATTAATGTTAATAGATTTATGGGGTGAAGTTGTTCGTCGTCTTCCTTGTGGCGCAGCATCTCGGTACCGAACGCGGGATTTGCCCGCATCACGCGGGTCAGCAGTTAGGCACAGCGATTGACCACGCCCTTCGTGACGTCAGGCGACGTGCCCCTAGCCGCCGGTAGTGTTGCGAGAGTGGGCGTGGCTATGCCTCATACGGCGTGTGTCCGCCCACTTTACTTACGCAACCTGACGTGTAACGTCGAGGCGTAGCATGGCGTCACAGTGGGAGTGTTCGTCAGGCGACATGACCCGTCTTCAGCGCTGCGCCCGGCGGTCCTGTAAGTGTCCGGTAAAAACGTCAATAAAAACGGGCGCGATGTTTTAATGTGGGGAAACAGCGTGGGACCGTGACGGTTCACGCGGTGTGTTGGCGGGACGCGACGTCCTGCGGTCGGGCTGTGTGTGTCCTCGGCGTAGCCTCGGTGCTAGCGCGTTAGCTCGGGCGACTGACAGGCTCAACCTGTGCCGGAGCTCCGGGTCTCGGGGAGCCGCGCTCGGCGCCTCACGATGACGTCCCGGCGTCGGGCTTCAGTGGGAAAATGTGCTTAATGTGGCCTCGAGTGGCGGCTCTTTTTCCACTTCTCGCTGGCTGTTTGTGTGAGAAACGATGCTGCGTGTTTCTACCTCTGTGTACCTGTGCCTCTGTCTCGGTCAGATTCGGGTTTTTTTAAACATAATCATACCATTGTAATCTGTACCAACATCTGCTGGACCAAAATTATTTTCTATAAATACACCGCGGCAACGAGTGCCTCTATCTGCTTAGACATTTTTAAAAATAAACCACAGCAGCCTGTATCTCTGTTTGCTTAGACAGAAATCCTGACTTTATATATAATACTATGCACACACACCCCACGCAGCCTGTACCACGGTCTGTTACTGTAAACTTATTTTTAACTTAAATACACTGCCAGAAGCCTGCTGTAATGTCCTTACTGAAGTTTTAGCATTTATTGATGTGAAAACTAAAATCATGACTATTTCTTTAAGACCATATAAGCAATAGTATTTAAAAGACAATCAAAAACAATTAGGAAAAAAAATCTTTGAATGTCTTGGTCGCATAAGTGTGCAGTGCTTATTGTAATAAGGGATGTCAGTGGGTTCTGGTTTAACAATGATCCTTTTCTAAATCATCTCAGCGCCATTTAGTTTCACCTGATAGAAAAATGTTGAGAGAAGTGGGTCAGGGGAGGAATGAATAAGAATTTCAGAAACGTGAAGACAGACATTAACAGGTGGGGGAAATGTGACACAACCAGGATTTTGCAACGACCAGGATGTCCTGTCAAAACTGAGCAGGTTCCTCCTCAGACAGCAGCGCTTACATTCCACAGAACACAGCACCTACTGTCAGCCATGGTGATGGCACCATCATGGTATGGGGTTGTTTCTCTTTAGCAGGGATAGGGCTTTGGCCAGGATGGATGGGGAATTAAATAGCTCCAAATATGAAGATACTTTGATGCAAAAATTGCTGCCTTCTGCCAGAAAGCCGCAGTTACGGATGGATTTCATCTTTCAGAATGACAGCACTCCAAAGCCAGTTCAACTAAGGAGTGGCCTAAAAGGAAGACCATTATCCTGGAATAGTCTGGCCAGAGCCTGGACCTCATTCAAATAGAAACATCAGATCAATATAAAGAAGGCTATGCTGAGAAGGCTCCCTTGCAGTTTGGCTGAGCTTCTTCTGCAATGAAGAGTGGAGTAAAGTTTCATAATATGGATGTGCTAAGTGGGTAGAGCTCTATCTACACGGACTTATTGCTCTATTAGTTCAATGGTTTGCGTGGTTAAGCAACCGAAATGACGGAAGTTAATTTTTTTCCCCTGAAGGTGATCATTTTGGTTTTCACTCGCATGTTATGTGTTACAAGGTCTTATTAAAGGTGGGGGAAGTCAGGCGTAATTTGTCTTGATTTCAGGTTTTGTATCAGTAAACGTTTAAATTTTGGTGTGCAAACTTGACATCCCGTGTAAATAAATCAGTACTTCTACCTGCTTGCACACTTTAAAAAATCTACATAAATACACCTCAGCAGTTCATACCCCCATCTGCTTAGAAAGGCGCTTCTAGTTTTGCAGGTTGCATAGCAACCTGTATCTCAATCTGCATAGACACTCATTTTTATTTCACCATAGCAGCGTAAACTATCTTTTCATTTCTAAATGTTTAACAGCAGCTTGTACCTGTGTTAGCTTATATATGCTTATTTTTTGTAACTATACAGCAGGGGAATAGCTGGATTATATTGTTTGTAATATTTTAACATTTGAAAATGGCACGAGTGGAGGAGCACGTTGCTGAGATTAGTTTAACAGTTTACCACTCACTGAAAATTTTTGTGTGCTTCTGATTTATTGGTATGTAGCTATAATGTGTTTTTATTCCATTATTTTGTATGATGCTCTTTGCATTGCTCAGGTTTGCACTGCATTGTGAGCTTTTTTTTGTTTTGCTTTGTAGATATATTACATATTGTTATTTAATCAGCTGGAGTTGGGCAACATAAAAATAGAATATTTAAAATATCTTGCAAATACTGCTTGGTTTTCATGAAAATCTACGAGTATCCATGTAAAATGTGGCCCTCCAGGAAGGTTTTGCATGTGTTTTAACTGAGACTCATCTTTATAAAATAAATAGTGACAGTATAAACTTGACTGGGTTCGGCGTATCTGTACGAGTTGCACACAGAGCTGCCCATTGTTATTATGACATGGGTTACAAAGAGAAAAGCCAGGAATTGTCAACGTGTTCGTCACAGATCAAGGCGCCATTATTGCTGACTTTGTTAGATGCCTGTGGAGAGGAGAGTCGGTCAGGGCTATTGTGCTTCTTGCTGACAATACGCCGTCTTATCAAGTTATCCTTCACGGCATGTTTCAGTTCTTCCAGGTCAGGAGGAAAAGTTGGTGTACTTTGGAACTTGTACAGTAGATAAGGCAATAGCAATAAGACATGCAAATATAAGAATGCTGCTATTAGCGATCAGTATTTAATTTAATATTTGTTGTTGCAGTATTATTGATATTTCTTCATGTTGATATAGACAGCAGTCCCTCCATCTACAAACGGAACGCATCCCTGGAAAACTGAGGACATTCCTGGAAACATAAAGCCTGTTAAAAATAATTACCATTGAAGTTAAGGTTTCTGAAAACTCAGGAAATGAGACCGTGGGAAGAAAAACTTGACAGTGGGTCTGACGCAGGCAGCAGCCCCCGACCCGTCCCTGACGCTCTGAAACACACTGACCACCATCAGGGCCAGTATCACTCCTGTAACCCACCCCACAGTGATTGAGCAACTATTTACACATATTTTTTCTTAAACAGGGCACAATGTACATACCAAGGACAAAAAGCAGTTCTACTAGCCATCCAGTGCAAATGTTAACTCTCCATTCATCTCCTCGGTCTGTACTTAAAACTCTTTATTTAAAACCAGAACAATAACATACATATGTACGACAGTAAGGGATGATAGGAGATCCGCAGCTCTGTAGTAGTTGCATTTCCCGTAAGGTGGATAAGAAAAGACACACATGCTTTTGTACATGTTCTCACACACACGTGTGTTTTATTGGTGCCACAGTCTCGAAAACAAGACAGTTTATGATGTTGGGCATCTTAGTTCAGCCCATGACTGCGATCTTTGGTGTCATTTTAGGTTTTTTTGATGTCTCAAAGTTTGTACTGACTGAATAGCGGTGATGTGTAGCTGCCTAAAATGTTGACTTTATCAAGCTTGTGTGTGTGTGTGTGTGTGTGTGTATGTGTATGTAAGTAATGACTAGCAATGTTTCTGTGGTTCAGATTCCAGGTCTGACACAAAGAAGAGGCCAGTGCCAGTTGGTCTTGTTCCCCTGCTTGCTTTTACGGTGTGAGATTTGCTGTGTGAAAAAGATACACACAGCTGAATTTCTGCCGAAGTCTAATTTTAACAGTCGAGATGCAGGGTACGCGAGGGTGGGGGTACTGGTTGTGTTTCACACATGGCAGGTGTCCTGTTTCCCCCTGGGATCGCACTTCCAGGGCCAGCTGTGCGTTTGAGACGGAGGAGCGATTCTGGGCCGCGCAGGAGCATCTCCAGATCTCGCTGCCGGCTGCGACCCGGTACCTGTCGTGCGTCACCCTGTGGGGTAATGGCTGGAACAGGCCAGCAGCTTGTCCTGTTACCTTGGAATTCCTGCAAGTTCTTCAGTCTGGGCTGTAAGTTCCACGTAACCTGTGGTTCTCGTGTGCCTGACTAATACAGCTCTCAGTGTTTTCTAAATTGTTGAATTTCACCTCTGTTGCAGCTTTTCTCAGTGTTTTCCAGCGGTTAGGAGGGGGGCGAGTGTATAGAGGTATTGACACGGTACACGGACCAGTTGCGGTAGATGGAAGCGTTGTAATCGGATACTGGGCTATCGATGACATTAGTAAGTTAAATAATGGATCACAAACACGTTATTTAATGCTAATGCATTCTTTAAACACTGTTCTTGTGAAATGTAAGACTGGTGAAAAGGAAGAGGCCTCTGTCAGGAAGCGGCACTTCTGCCTCACTCGTCTTTATGTGCATAAAAACAAAACTGCAGGATCAGAGGGACTGAGCAAAGATGCAGCTCTTCCAGCAGTGTGTCCCGCGACGCCAGCACGTTCTGGAACCTGGCTTTCAGGTCACGAAACGTGAAAATGGCTCTTTAGTTTTCTTCGTGCTTGGCAGTTCGGAGGCGATTTCTGTTCTGTTTTTTTTTCCAGGTTCTTTTTTTTGTGAGGATTTTTTTGTGCAGCTGTCCAAACAAGAGTGTCTTTGGAAACAATAATTTGAAGAAAGGGATTTTTTGTGTTACCACAGAGTGGCCATTTAGCTTTGTCAGGACCGTCTGGACTGGTCTGCTCATGCAAGTTAGTATCCACACAGTTTACATGAAAAAGTAACTCTTTCAGTGTTAAGTTGTATGTTGGTTTCTCATTTTACCAACCATCAGGTTATAAATTTTCGAAAGTATAAACCCTTTACAGTTAACCCTAACCTACTGGTGTCAGTAAGATGCCCTCAAACAGAGTAGCAGGATGGGACCCCCTCGATTCAGTTCGCCTCCACAGTGTTTACAGCTTGTTGGTGTTGTGTTGTGATCGATAGCAAGATGAGGAATGCTGCACGTGTTAACTGGATATATTGGTCAACGATTGGTATTTTTATTTATTGTAGCCGTATTCCACACTTTTATAGAATCTAAGTTGTAAATAAATTGAAGGACATCTCTATTGAGCTTTTATTGATTGTGACAGTAGTAAAGACAAGTTAGAATAAGAGATATAAATAGGCTTCCCACTCCCAGCTGAGTTTATTGCCATTTTTTTCTTGTGGCTGTATCGCCAAATAATGTTGTTCATGGCTCCATTGTGCCTTCAGAGCCACCTACTTACCTTGTGCAGGAAATCCAACAGGTGCGCAGCAAGGTGCTGCTTGAGACGTCACGTGTTTTTGTCAGCACATTTTCCAATTGTTATTTTTAAATAGGGATGCTGTGTGCCAGCTGTTGTATGTGCGTCGGGCCCTGGCAGATGTGAGCTTTTGTTGACGCGCACAGATCGTTTGCTTTTATTCTCCGTGTCAAGTGCAACAATGCCATTCGCTGAAAACACAAAGCAGGGCTCCTGTTTTTTTTCCCCCCCCAGAGTTACACCTACGGGCAGATGCACCGACTAACCTGCACGGAGGCAGACCTCTGTCTTCAGGCCGCCTGCTTGAAAGGAAAGCAAATGGACCGAACGGATGCAACCTGCACGTGTAATTCCTGATTCCTCTTAGTGATACGTGCCTCTCCGAGAGGGTGGGAGACGGCGTTACTATACGTTGGTTCCCGGATTAGGACCCTTGGGCAAGGATCCAAAAAGAACGATTACCAGCAAATGTTAGAGAATGACTCAACAGGGCGGTGGTGGTTTCATCACGGTCTGTCCAGCGAACTCACCGCGGTTAATGGCCCCGGTTGGACAACGGCCCTTCAGTGTCACGCGCTTCAAAAACGCTCATAATTGGACATTATTTTGCTGCCATTTTCATCAAATGCTTGGATATTAGCCTGGTGTTTGCTGAGATCTTCTGGGGCTCAGTGTATGACCAAGTGATGAAACAAGTGACGTAATAAGTGGGAGTAATTTAATTATGTTCCCAGCATTTGTACTGGTCTGTACTTTAGCCTGTGACACACTCACAGCTCTGTTTATTATGGTTTTTCTTAGAGATTTTGTCCCATGCAGCTTTTTGCTAGATGATTTTGCCATTTTTTCATAGAGCTGCATGTTTTACTGGTGCAGTTTAGGATAAGTGCCTTACTTAAAGGTCCTATAGCAGGCTGTCTCTCGGGAATTAAACACGCCATTCCTCCATCAGCAGATCACTTGTAGCTCACATTTAAAAAAAACAATGAAAACTACATTGCATTAAAAATCTCATTGTCATATAAAACTGGTTATAATGTGAGGGGGGTAAAGGTGGCAGTCGGTGAGCATCATTACTGTATTTGACTGTCCCTCATGGACATTTGTCCACATGATTCAGCGGTGAAGACAACAGGACAATGGCACACCGTTATTGACTGGCCAGGCTCATCTGAGAATAAAGATTGTGGCTGCGTTTGCCAGAAAGGCCCTTGTTGTGAGGCCTGGCGCATTTGACAGCAGCCGTGTTTGAAGGTCCTCTCCGAAAATGTGCTGCATCATTACGGACTGCATCGTCGGGCTGGGTGCGCTCCGGACGGCTCCGGACGGCGCTCCGGAAAACAGCGTTTGACGGACACAACGCTCGATTTTTTAAAAAATTCCCGCTTTGTAAGTTTGTTCTCTTGGGCTTTCACAGAATAACGCATCTGGTGTGTTTGAGTTTGCGTGTTTTTTATTTGTCCCCAAGATGTTTAAAGACATATATGATGTGCGTACCTATGTCGTGGCCCCGTGTGGGGGTCGGTGAACCTTTTCCCTCTTCAAGTGGATTAGACAGATTTTTTGCTCTTGATGCAAGTTATGGGTTAAAAATAGGTGTGTGAGCTGTGAAAAACAAGCTGGGGTAGAGGACTGGATTTCGCTCACTGGACTCGGGGAGTCTTGTGTTTGTTTTCCTGGTGTGTTGGTTGGACGTGTGTGTTTGTGAGCTCGTGCCTGGTGGTTAGATCCAGTTCTCAGAGCTGTTGACAGTTGACGCCGAGGAGCTCAAGGCGTAGGCACACAAAATGAACACGGTGCTCAACTTGTTTGACCAGGGTGTTTGTCTCAAGTACTGACTCCCTTCCTGAGCAGAAACTCATCTCATCAATTGCAGTTTTCTAGAGAAATGTTTCTGAATAAAACACTCACATTTAATATTGGCACTTTGTTCCTCTGACATGAAGTTAATTTTAACTGCGTGTTCAGAAACGCGTATTTAGGTGTGGTTTTCAGTGTCAGATCCTGTAGTGTTTGCTGTAGTACAACACTGTAAAATGGCGAGCTGCTTCTTGATCCATTTAAAAGGAGCGAAAGAGCATCTTCCATTTTGCGTGGTCTGGCAGCACGATGCTCCTCTTTGCGAACACGTTCTCAGCCATTGCTTTCCTGCCACCCAGAATGCAAAAGGGTGTGAACGTGGCTCATCGCCACCTCATCCTGGTTCACCAAGAGTCGCCCAACTTCATTCCCCTTTCACATCCTGCAGCGATTCATAGATGAGGAATGTTCCAGAAAATTCGGTCTGCAGGATTACAAAACGTCGCAACGAGAGGGAGTGCTTCCTGTCCGCCGGGGGACTCTGCGCTTGCTTCACGGTGGACCACTCCGCCAAACGGATCGGTTTGTTTTTAGTGACCGGACTCGGGTGTTGCAGTTCGCTGTTACAGGAAAAGTTGAATCTCACATAATGTGGCAGAGCGCTGAGAGCACATGGTCTCCAACAATAGCATTTAGGTCCTCAAAGTGCCCCCAGGAGGGGATTTTGCATAGATAGAAAAATGCAATCAATCTAGGATGCAAAATCCCTCTTGCTTGGATGAGGTGGAAATAAATGAGACAAATCCTCGTGGGCAGCCGCATCGTGTGACTTAGCAGATTAAAAAAAAGAACGGGGACATATAGGCATTGTCGCTCTGGAGCCAGGAGCAGTGTGGGTCGCATTTTTTTTTTGTGCAGAATTGGAGGAAGTCAACTTTTTAACACCGATAGCGGTGGCAACTGGAGGCTGGAAACCACATGGCCTGATACTGTCGCAGCCAAAGTCACAGCAGAACACGAGTCACCGGCCCTGTTCCTCAGATTCCCCTCTGTTATGTTTAGTCGGTATTTCAATGTTTCGCGTCCACTGTAAGTGCAAAAAAAAGAATGTTTGTTTTAAAAGTTGCTGTGAGGTGTATAAGAACTGACCCTTGTTTGTCTTTAAATAGAGGCAGGTGGTGAGAATCTGCTGTGGATGGTGTTTTTCTGTAGTGGGGGGGCAGAGTGCTGAGCAGTTGTTGCTGCTCCAGTTATTTCGACAGTAACACGTTTAATTATGCAGTTACAACTGAGCTGTCGGGGTTGGTGACGGTGTAGAGGAAGTTGACCAGATGCTCACCAGAGCGGGTGACATTTTTTAATCTAAGGTTCATTTTGCAATAGTAGCTTTGGGCAATATTCAGTGGTGTTTTATATAGTAATGTTATTATTACTGATGCTTTTCTCCAAAGCACCTTATAATTTAAGTTTAGTGCACCAACCTACCGTCTGGCCTTGACTTTACGGACAGTGTGGGGGAGTGGGTCTGGATGCAGGGAAATTCGAGAAAGTCGACGGTGTGATTTGTGTAATATTTTTTACTACGGTGCCGTATAGTTCTACACTGCGTGCAGCGGTAATGCCGGTATAACCTGAATGTGATTTGGATAATAAAGTGAAAGTTAGTACTGTAACTGAAACATGCATACATACTGTGCAGTGAATTATATGAATAAGGCGTCAATACAACCGGATCAGAATGCAGCTACAGGGGGTCCAGGGGGCACCGCCCCGCCCTCATCACATTGACAATAGAGATGGTGGGATGGTTGTTTACTGAGTCATAGGAACAGTATTGTTTAAAACAAAAAAATGTTTTTTTCTCCCCAAAAAATAGCATTTATAAATAGTATTTCACTTATATTAGTCTTAAAAATATTTTTAAGGACAAACAGTCGTTGAAATGTGTAAAAGAAAGGTCTGTTAAGTCAAGGATGGACAGTACATGTGATCTTCTAATTTATACAGCAAGGTAGTTTTTACTGGAGCAAAGCAGAATTCTGGCAAGTGTCTTGACCAGGGGCACTTCAGCAGGAGTTTGGATTGAAGCCTGGGTTAACCAATGCGCCCCCTGCTCTACAGTATGCCGAATGTTCCAGGAACTGTTTGTGAATTTGAGTGACTGACTAGTTTCTCTTTTTCCACAGGTCCTTGCTTGCACTGAGTTGAGGCAGCCTGAGTGGGCTAATGGTAGGTCCCCCATGAAGCACAAGAGTTCCCAACTGAGCTGTCCACATATGTTGTGTGCACCTGTAGTAGAGTTCGCCGGCGTGATGCCCTCCACTACTTACTCACCAGGACGTAGGAGACGCATGTTAGCTCTTCTAGATTATTGTTTTCACTGGTGAATTCAAACCTAATTTCTGATGTAATGCATAAATAATATGCTGCATTGTTTAATGTAATGGGAAGTTCTCACGTTGCGTTTTAAAAATGCAAAATAGAAATGCTATTTAAATTGCATGATCCAGAACCTCTGGTCATGTCTCAGTTTGAAAGAAGCTGCAGCCATTTCTGTCCCATTTCACCCACAACCTGAATCTGAAGCAGAAGGGTGTCTGGCTAGAGGCCACGATGAATGATGAGTGATGCAGGGCTGACGTATAGGTCAGCGAGAGAGAGAGAGAGGGAAAGTCTGCTGGGGGCAGCAGCATTCATCCAGCTAGGAGGGGTCGTGGCGGAGTGCAGCAGGGGGTGTCGGAGACAGTGAGCTCACCCTCCTCCATCTCTCCTTGGGGTCACGCCATCTTGAATGCCTGAGTTTTGCTGATCCAGCCATGGCTATAAACATGAGCTCTGATGCTGGAGTTCCCCGCTCTCTCTGTCCAGCTGAGACTTATATTTCACAAGTTGTTGTGAAATGGGATAGAAATGTGTCTTTACAAAGCAGTATATCAGAAATTATTTTACCATCTTTCAGTCATTCGTTGACTCTACATTTTGCTTAGTTAATGCTGGTAGAGCTTGTTTGTGTGGATTGTATTGGTGTCTTTGGTTGTGTGTGATGTGGTGGTGTTGTGCGCCCTGAGGAAAATAAAGAACCCGTTGAGCTAATTTCATGGACCTTCAGGGGGTGTATCGTGCAAAATGTAATTAAAGGTTCTGTACCTGTTAAAGCAAGTGTAAAATCACCTTGGGTGGATATGGGTGTATAGTATGTGTCAAAACTCCACGTCACACAGCTAAACCAAAAAATTGCTACTTTTGCCTGTTGCTTCTCTTGTCCATCGTTTGCTATATGTCATAATTCCTTTCATATTTTATATTTCCTTTTTGTGGTAGACGAGCATGACTTTGAGCCAGTCTGCAGATGCTCGCACCCCCACACGCACGAACTGAGACAGCGCTTGGCTTTGACACGCCTCGTACAGGGTGTTCCCATAACACAGCATCCCACCCCATCCCCACCACTCTCCCACTCCGCAGCCCATGCAAGAGTGTCCTCCAAAGCACCCTGGGGCGCTCCCTGATGGATCACAGTAGCAATGAACAGAACCATGAGGAGCTGGACCCAGGAGGCAGAGGAGCGCCACAGGGCCGCAGGGCCTCCGAGCCGGAGCACGGTCTGTCAAAAATGACTCACAGTGCCTTGGAGAACATGGGCGCACTGGGGCAGGGCCTGAGACAGCTCTTCCAACACCAACGGAGACGCTCGTCCGTCTCACCCCATGGCGCAGCCCTCAGCTCTGCCTCCTCTGTGAACGTCCCCGCCCCTGAGCCCCAGGAGGCGGGGCTCGTCCCCATGGACCCGCCCCCATCCCTCCCTGACACTGACCCCCCCACTTCCGCCCACCCCGCAGCTCTGAACCGGGTGCTGCAGCAGATCCGAGGTGCCCCCACGATGAAGCGAGGGACCAGTCTGCAGAGCCGCCGCAGCAAGGCGACCGGGGACCCCCTCAAGGGCAGCCCCCAGATTCACCGACGAAGCACCCAGGAGGCCTTGCTGCTGTCAGGCCGGCCACGCTCCTCCTCAACCACCGACACGCCTAGCAGCCCCGGGCTGGCCGAGGTGCCGCAGATGGGTGCGCACCCCGCCGCAGATGAGCCAGAACGGGTGAGTGTGTGTGCGCCGAACCGACTCCCGAGCGCATCCCACCGGCTGAGCTTCGCGGCTTTACGGTGTTGCAGCCCGTGTGCCGACCCAGAATGAGAGCTGTGAAGTGAGCATCGTGGCGCCCTGCTGCACCAAGGTTGGTGGCTGCCGTTCAGTTTGGCAGCGGCCTCGCAGCCCGATCCGCATGAAATGTCGGTGTCAGTCTGTCCTTTGGCAGAGCGAGGTGCAGGTCAGTGAGCATTCGGCAGCTTGCAGCGTGGCACAGGACCCGTTGCGGCGTGGCCAACACATTCTGACACTTGTGCCTTGTGGTCACATGGAGTGAGCCAGATATGTCCCATGCGGGGGGAGCAGAGCAGTAGCTGGTCTTTTCTGGATCATTCTGCCTGGGTGATGGTGACAGATCGCAAATTTGCTGTTTTAGCTCTGTGGGAGGAACACTGGCACCATACAGTATGAAGCGGCATTATGAAAGATTTCCTTTTTTTGTTTCTTCTATAATATTCACTGGGAGGTGGAATGGTATGTGATTGCATACCAGCACTGGAAGAAAACTGAATAAAACAAATTATTGATCTGTTTGTTTTTCCTGTTTATATTTAGTACAAATCAAAGCTCACATTCATGACTGCGGATGGCTTCCGAACACTTGAACAGCACTTGGTCCATGTATACACATCTTTGCCTTAAAGTGCTTGACACCCTTAAATTTGCCTGTTACTCTGCTTACTTTTTTCTCTTTACTTGGTAAATACTTTGAGCAAAAGATGATTGATGTTCGTGGAGCACATTGGTGGTTTTTAAGGGTAGTAATGCTTTAACCAAGAGTGTGGTGTCTCAGTTTTCCCGTCAGAGTCCCTTTTGTGGTGCGTGTTGCAAAGGACGCGTTTCTTATGACCAAAACTGCTTCCGTTTTTCCCACGTGTGTATTCCTCCAGTCATGCAGGGCTGATGTGACACTTAGGGTGCTGATGGGAGGGTCGGGGTCCGTGGTGCTGCAGCACGAGGACTTTCTGAATCCACTGTTGCTCTACACCAGAGCCAGTCTGTAGGGTTCTGTGTGTAACTTCCTGTAGCTGCATCTGGGCCTTCCTGTTAGCATGTGCCATCCCTGCTCTGCAGGCTGCCCTTCAGAGCATTGCTAACCTGCACTGCTTGGGAGTCATGGCCTTTTCATCAGGAAACACTGTATCCGAACATTGCCGTTACGCTTCGATCTCTGTTTAGGTCGGTTATTGAACGAGACTCCAACCTTGCGGCGTTTTGGTTGCGGAAAATGGAAGATTAAGATGCGTTTTGATTTTCATATTATGAACCCATAATGCTGGAACATCTCCCCGTCCTCCAAGTGGGCAGCATGAGGAGAAACCGTCTGGCAGCCTTTCCCTCCAGCTGGTGTTGTGGCAGAGAGGAGGAAAAATGAGGAGGTGTGTGTGTGTGTGCGCACGCGCACATTTGCGCATGCTTGTGCACATGCACTATACAGACTGTATGTGTGTACAAATGTGTACACACATGGGAGGAAGATAGTAATGTGCATGGCTGGGATAACATCTCCGTGAGCCCCAGACCATCATAATCTTAATCCCTTTCAGTCTGTCACCTCTCACCAGTGCCGAATCCCCTCCGCTGCTTTGGCAACAGAGGTGTCGCACAGCATTAAGAAGTAGCTGTGTCACATTAGCAGGGTTATTTTTACCGCGCAACACGACATGCTCCCAGCGGCCCCGCGCTTCCGAGTACAGCGCCGTGGGCCGAGTTCACCGCGAGTGAGCGAGACTGTGGGCAGGCAGAAGAAAACTTGCTTTGGGGTTCTGCCTGTGTGTCTGCCATTCCGTGTGTCACCACGCGTGTTTCTGTTCTTGTTTTCTCCGTGTGCGTTTTGTAAAGGTGGGTGGATGGATGGATGGAGAGAGAACAATCCTCTCACTGGCCCCCCTTTGCGTGAATGGAACCATTCTTGGCCTGACCTCCACCAGGGATGAATAGCCATGCTCTGCCTTGGCTGGACCAAGTCGCCTGCGGGGCCACAAAGGGCCTCTGTTCCACAGCCTCTTCTGTGCCTCACCAGTGGCTGGCACTGCCAAGGGGGGCACAGCCCCAGGGTCCACCTTCCCTTTGGCACTGCGTTGCCTTCCCCTTTCGCACATGCACACGGAGCCACTGCCTTCCTCATCGTCACCTTCTCTTTCCTGCCAGCACTTGCTAGTCAGAACTGTGTTTTGGAGAGGCTGTTCTGAACGGAGGGCCTTCTTCGTAAGAAAACCCACACAGGCATACGTGGCGTTAAAGGAGGCAGTTTAATGCTGCCGATTTTACCAGGTTTTTTCTTGTTGCTATGCCAATAAGAGCGAAGCAAACAACAAACAAAGAATCTGTAGATGATTCCCAACTGTCTGTTTCCTGCGGGCATGTTGGAGAGTGGATGCCTGTTCGGTTATGTAACAGTTGGCTTGGCTCTAATGAGTTGTAATAAGCACTCAAGTATTGTTTCAACTAGAGCACGGTCCATTAAGCTCCTAAGAGCAGTGCTGTGGTCCCGATCCTCACCGTGATATGGTACCAGTTAACATGTGACCCGTACAGGCAGAGCCAGCTGGAAGCAGTGTGAAAGAGAAAACAGGGTCATGTCCACCTGCCTGGAGGCCCCAAGGAAGAGCCAGAGGCTCCTCGACACGCTTGGAAGCGAGGAAGGCTTGTTTGGAGACCGGGAGAAAACAACATGTGTGGTTAGTCCGTTGGGCAGCATATTGAAGTCAGCGTCTCATTCTGTGGGAGGCCTCCTCCAGATCAAGCCCACGCTGAGGTGAGGTGCCCTTTTTGTTTGCTTTGTGCTCTGACACCGTCTGGACTGCAGGGACAGAGTCTCTCGGTGCCGGGGACAGACAAATACGGGGGAGCCTAGCACAAAGGAACAAGGGAAGTGGTGAACAGCTCGATGCTGTGCTGTCTTGCTTTTAAAACAATGGACACAGAGAGTGTCGTCCCTCATCCGAGGGCGTAGTTGCCGTTGGAGCAGATTAAAGCCCGTTTGCACCCCCGGTGGACAAGGGGGAGCCTCACGCTTTGACCCCCCTCCCCTTTCCCTTTGTGCACACTTTACACTGAAATGCCGAAGGAATGCCGTCAAAGTGAGGTCACGGGGCTCCTGCAGCCCTGGTATCTGCGTCCTGAGTTGCAGTCCCACCTTGCATCTCCGTTTATCACTCCCGCGGCTCTGACGGAGACGCAGCGGGACTCTCACTTGCTCCCTAAAGAGCAAGTGGTCGCTCCTGGTTGTGGGGCCTCCTATGGTGCTCGTCCCAGGTAGTCCAGAGCTGCAGAGAAACACACTGACCTCAACGTGACAGAGGACAGCATAGTTCCAGGAAGAAACCATCCTAATTTCACTCATTTTCTGGAGACAGATAAAGCTCTGAATCACATTGACTTGTGTTGGCTGTTTCAGTGAACTTTCTTTTCAATGAAATGATATATGAAGTGATTAGTAGGGAAAGGGACAAGGCTGTCATTGTTCTTAAGCAGACAGGAATGGTTCAGGTTTCCGTTTAGCTCTGCGCTCACGTCTGCTGCGATAGGTAGTAAAGTAACAGACTTTGTTTACTCAAGTTAGTGACATGAACTGGATCTTCACACATGTCATCCATCCATCCATCCAAATGTCTATCTATCGATCATAACCTCTTGTCCACTGCGAGGTTATGATTCTTTGGAGCCTACTCACTGACACATATACACACAGAGGTCTAAGGGAAATTTAGTTTCACCAGGTTTCCATTGAAAGTTGTCATTGTGAAATACTATCTTCCTGCTTAGTGCCGTACCATGGGAGCCTGTCGATGTTCATATACCCACCTTTACAGTGATGAAAATGGTTGCCCCCTAAGAGACAAGCATGTTTTTTTTTTTTTTTTTTTTTTTTTTTTTCCTGTAAGATGCACTGAGCTGACTGGTGTCAGGAAACACTGGGTGTGTGTTGGCGTGCGTAGTAGTGCTGGCTCTTCTAGACATAGTTTCCTTTCCAACCTGTCTTAGATGTTAAACCATAGCTGAACCTGGCTGCAAGTAACCGGGCTGAGGTTTGATGAATAATAGTCTGTGGAATGCACCAATAATGTCTGAGAAAGGGATTAGGATATCTGGGTTGAGAAAGTACATCACTTTCCCCATTGAGCTAATGCTTCCCAGCCATGAGGTTGCAGTCTCTTTGGGTCCATTAAGGACCGCCGCCTTGTCCGGGTGGAGGTCCAACCCATGGCTTTCATCACCATTCCTGATATTACTCAGTTCTGCAGTAACAGGGCAACTTCTGCCTCACTGAAGCAGTTTAGCAGCAGTACTTTTATGTGGCACAATTGTATCGGTCTATGTTTAGGCATCGGTCACTGCGCTCATCTCCTCTTCACATTAGTCCCGATTGGTTTGATAGTTAAGAATGGTCAGGACTAAGAAGCTCGTACTTCAGCCGAGCCTTTTTTTTAATGGATTGAGTTCAAGAGCTTATTGAGCAACCAGTCATTTACTGTTCTTTCAGCACAGTGTTGACCAGGCTGTTCATGAGACTTCAGCACTGGTGATCAGTCCCACATGTCTCCCCCTGGGTCCAAGTTGCATGGAGCCATTTCTGTATCCATCCATCCATCCATCCTCAATACCAGGATCCAGAACTTATCCTTTAAACCTGAGACACGAGGTAGGGTTCACGTTTGATGGGCACCACTTCATTGCAGGACAGCCACACTCCCTTATTCACTCACACAGGGGGTACTAGGGTTGAGTGTTTTTCTGCATGGTGCCCATTTGCTGGAAATAAAACAGGGTTCTAATAGTTTAACTCTATTCATTTCATCCTCTGATTGTGATTTTTTGCCACATCTCCTCTGAATACGTGTAGCTGTGTGTGGCTGTTTGTGTTATTCAAGCAAAAAGATTGTATGATGTTGATTCTCACCTTTAAACATCAGTTGATGTAATTTGATGCATTTTTTTAGTTTGATTAATTGTCTTATTTCATACATTAAAGTAACCAGGTAATCTGGACCCAGGCAGCCTTTGGTCATTGTTTTCATCACAATTCTCCGGAGTGCTTTGTGTATTCACCCACTGCCTAAATGGTGCGTCTGGTTATGTAAAGCAGTCGATTGCAAATCGATACATGTATGGGTTACCCATTAGGATAATTTGGTTACCGTGAGCATTTGGCTTTGTTAGACTGAAGGAGAGCCGTCCCAGCACTTACAGTGAGCTGTGGACAGGTCCAGCTCGGAGCTGAAATCTCAGATAGCTCGTGATAGCTAGATAGCGCCATCTAAAGTGGTATGAGCTGAAGATGACCTTTCAGCAGCGGTCCAGTGCGATGCAGCAAACCCGTCAGTCACTCTTTTGTTGCAGTCCTTTTACTAGGAACGTACCTCTCGGAAAATACAGACATGACCACGTTAGGGGTTTGTGTATTGGTGTGTCATTTGCCGTGTGTTTCTTCATAATCCAAACACACTGGAGTCCATAAGCCAAATCAATATCTTCTCTCTGTGGAATACTCTCCTGAAGCCCTACTAGTGAAACACTGAGCTGCCAGCGGGTTGGAGCAGTTGCTCACGCGAGTTTTTAGGACAACACAAAGCATCGTGTCCAAAGAGGAATGTTCTGGAGCAGAGCAGAACCGGGCGGATCTGTGTGTCGCTTCCTGTGGCAGTGGGGATTTGGCCAGGGTCTGGCCCAAAAGAGAGGGATTGAGAGGGTGATGTAAGCATCAGCAGTCCTTTTGTTGTGTTTCCCAATGAACGCAGAAGAGCTCATGTGGGTGTGGTCAGATGGTGGCTGGCTGTGAGTTTACTATCGCTTGATTCTGTGAAAAGGGACCCACCAGCACTCGTCCTCGAGGGCCACAGGGTGCAATTTTTTTTGTATCATCTGAGCTCTTAGTTGCTTTATGGATTTCTAAAATTATTTATTTATTTATTTATTTCACAAAATCAGGTTTTCAATCGGGTGCCATTTGCCAAGTGTATAAAGTCCCCCATATTAGAGTTTGACAGGCCCATTGTCCCATGGGACCTCTCAGTCCCTCTCTCATTGTGTTACAACAGGGTGCAGTGACTCTCAGCATATAGAGAGAGAATTTTTCCCCTTTCAATGCTTCTGAATTCTTTAAAAACACAAGCCGTTCTGGTTTTGGACTTCAGAAGTTGTCAGAAGATTGACATTTAAAACCTGCACAGACAAAAGTACAAGACGAGAGCAGCAGACCGAGCAGCGTGTTGTAAGAGTATGAAGGACCCTGTCACAGGTTACATGTGTGAAAATGCAGACGTTGTGTGTAAATGTAGGGTCCAAAGGCAGGTGCTGAAAAGACTGCAGCTGCAGAGCTGCTCCTCTTCTCACCAGGCAGCCTCAGCAGTTTGTTTCATCACCACGAGAGGGCGCTGGTGGGGAACCGTACATCAGCCAGCCCTCGGCGACAGAGAGGAGTGGAACTTGGGGTTAATATTTTCTGTGTGTTGTTAAAAACAAAGCCTGGAATAGCTGTCAGCACACCTGGACCTATTGATTTGTTTGACATCTTTTCCCAAGTGGAGTTCCAGTGCTGGATAATCACCTTTACAATGATTTTCTCCTGTATACAGCTGGATAATTTTTACTGTATCTTTTCAGAGTAAGTACCGTGACCAAGGGTACAAGAAGAGGAATGCAGATTCACACCCATCTTTTTAGAGCTCTCTGATGGTTGGTGATGTGCTGGACAGTTATCTGTTGTACAATACAATAGTAAAATGATGCTCAAGTGGGGACTGGGTATTTATAATTTTCAGTTTTATAATCTGACCCTTTTGTTTTCCTCTCCTCTGTTGCCAGCTGGCCACTAATTCATCATCAATGACATGTTTAATGTTTAATGCGACCGTTTGCTGAAGTTTATAGTCACTTATTTATTTTTGTAGCTATTTTTAGTTGTACCCATTATTTTTATATATAATGTCTTATGCAGATGTGTCGCATGTGATGATTTGACATTTGCTTTGTTTGCACCCTTGAATGTGCCCTGAGTCTGTTGTGAGGATAAAATGGTATACAAGAATAAATTGCATAGTTTGGTTCTGTATTCCATTGCTGGGCGACAGTTTATCCCCAGAATTGCTTGCTGTCCCTCATTTACTCTTTGTTCTGTGTTCTGTAGCACATGGCTTGTATTTCGTTCTGCACCTCTGAACATTTAAACATTTACATCACATATTGAGGAAGCAGCAGTAACTCCACATGTTTTTTGGGCTCAGTTAGGATATGTTTTCTGACTTATGTTAATTTTGCAGCTTTCAGAAATATTGGTAAACCTGAGATAGAAAAATGAAGAGTGGTTAAACTTTGTGATTTTACAAAAAAATAACTCTGCTTGAGTTTGTGGGAACTGTTGCTTTTGCAGGTGCTGGAAGCTGTTAAAATCAGCCAGATGATTCAGATTATATCCATGTGTCCCTCTTAATGCTCCGGAAGGGAAGAGACAAGAGATGTTATCAGAAATGTTTGCTCAGTGATCAGTAGTTCAGGCCCTCCTGGTTTCATAATGTGCAATGGACACCATTTCCAAACCTGCACGGAAGACAGTCTCCGAAAAGGCACGGTTGGCTTTCTTGACGTCTCCAGTTTCCAAAATTTAGTATCCATGGGCGACTGCTGTTTGCTTATGGTGACAGAAGGGATTCTGATCTTCTGCACGAGTTCTGAAGAATCTGTTGAAAAAGCAGCGATGTGAAAATGGTAGCTTTTCTACAAATGATGGGAACATATTCTCTTTCAGAATGTGGGTTATGTCTTTCTTAGGATGTCGAGATATGAACTGCGCTGTTCTTCTGCTGGTCATGAACAGAGCAGTGTGAGTGCAGCCACACACTGGCTTTTCTTCTGCAAGACACACACTGGCGTATCATCCGTGTCCAGCAGATGGAGCTTCGTGTCTACAGTACGTGTGCTGTTAACACCATGAACCAAAACGCTTCTCTGGCACACCTGTGTGCCCACAGGAAGGATTAGCTGTAATATTTAGCTTGCATACCTCTAATGCATAGCACATCCGCCACGCTGACTGTGAGTCTCACACTTCCTGCTGTGATTTATAATGTCAGACACACGCCATTCGTCGGATATGAGTTATGAGCGTCAAGTCCTTGGAAGGTGACACCTGCAGCACTGTGCATGATAATGGAACATTAATGAAATTTCTCCACTTAACAATGTGATATTATAAGGTTAGTTAGATGCAGTGTGAGACGTTTAATGCCTCAATTACAGAAGCTGAGGGTTGTGTGGAACCAGTAGGTGGCGGACTTGGGCACAGTAAGATGAGCTTGTGGTCAGAGGACTGGTGATCCCGTGGGGACGCAGGTGGTCTGATGACACTCTGCACTCCTGGTGTGTGGAGATTAACAGGGAGGCATCGTGTCATTCAAACCTCTCGCACCCCACAGCTCTAGACCTCCTTACTGAGGCCGTCTGCGTGCCCCCATCCCCCTTTCAGACACGGAGAACCGTTCGAGTTTTCTCACCATCGCGATTCCTTGCCTCCTTGTGGTTTCCGTAGCAACCACTCCAGTGACCTTGCTTGAGGGGCAACCCCCACGTTGTGTATGTTGTAGGATCAAAGGTTAAAAGCTGCAGGATGCTGCTGGTGTCGACTAAGCTGGCTGAGCTCTGCCTACCACTCCTTTTACATCAGTAAGAATACAGGGTTGTTGAAACAAACTCGGCTGATGGCTGGAAGCAGAGTGCTTCAGATGGCTGTTTTTTTTGACAAATTCTTTTTTTTTCTTTTTGCATTGCGTTTGCCAGAACAAACAGCTCTGTACTGTTTTACTTATGTCTTTTTGAATGTGCACGTCATTGTCGTCTGTCTGCACATCGCCGCGTACATCAGAGAGAGGCAGGGATGTCGATGTGGCGCTGGCCTGAGCTCCTGCTCCTGTAAACACAGCACTTTTCAGTTCCTGGCAGGTGTGAGCAAGCGGATGCTGGCGATGCCCCCAGAGGCTTCGCGTCAGTCCCCGTGACGTTCATCAGGTTCGGGAGAAGCCCTCCGCCGGCTCCTCGGGACACGTCCGAGAGATTTAATACGTGCCGATGTGTGGGACAACCTAGAGCGTCGTGCTGCCGACTGTAGCGTGTAGCGTTTCACATACCGCCTCTGTCACAAGGATCCGGCCGAGCCGAACAAAGCTGTGATCACCGCGCTTTTCTCTCATTGCGGAGGCCGTCTGTGAGCCCCAGTCAGTGGCATGCTGGGTAGTGTGGGCCTTGTGTTTACACTCAGGTTTTCATCTCAGGGAGTGAAAGGGGGTGTTGTAAATTTATCTGTAACAAAAATAATAATGCTTGGGCCTTCTAATAAGGGACATTCCAACTGTGGCGAAGTACAGCCACAACTTTTGGCAGCGAGGACCGAAGTGGAGCACAGTGCAGCGCTGTGACATGACGCGTTTGGCCTCGCTCTAGTGTCCAGGAAGGAAGAGCAGACCCTGTCTGCAGTTTGATCTTTTTCCTCCTAGAAATATGAGCTTTGGAGCAGAGCCAGGTTGCTTTTCCTTTGCAATGAGAATCCGAGTTGTTGTTCTCCTTGTTCTCCTGACTGTTGCCTTTGTCTCTGGGACAGTGGCTGGCGGGGAACATTTTCACGCTGCGGAAATGTCGCAGTGCGATGTCATCCCAACAGAGGGGTCTACCGAGGCCTACTGAGAAAAGGGCACAGATATCTTAATCGGTGTTTCTGTAAGATGACTGTGAGTAATGAGCTGCAGCCGCCCTGTACATTAATTCCTGCTCCCTACAGAACAGAACCACCATCCCCTTTGTTAGTGAGAGCAGGTCTGCCTCCTGCTCGGTGTGTTTTGTAAAAAGCGAGGAAAGCGAAAAAGAACCTCAAGGATGTGGCTGTGATTGTGCCGCGATGCCAAGTCTAGGGTGGGGCTTAGAGAGGTAGAAGATAGAGAAGGGACAGGGATAAATCTAGGTGGTCTCCTGTCTTTGTGACAAGTCTCTGTTTGGTCCCAGCACAGCAGTGTGGCCCCACTGTCCACTGAGCACAGTGAAGAAGAAAGGTGTTCCTGGGACCCTAACCTGTTGTTAGAGCCCATTTTGTAGTCACACAAGCTGCAGTCACCATTGTTCTGTCCGGGTAGCACACACACCGCAGCATCTGCTGAACAGAGCTCGCTGGTTTCCTTTATGCTTAATTTAATTAGTAATTTACCGTAAGAATCATCCAGCTCTACAGGAATGTTTTTGTTTTCGTTTAAAGCATATGCTAAATAAGTAATTCATAGTAATTTAAAGATCTCCTGCACACCTTTTTAGTACAACCTGGCCCACATTGTGTTCAGGCACAGAATATAACAAATCCTACTAATTTCAAGCAACTGGCTTAAGGTCAGTCTCCTTTGTGTTGCGTGAATGTGGGAGGCCTGTGGGTGGGGCATTAAAATGGCGGTGGTGTTGGGGTGGGGTGGGGTATGGGACAGGGCTGATGGCCTCTTTCATTGCCCACGTGACACCCACTACACGAGAGCCTCTGTATCTGTGCCTCTTCCGGCCTCCCGCCCCTGTCTTCACATAATCCAGGATTTAATGCCTCTCATATGCTCTGTTTAAACACCTATAAATATATCTTGGATGTGCGGATTGTGTAAAGTGCAGCTTGCACAGATGACAGAATTAGCCCAGAATATGAAACGGCCTTTCATCGGGTAGAAGGTGCCTGTAAGAAGCACTCTGTGCTGCAGGGTGTTGCTCAGACCGAGCGTAAGGGACGTGACCAGTGCAGCGAGATGTCAGCTTGGGGTTCAAACTCCTTGGTGGCCGGCAGGGTGCGGGCTGCACTCATCATCCACGCTTGTGGGGTTTGACAGCCTCGTATGACTTAAGCACAGCTGGATGTGATGTGAAGATCAGGTCGGGAAACGGGAGCTGGGGGCTGAGGGGAGGGAGGGTGAGAGAGGAGAATGCGCAGGGAGAACATTTGAACCACAGCTCTGAATGGCTAAACCCTTCCACTCTCTCTCTCTCTCTCTCTCTCTCTCTCTCTCTCCGTCGCTCGCTCTTTTGCTCGCTCACTTGCTCTCTCTTGTCATGCACTTTGACAAATGGTAGAAAGATGGTCAGCTCGCCATACTGTCTCAGTGAGGGAGGCAGGGAGGAGTCTGGGAGAAAGAGGAGTAGGAGGGGAGGGGAAGCGATGGGAGGCACACACAAGACTCCCTCCCCCATTGCCCGCCCAGTCTCGGCTACGGCACGGCGCTCAGCTGATTGACAGGAAGTGAGAGCGTAGCCCGGCCCTCTCTGTCTTATGGGTGTGTGCACACGCTGTGGGGCAGGACGGCAGAACGCCAGGCAGGAGCCCAGACCGGTTCTCTCTCCTGTCTGCCACCATGTAGGCTTTCTTGGCGAGCTCCTCTCCGCTCCCGACACCTTGCCTACCCGATTTGAGAGAAGTGAAGCCAAGGCAACAGAGAGGATGGTGCAGCGCTTCAGCCTCCGTAGGCAGTACTCAAAGGTGAGCCTGTCACTTTTCTCTCTTCCTTCACGGCACGTGAGCTCATTGTCTCCGAGACACGCGAGAACTTGGCCGTTTGGTGCAGCTGGCATTTTGCTGGCAGATTTTTGTGTTTGACGGTACTGGAGGAGGTGGAGGTTAATCTAGCAGGGTGGGCTCTGCTGTGTGCCCTCTGTGGTTCTCGTGGTCTCCACAGGAAGTCCTTCGGTTTTAGGGAGACGTGAAGACAGGGACTTCACCTCTGTGCCACCTGTGTTGGAGAGATCCTGGCTGATGGGGGGGGGGGGGGGGGGGGACNGGGGGGGGGGGGGGGGGGGGGGGGGGGGGGGGGGGGGGGGGGGGGGGGGGGGGGGGGGGGGGGGGACAGGACTCTGTGGGGTTACCTGGGGTGCTGTGCTGGGGACGCATGTCACCTTTTCTAGTCTCTTTGGGGACGACAGCAGTTGGGAGATTCAGTCCTCCACCTCGTGCTCACAGACTCTGCGCGGTTTTTTTGTGAATAATCCCTCGGACCTTCAGCACTACATCAAAGGTAGCAGCGCAGTGAGAAATCTTTTCACATGTATGTCTCTGTGTTAAGCTCTAAGAAGTGTGATGGAAAACTGCGTGGGACTGATATGAAGGTGCAGAGTTCCATCAGTGACTGAATTCAAAATCCTCCCTTCTTAATTTGCCTGAGTCTTAAAAAAAAAAAAACACCATTGATGCAAAAATACTTTGCACAGGAAGTTAAATTGGGCAGCAGAGTTTTTTAGCTTCTCCATTTCACGTTGAAACGCATTTCTTTAAACACCTTTGCTTTTTATAGTCTGCATGGCTATCGGTGAACGTGAGAGTGTGTTTAAGGCATTCTGGGTTTTGCCCACACTGTACAAACTGTTCTGGGCTTAGATTTGCTGTCATGACAGGAATTGTTGTAACTGTTTGACTGGATGACAGGATTAAGCTCTGCACTTCCATCCTCGGTTTTCATATAGAAGCACTTCTAAACATACACCCAGTCATTTTGTCAAAAGTCTGACATTGTGTTTCCTGAGCAACACAGTTAAAGCTATAAACACTCATTTGCTTTAATAAGAGATGGGCACCATATGCTATAGTCAATACAGCTGCTTCCTGGTGCTCAAAGGACCTGGGTTTGAATCCAACCTCCTTCTGTAGTACCCTTTAGTAAAGTGCTTACCATGAACTGGTTTTGTAAAAAAAAAAAATGCCATGTTGTACAAATGGGAACCATTGAAAGCCACTTTGAAGAAAATTGTCAGTTAAATAATAAGCTTTTTTAAGTGAGTATGATCTTTCCTTTTATATAATTTTATGGTTAGTTTCAGGAAGACAGAGCTTTTGTTGCAGTATGGTGTGAGCAGATGGTCTTGTCATAAGAGTTGTTGCTAGCCAGATGCGAAATTTGTTTTTAGTTTGACTGATGGTGGCTAAAGAAATAGCTAAAATGGCAGTTTGTACAAAACCAGGGGGCAATGGCAGAAGCCCTTAACATGAAGGCGGAAGGTCTAGTGTAGACCCAGAGAGATCTTGACCTTAGGACTTTTTGGCTGCCGTTCTGTGCAGGTTCTTGCCACTCATTTGGACAAGTAGTCACCCAGCTTGAACAAATGAAATACTGTCTGGTTGTCAATGGTTTAAAGAGAGCTGGCAGGGGGCCACAGGCCACTGCCCACCAGGCCTATGGCTGAGAGCCAGCAGCCTGGTCACAGGTAAAATAAAATTGTATGCAGTTTGGTGACATATCCCCCCTGCGGTGCTTTTCCATACCGTAATGAAGTTTCTGTGCATCACGTCCGTGAACAGCTGTTTTCAGGTGTCTTCTCTGTAGCAGTATCCCACAGATCGCTTGGCTGGGTGCCATCATGTGAGACGCCTATTCATGTGACACCGGCCTCCTCTGATTCCACTAAACAGCAGAAAGCGCCACTCCCGGAATCATCCGATGATGGTGTGATGGGTGTGTGTCTTTCCCAGCTGCACCGCACTGTTTGCAGCGGGGGAGTTATAACCGGGTGGATTGAGGAGTAAACGATAGTCACCTATCTCTTAACCCTCTTGAACTTTAACTGTGAACATCTGTGTGAGGTTCTCCCCTTAGAAAAGACTGTGATATCCTTGCAGACTCATCCCAGCTCCTTGTACGGTTCATGTTGTGTTGAATCTGCTAAGCTTCTTATAATTATTTAATTCAGTTAATATTTTTTTTTAACTGAACAAGAGCAGAATAGAACTGGGTCACAACGATACAGGCACAGAATGAGTTTTCCGAGAAAGTAGTAATGCGCACGGATACAGGTAAATAGAGCTCTGCAGCCAAAGCTTACAGTACTTAGCAGGGTAGTCATTTGGTGAGTCTAAGAAGTTCCAGAAGGATGACCAAACATTGCAGAATTCATTTGAATCGTGTGGTTAAAATGTTACCTTTTCATGTGGAACAAAGTTAGACACTTGAGTCAAGTGAAGTATATGTACAGGGTTTCCTTCCCCAATGTGGAAGAGCAACCTACTCTGTGTATCTCAACCCACCAAATGCCTTTTGTTTATCCTAATTTTTTGTCGCATATTAAACGCCCCAGTTGGTATCTGTGGCTCCTCTTGGAACCTGACGGTCATTTTCCAGTTAAGCCATCAAGAATAATCGCTCTCAACTACACTGTCCCACGCTTTCATTTCCTGCTGCTGACCATTGTTTGGTTTCTACGGCTGGGCTCATACGAAGAGGAGACAGATATTTACACTGAGGTGGTTTCGCTACGTAAGACGCCCCTGGACAATGTTGGCTTTTTGGAGCAATTCATTTTTCAAGGTTATTGATTTACTGCTGTATTATTCCCCTAGATCCTCTCTCTTTCACATCCCCAGCTCACTCTCTTTGTTCCAGAAACCCAGCAGTCTGTTTGTCTGGACGGGCAGAAAGTCAGAATCTGAGATTGGACTGTGCCAGTCAGTCTCTGGGGGCCTGGTTGGAGATGCACAGTTGGCTGCGGGCTCCAGCACCGCACCCCTGTCTGGGTCCTGGGGGCCAGTGGGTGTGCAGACTGTGGAGGTGCTGAAGGTTAGCTGTAATCCCCAGACACCATCCCAGCCAGACAATCCACACACAGCTTGCCTCTGGGCAGCGGCTGAGCTTTTCACTCCCAAGGGTTGTGGATTCGTTTGTCTGGAAAGGGAGGATATTTCAGTCGAAATTTGCTATCGAGATGTGTGTATTTTATCAAAGTTTGCGTCCTGTGAATGAGGTTCCTTTGTCATTTGTTGTGCACGTGGTATTACAATAAGTTTCATTAATATTTATCCAATAGGATGTACATCGCTGTACCTGTAGAAGAACACCTTTCTGGTCTTTGTGCTTCAGCGGAAAAATTGGGGTTTTAGGAATGATAACTGGATAAGTGGGAATTTTTCCTGAGAAATCTGAATTGTGAAGGAGTTCATCTTGGTACTGACTGAAGTATAATAGTTTGACAGCAGTCATTTATCGTTTCTTGATAAATATGTTTTTGTTAAACAGCTTACGGTGTGAGTTTTACTACTGTGCTCGTAGTTATTTTACTCATTTATACAGCTGGATGATTCCTACTGTTAGAATTCAGAGTAAGTACCTTGATCAAAGGTATTACACAAGCAGCGGGAATTCAAACCCAGGACCTTCTGACTACAAGGTGTCTGGACACTACACTGCCTGCGTGTCTGAGCTTTCCTCAAACAAAGTCATACAAACATGTCCAGGTCATAGTGCCCAAACTTGCCTGTTGGCCTGTAGGTGTGGCGTGGTGGTGGAGATGTAGAGAAGGCAGCCGAACTTCTCATAACGTCTCGATAATCTGCGGTGGACCAGTGTGCTGGCATACACCAACGTATGATAGCCACGTTCCTAAAATATAAAAATCTAAAATTCCAGTGTGAAAATCCACATTCCATTATCTGAGATGTACCGACTGGTTATCTGCTTTAGGCTGGAAGAGCAGGCATAACTCTCCCAGGCAGAAGATATTGCCTTTTAAGTTGCAATTTTCGAAATATAGCCCGTAGGCAAAGTAGGACGATGCACACACAGCTGTACATACCACCGTGGATTTTCAGCCAGCAGCATTCCCTCCTTTATTGATACACACTGCAACGTTTTACTAAGTGTTCAACGGAAGCTGGTGAGTGATATTTGTATTTAGTAATATCCTGTATGACTGGCACGCTCAGAAAGGGAGTGTGTCGAGGCGTGGAGAGTCGGCTCATTATGTATCACATCCGCCGCCACACCCGGATAAACAACCTGCATGTGAACTCTCAGAATCCCATCTTGAACTGTGTTGCTCGCCGCAAAGGTTCATCCTGCCGCAGGCCCTTTTAGGCCAGTTTGTCTGCACATGACGGCTGCTTTGAGTGAGCCGACACACTTACACCCTGCACAGTCACTTGTTTGTCTTCTTCCTGATGTCGTTTTGCTTTTTTGCTACTCTTTTGTGGCTTGAAGGATTTTTTAAAAAAATCAAATCAAGCATGCCTGCCTCTCAAAGGATGGTTTGATGCGATGTGCTGAAACTGTAAATATTTTGCAGCGCAATCTGCAGCAGAAGCAGAAGTACACCGGCTGTCTGGGTTACGCAGGAGGCTCATACAGAGCTCGCCTTGTTGCCGTGCCGATGGTGGGCTGCCCAGTGGGCCGCAGACGGTCCAGTGTCAGGCTTGCTGAGATGGTGGAAAACAATAGGCAGGGCATTCAGTGATGGTTCACCCGTCTGGAATCAGGTCCTGGCCTTACGCTACGTTACGGTCCACAGTGTCTGTGTCACAGCGTGTCAGCCACGTGTTTCTTTGGTTCCCGTCTTCACCTGGGTAACAGAGACAAAGCAAATAAATGGCTATTGATCCGAAGGATGTTAAGCTAATTTGTGGCACATTCCTCAGGGAGGACTTGAGAAGATGGGATGGTGTGTCTGCCGCTCTTGATTGTAATTACGTTCTCCTTAGCAGGCGGAGGGAGACGCAGAGGGTCCAACAACCACGTGGCGTATCTCAGTCTGGCCGAAGTCCCCCTGAAGCCACAGCTGTCGATTCCCTTATCCAGCCCGCCGTCTCCTGTATTTTTAGAAACAAGATTTCTGTTTGTCCCTTCTCATGTAACTACCATCTCAGGCAGTATAGGTATTACAGTCTACCTAACAAAGCACAATACAGGCAGTGTATTGAGGATGGTTGTGGGTGTCAAATAGTCACAGCCAGAAACTGTAGTCTGTTAACTGTGTATCCTGCTTTGTCATATTTCAAAATGTTGGGTTATGAATTTTCTGACAATGTTATTTTTACATTCGCTCATTCACACATGTACATATCGGCATCGTGTTCAGTTATTGGTTTTCTATGGTTTCGGTTAGGAGGAGGAGAGAATTGATGTTCTTTTGTACATCCACCCAGTAGAAGGCATTAGTTGAACCGATTTTCATGGTGGTTCTGAGTGTTGCTCAGGAATTGGTCAGTAATCAGCATGGAATAATTTTATATGTCCAATAATTTAAAATGACGTTTAATGTAGATGAAAGTTAGTTAGAATCTAACCCACAAATAAATTAAGGGACATCTGTATTATTAAGCTTTTGTTTTTTGTGATTTAATGGCAAAAGTGACTTTGGAGAATTGGACTAATGAAAAAACTGCTAGTCCTTATTTTGTTCTTAAGATGAGGAGTCTGTGAACTGTAGGTTTTTTTATAAGTAAGTATGAAAGTGGAAAGAATTTTTGGAAGTCTGGGCTTCATGCTTCTCTGAAATGATCCTCAACAAGTTACTTTGAGCAGTGGGGTCTCTGTAGGACCCTGTGAATTGCTCATATAAACTTCACACATTGCCTTAACCTCGGCTAGGTGGATTTAGAGGTAAAGTGACTGGCTTTGCATCATCTCTGCACAAAACTCGCACAACTTTGGTGAACCATCAACGCGGTGCTTTATTATTGTCATCGGACTCCTGAATTAATATTTACAATAATAAAGGGAAAGTGTGTTTAATTGTGTGATACTGGTTGTGGCCCATGAATGTAAAACTTTGAGGCTGCGACAGGGAATAATCCTCACCCTCATGGTCCATATGCAGATTTTGGTTCCATTTGCACTACTAATTACTCAACCTTGATGGGGATTTTGACCGAATGCTCTGCATGATTCAAATCGCACCAAAACTGAAAGTGCTGGCTAAGAAGCAGCCTTCATTCTTCAAATTTGTTCAACCAAGTTAGTGTTAATCCTGGAATAACTGTCCTGATTACAAAAAGATAAGTGAACATTCAGCTAAACGCTTTTTTCCTCTCCTAAATGCAAATGATAATGTTAATCATCCGAGGCCCAGAATAGCTAATCGTACAAGAGTTTTATAAAGTAAATAAAGGGCTTTTGCATAGTCATAAAGGCAGCCTATTTTGTTGTAGGTGCTCCTTTAAATGTAGTAGCTGCTAAAATTTAATTTGTAGTAACCTGATTAAAATATGTCAGCAGGTTCTCGGGGTGCATTTGGCATAACATGCATCTGTGTGACCTGCACTGATTTTTATACCGTGTATTAATCTTGCTTTGTGAGCTGAGTGTTGTTTGTCTTCACTGCTGTTTGTGGGTCTGATCTCAGTGTTTTCTGTACCGCCTCCTTTGGAGGGAAATGCTGCAGTGATCTGTTTGTCTGTATAAGCCTGGTATTTAGCCAGGGTCGTTCCCTGTGTGAAAAGAGGAGCACTTTGATGTTGTCGATTGTGATGCGCTCGCTCCCTCCGCGGCACCCGGATCGTTCATTCTCCCAGCGCTGGTGCTCCACCACCTTCATCGCTGTCGCTGGATGTCTGATTCGGACAGTCGTCCGATGCCTCTAGATGGCGGCTCTCCCTCGCCCTTAAAAATGGGGAAAAGCACCTCTGCACTCTCTGATGTCACATCCCTTCCCCAAGCAAGATAAAGTACACTTTTCCACCCAATGTCCACACACAGGTTTCCTAGAAATGGCTCGGTGTTTGTTTGAATGCTTAGTGTCTCACTGTCTGCTAATGGCTGGACGTCAAGTGTAATGTGTTTATAATGGATCGAGTGCCATCTGCGGAGCTGTGCTTAGAGAAGTTCGCTCCTTGCGTCTGCTCGACAGCCGGATGACGCTCAGCTCGGCTGTGATGAACTCCAGCTGCGCCCTCAGCTTCGCCGCTCTCCGTCCTCTTCCCAAACTCCGGTCGTTCTCATTTCCAGCAATTCCCACATTGCCCTGGGACCAGTGGTAATGTGGCAGTTTTGGGGGAAACAGCATCATGTCCACAGTCTACTGTGGTCTGTGCTTGTCTCTGTGCACCAGATTATTTTTTGGGTTCCCACCACACCGCAGCAGTGTTTTTTAATGTTGCAGAGGGTGCAGTCGGCAGGTAGCCGTCACTGTGCTGCAACGGTACAGTTGATCTCGCATTCGACAGGCCCTGCGAGAAACCCGTCTGTCTCTTTCCTGTTTCCGGTGGTTGTGCTGTGTGTGTATGTGTGTAAGTGTGAGAATGTTTTGGCTTTAGCAGCGTGACATTTTCTCAGTGTTGGTAGCCAACTCAGGCCTGCGCGTCAGAGCAGAGTTCCTCGCAGCAACCAAAAACGCAGCTCCTCTCTGAGTTTCAAAGCCAAAAGCTGCCACAGGGCGCATATTCTACATATTCATGCTATGTAAATAATAAAGACTCCCTTAATGGAGCTCTGAGCCTGGTGGACATCTCCTTTCTCCCTCTACCGATGGTGGTAAATGGACAGTATTTACAAGTCAAATTGACCTGCCGTGTGTTTTTTTACACAGTACGTGCAGACTTGCAACACATCTGCTCACTTTCATGTAACCATAGACAGCCTGTCAGCTGTAGTCTTCAGAGAAATACACAACCCCTCATTCTTTTTGTCACACACACACACACACACACACAGGTATGTGGGTTCTCTTCAACAGAATTAAATGTGTTGTTTTGTCGGCACTCGCAGAGAAAGGAAGCACGTTTGTAATGAGATGTTCTCACAGGAACTGAGGAGCTGTTTGTGTTTTCTTCTGGTGCTCATGCAGTCTTACGCTCACATTTTACACTTTAACTTTGCAGCTGTGCTTGAGTCTCTTGACTGTTGATGTTCAGACGTTCTGATCAGCAGCAGTACATCTCATGTCAGATGATGTCTGCGATGCTGACATGTAAGGCCGGGTAATAGATGATGCTAATTTAAGCCACTGAGCTCTTTGCTCTCACCAAGAAGTTCCTCCTTACTGATCAGCAAAAACACAAACAGGAATAATAAGCTACCTTATCTTGCTTCTGTTTCTAAGTCGTAATGTTAGCGTTACTGGGCGTGTGGCTCAATGTGTGTTAGTGTGTGGGTGTTGTGTGCTCCAGTGTCAGGAGAGGCCTACAGTGCTTTCTCCTTCTGTACATTAATAATAGATGAACCAGCTGGGGACTCCCTGCCCCTCTTCCCCCCTCGCCTTGTCCCTCCCTCCCTCTGCCCCTCTTTCTACCACATTCTTCCAACGCTTAACTGCTGGCTCCTCTCATAGCTCTCCTGTCATTAATGGCCAACATCTGACTGTTAACACACATTATCCAGACTCCCCGTCAACTTCGAGTTGCATCTCCTTTTGGACGGAGATTGACTGACTGCCCACTGGACCCGGGTGTGCCTCCCACTACACACTGCACTGCAGCTCATGTAGACAGTGGAGATGCTGAGGGACACAGTCTATGTCTGCGCCTAATGTCTCTTCTGTTTGAAGCCGTGCCACAGTCCTGACTCATGAATATTCACTTGTTTTCATAAAGTTAGCCTCTCACCCTTATCCAGTGTGGCTGGCATTGGTGTGCATTAATATAGTACAGGAGGCAGGAAGGGAAATAGGCCTGCTGTGTGTGTGTGTGTGTGTGTGTGTGTGTGTGTGTGTGTGTGTTAAAACACTTGGCCTTGATCTAGTTACATGTTTCTCTAATTACTTATTGGTACCAATGTGTTTATCCAAAACAGTTTGAAAAAATAAAATATTTCCCAAGTATATTGAACATTGAAATGTACCTAATTTTTAAAACCAAAGACACTATATATACAAGTGGAGGATGTTAAAGCAAAAATTTGTCTAAACACATTACATTGATGTCCATGTGGTTTTGGTGACCGCTGCTCACACCAGTTCACATCATGCTACTCGGCTGCTCTTCCTTCCGCCAAACATTGTTTTTTGGTTTTGCTCTTATTGTACAGCAGCCAAGGGGAAGTGTCTGTTTCTATTGTGCCTTTTCACAAATAGCTCCTTCAAAACCACATTTCCTTTCTGACATCCCCGGCATGTGATGATACTTCAGGTGAGAGTGAGTTTGTTTGTTTGTGTGTGTGGGGGGGGGGGGGGGTTTT
>UFQX01000338.1:570628-587366 GCA_900497675.1 Arapaima gigas | reverse complement strand
GGGGGGGGGGGGGGGGGATTTTGCGTTTGGATTTTATGAGACGTTCCTCTGAATAACCTGAATTCAGACTTGTTTGAGCAAATGGTTCTCTGTCCCAGTGGTTACAGAGTGCAGGCCTGAAATCTTACACTGTTAGTCAATACAAAGACCAGATTTCTTAATGGTTGTCACCAGTTAACACACTGAAGTTCACTGCTCCTAGAAGCTCATGTCCTTCTCACTTGCATTTTGCTGCTGCTGTCTTCTAGCATGAGAAGTTCCTGAAATGCTGCTTCATGGTATTTTTTCAAAGAATCACCAAATGTGGCCTAAGTGATGTTTCTGTTACCTTCTGGAGAAAGTAAAAGATATTTACTGCAATATAAATATGTGTAAATTGTCCACGGACACTTTATTAAAGGTTGACTGAGTGTTCCACAGACCGTCAACTCGACTCGTGTGACACAAAAGCCCTGACAGCGTTTGCCCACTGAATGAGGCTTCGTCCCTGTCGATAATGAGGTTTGGTTCTTCCGCAACCTAAATAAACAGTTCGTCCAGGTAAGCGACCACAGCTGGACTGTCAAGAAAACACGCATCTGTCACTGACACTGAGGGCTACAGGAAGTAGCAGCACAGATTTTTTATGACTGATTATTCTGTTTTACATGTATAATGACAGTAATAAAAGGACAGCAAAAAACAAAAAAACAAAAATACCAAAGTAGATGATTGGAGGAAAAAGGGGAAAGGAGTTAGAAAATCATGACTAAGGTTGTGTGTTACGTGTGACTGATTTTGAGCATGTGGGTATTAAGCTTGGATTTAAATGTGGCCACAGCAGGTGGAGTCCTGGATATCCTTTGGTGGGGTGGGGGGGGGGGCGAGAGAAAGCATACCTCCCACAAAATGTAGACGAGTTTAGGGGCGCGTTGGAGGCCAAGAGGGGACTATGTTGGTCAAAGGTCAGAGAGATAAACCGGTGCCGAGCCACGAAAGGCTTTATACACAAGAATGTGGATTTAGAGGTCGACTGGAAACCTCACAGGAAGGCAGTGCAGAGACTAGGACAGGAGTGATGTAGTCAGTTGCAAATCTGATCACATAAACTAGTCTTTCTAACAGTGAACAAAAAATGGAGGGAAATAAATGACTGCTGGTTTATGGGGTTCCATTTAAATGGAAGTATTGCTTTGCTTAAACGTGGACATTTATTTTTCCACAACAGAGCGCTGCGACCTACACTGTTGTCCTTGAGCGGAGCACCCTCTTGTGGTCTTTCCAACAGCGTTTGTGGTTTTGCAAGAACGGAGCCTCATAAAAGACTAGATTTGTTCTCGAGAAGTTGGACGTATGTATGGGGAAATGACCGGTGTCCCTGTTTACAACCATCGTAAACATTCTTATGTCTCCTTCAATACATTCCATGCTTCTATAGAAGGAATTTAATATGAACGCAGAAGTTTAGTTGCAACAGGAGTTTGTTGCTGTAGAAATCTAAAGGGAAATATTCCCAAATTTTCCTTGACCCAGTAGGAGATGAAAGCACATTCCTGAAGTCACATATATGAAAAAGCCATAGATAGATGAACAAAAAAATCAGTGCTGTCTGAAATGCATCTCATGCTTGTAGAGTGTATATACAGTACTGTGCAAAAGTCTTAGGCACCTGTGGGCAAAATGCTATAAAGCGAGGATGGTTCCAAAAATAATGCCATGAATACTTATTAATCAATAAACCTTCTAAAAAGTGCAGTAGACAAAAAAACCTCAGTCAGATCAATATTTGGTGGGACCACCCTTTGCCTTTAAAACAGCATTAATTCTCTTATGCAAACTTGCATGCAGTTTAAGGTAGAGGTTGGTAGGTTCTTCCAAACATTTTGAGGAACTGGCCACAGTTCTTCTGCACACTTTGACTGTCTCTGCATGTCCTCCCAGACTGACTCGATCATGTTGAGATGAGGGCTCTGTGGGGACCAGACCATCTGTTGCAGGATTCCTTCTTTTTGCTCAAGATAGTTGTGTATGACTGAGATTGGGTGTTTGAGGTCATTCTCAGGCTGCACATGAATTTAGGACCAACCAGAAACCTCCCTGATGGTAGATAAAAATCTACCTGTACTTCTCAACAGGCATTGAAGCTGCGTGTCTAACACTTTTGCACAGTACTGTATATGTGCAGTCAAAACAGTGAAACATGACGTGATGCCTCTTGGTTTGAGTGATTGACGGGTGGCTTCCAAACTGACACTAAAATGTAATAATGAATTTACTGCTGCAGTAAACTGTAAAGTTTTCATAATCCTCACCTCAGGGAAGAAATAAAGGCAATGAGGAAGCTTTCAAAGAAAACATTAGAAAGTGTGTTGACATGAAAAATGCCAACCCCCACAGGGTTCTGCAGCCTGCCACAAAAGGCCTGAAAGAAACATCCTACAAACTACACACAAGTAAATAAACTGGAAATCTTTTGTCAGCTATTTGCTCCCTAGCCAGTTCATATTCTTTCGTTCATTCATTCTTGTTCCTCGCCCCTCAGTACAAAAACAGAACCATGGTAACAGCTACTGAACCATTGCGATCTCAAAGAAGTTGATTTATTTTCGGGATATTACTACTCCAGCTGACTTTTTCTGCAAAGTCTGCGTTGTGCTGCACGTGTCTGTGCTGTTAGTGATGCGTGACTTATTAACCGTTTAATGGTTTGGGTGAAACGAACATGATGTCTGCTTCCTGGAATGTAGAACCTGTCAGTGTGACGTGTAGCGGCAAAAAAATTGATGAACATCTTTTTCACACATAAGTGGTGCGATCAGGACGATCTATTTTAAACAGCTGGGTATTTACAGAAGCTGTTTAGGTTGGTGGGAGGTATCAATCTCTGTCTCTCTCTGACTTCTGTCAGCTCCTGGTTCCCCAATGGTGGTGTGTCCTATGTACCTGTTTGTATTACAATGCTAGCAGTGTCCCCCGTCTTTCGGGTACCTTCACAGGGGGATTGGGGGGGTTGGCCGCGGGGTCCGCGTGCGCTCTGTGTGCTTCGTGCCCTTCCAGGAAGAGTGCTGCCAAGCCTCGGTGCCAGCCGTCACTTCTGGGCAGCCTGTCAGAGGAGCCGCAGGGTCCACGGGGGCCTCGAGCACAGCAAAGAGGGGTGGCCAGCACAGGAAGGGGGGGCCCGAGCACATTTATTCTGTTGCCTGTCACTTCCTGCTGTTGAATAGATTGGCATGGTTTTCATTTTTTGCACCGTTTCCATCTTAGCCACTGCATTGTTTTGCCGCGCTGCAGTGTGGGAACTCAGCTTTGGGTCCGTGTTATATAATCAGATGAGGAATCTTGTAAACAGAATGAGTAAACAGCACCGTTTGTGGAGCCGATACCCACTGACACATGTCCAGCAAGCCTGCATGCGTTATTTATTTGTGGTCTGCATCGCGGTCACTTTCAAAGGCCTTCAGTATCGTAAAATGATGAGTTGGCTCTTTTTTTTCTCTCCATTGTGCAAATTTACATAAAAGTAAACATAAACGGAGGGATTTATTGCAAGGAGGCTGCTTAAAAGGTGTTAATGAAATTGTTTATTCTTTTTGAACTCGGTGAAAAAGGTTTTTAGATATCTTTCTAGGTACACTTGAAAATTTGTCTCCTGTAGTGACTAAAACATAATAGCTGGGTCTCAGGAGGTTATAAATTTAGAAAAAAGGAAGATGCGAAATCCTTACAAAAGCATAGTTTTGTTTTAAAGGCAAATACGTGCCATGTCGATGTAAAATTGCAGCCTCGAGCCGTATAAGCCTTCAGCATTCTTCAAGACGTGGGGACGACAGCCAGAAGATCCTGACCTGTTTGCTGTTTTAAGCCTGTTTTGCATGTATAATTGTTTAATCTGGACCTTTTTTAATTGTATGTTTGTGTAACTTTTAATGAGGTCATTAAAATCCACTCAGTCGCAGTGTTTTGTGTGGCGGGGAAGGAGGTGCACAATGTTCGACATGCCTGTTTGTGTGTTTTTGTGGCTCATTGTTTCTGTACACTATCCTCGTTCTGGAAGTTTGTCCTTTTCCTGGGAATTGAACAAAGGCTTTGCTCTGCTCTCTTTACATAAGCTCGCACCCTGATAACCCAGATAAACGTTCGAAAGCGAGCGCTATTTGCAGAAGGAGCCTCCCAAACAGGGGGCCACGGCCGTCGCCCTCCGTGTTTCAGCGCTCCAGCGGGTGCCGTGTGTCCCCCCCCCCCCATCCCTGACCCTCGCCTGGAACTTTCCAACCCGTGGCAGCCCCTGTATTTCGCTCATTGCCCACTTCTTGCTGCATTTTTGTCCCAGTGTGAGAGAAGCCTGTTCTCAGTGCGGTCGTACTTCTGGAAATTTCCCGGCTCAGGCTGAACGTTCCTCTGAAGCGTTCGTTTCCAGAGCTTGAGGGGGACGCTGCGTCCTGCGGCCTGTTTCTGTACGACTCCTCCGATAAGATGTCGCCAAATGGAAGGTTACCTGTCTACACTGGTACTGAAACATACAGTAAAAATGTGAGGTGATGCAGCTGAGTCTGTCCCGAGGGGTAGTTGCATGCTGGGTATTTTTAGAACCAGAAGCAGAAGTATCAGTATTTGGCAAACATCAGTAAAGAATGTGTGTCCTGTGGACGGAGAGAGATAAGACTCAACAGCGAAGGCAGTAGTGAAGAAGCGATGCAGGACACAACATCAGTGCGTGGCGCTTTTTGGGCAGCTTGTGTCGACCTGTAGTTAAACACAAGAAGCTGTTACAGCCCCACAGTGTGTATGAGTGTAACGGTCTGGAATGTCACACCACCCCACAAGGATCTCTTTAGACCTTGCCTGTTAATCGCTTAGTGCTGCTCTGTGGCCGAGATGCCGTTCTCTAGCGGACCGCACAAGCCAGCTCGTGTTCTTGGAAGATCGACAGAAATTCGCAGAAATGCTGAAGTTATTGAACATCCAAATAAATGCAATGAACTGCATGACCTTTGTCACTAATGTGACATGAGCATGTGGCTCTTTGTTATAACACCCTGTTTGTCCCATAACCTCCCTCTGCACTTCAGGATGTTTTTCTTCACGAGAAATGAGGAGTCTTATTTCTTATTTGACGCGAACAGGATGGTGCTATAGATTGCCGCGAGTTCCCAACAAATGGAATTCTGGGACATGCTTGAGATAGTTTGCTGATGTTAGTTGATAGCTTCTTCCAAACAGGTCTGTCTGGTCTTCTGGTCGACCTACTTAACGCCGGCAAAACCCACTGGTGTCACAGTTCAGGAATGACTTTTTTCACACTGATGCGACTGTTTGCGGTGGCACATATCCCGATTGCATCAGTGCTGCGGTGATGTCATGTTGCACGGCTCACGTGTCACTTCCCACATGGTTTAATTTAACAAGAAAGGAAACTGAGACTTGAAGAAACAGAAGGGCATGTTTAGCTCTGTCACAAATATATCAACTGCCCCTTTTAATCTGGGGACAGGTGACGCAAAAATTAGAGCCATGACTTTAAGTGGAAGGACGTGTTTGAATTGCACTTCCCACCTTTGACAGTATTTACCCTGAATTAATACAGTAAAAATTACCCAGCCGTATAAATGGGTAAATAATCGTAAGGAGATTAGGACACAAATCTAATACCGTGAATCAAATTGGTCAAAGGCGTCAGCTAAATCCATCCATCCATCATCTGTAACCGCTCAGTCTTGGCCAGGGTCATAGTGGTCTGGAGCCTATCTTGCAATCACTGGGTGCTGAGCTATGAAATGATACACTGGATGAGATGCCATTCCATCGCAGGGTGGCCCCACACACAGTGGAGCGTTTATAGTAGCCGATTAATCTGATACACATGTTTTCGGACTGTGGGAGTGGACCACACACGCGCTGAGTAACAGTCAGTTGTTTCTGGATTTTACTTGCCAGCAAATGCGTAAGTGATGTTCAAATCGCACTTGGGCGTATGCCGGTTTGCATGCGCACAGCGCGTAGATGTTTTTTGCCAAGTGACAACTAGCTGTGCTGAGAACAGTTCCCTGCCTAACAGCTGCCGTCTCTCACCTGTGTCTCATTGTAAGGAGGTGACTCCAGCGCAGAATAAAGTTTCCTCTGGTCTTGCTACCGTGTTCCTCGTGAATGAAGCCTGTTCCTGTGCATGTTGGAGCCCCGGGTGCTGAAGAGCATATACACAGCACCCTTACAATGCAGCGCAAGCTTACATAAGCCACCTTTCCTCTAAGCTTGTTTTGTCGCCCCCTCATTAATGCCTTCATTCAGCCAGCACCCCTCTGCCGGCCATGCAGGATATTTGGCAACCAGAACTTGCCCCCCCTCCTTGTTACCCCCGCTGCACTTTGCTGCACCACGTCTCCCCCTAATTGGTTCTGAACATCGTACACACACACACACACACACACTCTTCAGTGTATCTTTGTTGGTCCAGTCATATGACTGGCTGAGCCAAGGAAAGAGTTTGAGTGTCAGAGAAAGTTGTTTTACTTTTTTTTAAAATGAAGAAAGATTAGTAAGCTTCACAGGCAGGAAGAAGCAGAGTGTGTGAATTGCTGCTGCATCTCCAGAGACTGTAGCAGGGAAGGCGTGATGGAACCGGGTTCAACTGCAGTGTAGGGAGCTGAACCAGAAGGGCTGTTGTGAGTCCATCTTGCCTGTGTATTATATTGACAAAACATCTTCCGTCTTCTTCTTTTTGACTAGATTTGCATTTTATTTATTTTTTTGGTCCTTCCTCTTCTGCGGGCAGCCTCCTCAAGACTGGAATGGTGGGCTGGCTCAGAAACTGCTTTGAGAAGTGAAAGAAAACCGAAAGGCACTCCGCAGCCCCTCTGCTCCTGGTTCTTCTCTCTCACTCCCTCTTTCCTTTCACACAAGATCAGCTGGTAGATTCTCGTGTCTTTCTTTTTCGTCTGGAAACCGGAGGGTCTGGATGCAACAACTGTGGACGCGGTGAAGCCCAGTGCACCCGCCACGCACCTCCGCTGCTCGGGAACCGTCCTGCCGCCAAGTCAGCTTGCTGCTTCCCCTCACGCTGGTCACCACCTCACTCATCCTGAGCTGCTGAGACAGGGATGCCCATGGAAGTCATTCTCAGCCTGGTAGCTGACCATTCCTCTCTATCTGCCTCATAGTCTTCTGTTAGGCTTTGTTGGCTGTTGGTTTGTGTGAAGAATGTGGTGCTTTTTAATACTATTTATCCACTTCTGCGATGGGTGGCTGCAATGGGATGGTGTGTAAAAGTGCAACATTGTTCCAGGGTGCCGGGAACACAATGTTAACCTTTGACGCAGTCATTGTTTCACGTCTTTTGTTGCTTCTTTCTCTTGTTATGGTTGACAGAGCGTAGCACAGGAAATTTGGTCTCGATATGCAAAGTCATTGCGCTTCTAAAGAGGAAAAAAATTGCAGCAGTATCTCTGTTGTACACATTTTGTCTAATTTGGGCCCCGAGGTGATGGAACAGCAAGAAAGCTCTTATTATGATATTAAAAGCACTTGGTTTTGAAATACATTCTTGCATTCATTTACACAATGTGCAAAAGACAACTCTTAACCAAACCACTACTTTAGCTCACTGTTGATAGATGTATAAATGTGTGTTTATATTTGCTTTTTTTGTCTGCTTTTTGAAGGGGTGACAATGGACTTTTTATATACTGAATCTTCCCTGAGTTCCTCTTAAATGCAAATGTAAACACCTGGCTTGTTTCAGATGCTGGTTTTGTGTGTGTGTGTGTGTGTGTGTGTGTGTGTGTGTGTGTGTGTGTGTGTACACACTTGGGCATAAATGCGTGGCTGACACCATGAAAAGTTATATAATTGTCCAGAAATGTTGAATGGGGTTATTGTTGCCAGATTTTTGAGCTTTTGGAAGAATAAGACTGGATTTCTATCAAACTGGACTTTTGTAAATATTAGGGCAGCTTAATTCGGAAGGAGTTGGAGTTGTTTGACTTAGGCGGGTGTGAAAACTCGGGTTGGAACCGCTTCAAAGTGTCACTGTCATTAACATCTAAGTGTCAGATCAAATCCAGTGGCTCATTTAACCTCTTGGTCTCAGGTTCTTCCCTTCAAACTATTAGAATGTGACATCTGTGACAGATGTCTCAAGGATACCTGGGGGAGGAGTTGTCATAGATAAATCTGGACCTGCTGAAGTTTGAAAGTTTATGAACCAAAAATGTGTGCTTTATGGATCTTGTATTTATTTAGCTCAGGCTTTTTTCCCAAAGCACTGCTCTCCAAAGCAACCTGTACGGTGTTAGGTTTAAAAACTAGGGTACTTACAGTGCTTAACACATTTATACAACTCCTTAAATACATTTAGGACAAGTAAAGGGGGTTCTACAGCAGCAGGTGGGAGTGCAAAGCAGCAGCTCTACCCAGAAAGGTGCCAGTTGCTCCCACAAAATGTGACCAGCATGTGTTTAGTGCAGCCGTGCAGAATTCTGTATTAATAACACTTAGTAAACAGTGAAGTTACAGTGAACACTGTACACTTCTAGGGTGGTGGTTCAAGTCATTGGCTTCCAGTTTCAAGGTTCTCTGGTTGAATCCCGGTCCTGTTCTACTACACTTGGACAACATCCTAATCACTTTGTCCTGAGTAGAGGCGATCCGGAACCTAACCTGGAAGCAACGGGCCCGAAGCCGTGAAACGGCTTCTGGATGGAGCCCAGTCCATTGCAGGGTGTCCCCACTCACAAAGCATTCTCATACTACAGGCAATTCAGAGAGTCCAATTAACCTGAAACACATGTCTTTGGACCAGGAGAAAACCTGCAAACAGTCATTAATAAGCAAACCAATGTAAAGAAAGCCCTGTAGATGATCTTCCAGTCGAGAGATTTGGTGATTCTGTGCTAGCAAGATGTTTCAAGATTAGGGACAATGAAACAACGGGACAACAGGACAGGAGATCTCAGGGTAAAGCCCTTCTTAGTTTTACCATTGTTTGGTGCCCCTTTGTTGCGCGATTTCTTTATGTTCTGATCCCAGTTTTGGACCGAGACACCGTGTTGCTTCACCTCAGAAGAACAAGGGCCTTGTGTCACCAAGATGAAACTTGAGCAAAGCGCCTTAGGCCCCGCACCCTTGTCCTAATCTCCCGGTGGCCTCCGCAAGCATGCACCTCTGGTTACTCGGGCTCAAAATTAATCTGCTCAGGTCTTTTTGGAAATTACCTGGAACAGAGCTTTTTCATGTGAATGGCTGAGCAGTCTGCCCAGCTGATAGAGGACATGAGGACAGAACACTGGTTGAACCACGGCTGGTCTTTAGTGTGTGTGTGTGTGTGTGTGTGTGTGTGTGTGTGTGTGTGTGTGCGCGTGCGTGAGGCTGTAGCCGTGTGAAGCAGCATGCAGGAGATGACAGGGTGAAAAAGCGCTGGGTCTGAATTGGGGCTGGAGAATGACTGTTGGTGTGTGGTCAGGTGACAACCATAGGAGACAGATGTTTAATGGTTTAACTGCAAGCTGAGCCCCTGGCCTCTGGCACACAGGACCAGGCCTTCAGGAGAGCAGCCTGTTCTGCTCTACTCGGGGTTGATGGATGGTGGATTCCAGTACTCTCAGTCATGTCCGCAGTTTTTATGCTGCAGCCTGGAGCAGGACGGAGGAGTACAAATGGGGTGTGACCAGGGAGGAGGCAGGACCGCTGGTCCCATGTGGGATCTGTTATCCCAACAGCCTGTGTGTGTGTGTGTGTGTGTGTGTGTGTGTGTGTGTGTGTGCACAAGGCTATGGGTGTGTACGTGCCTGCTGGCTGCAATCAGTTCCTGTGGACAGTAAGGCCACGTCCTGCCGCTGGGATGCTGACCTGCCACGCCTCCTCGTGTTGCAGAGAGCCGCTGTGGGACCTTAACCAGGTGAGAGCTCCTCTCCCAGGAGCCAGACACACGGAGATGGTGCTCAGCAACTCCGATCGGCACGCTTCTCTTTTGCTGTTTATTTGCCTCTTGATGAGATGCCATAGAAAACAGGATTACTCCTGTCCTTGCGCTACCTGATATTTGGAGTATCTGTCAGTCACTGTTTCTGCCTGCTCTTTTTTTCCAGACAGATTACTTGGAACACGGTTAAGATTTACAAGAGTGATGCAAGATCAAGGGCACCAAACGGATTTGTTGTAAAACCTTGCCGGTGCTCTCCTCCTTTCTCAGTATTTTCCATAGTTCTACTAAATATTACATGTGTTCACAGTCTGACCGGAGGTGAAGCTTGGTTATTATTTTACTGTTGGGTAAATACTGAAGGATGTTTGTGTAAAACTGTTGATGTGGTCTTTGGGTCTGGAAGTGTTTGGGTATAAACAGCCTCTGTCTGGGGATCAGAGCTTCGCTCAGATAGGAGTCCTTCCTCAAGGTCAACTTCAGCTGCATGTGCATGTTCCTGGTACTTCCCTGGTGTTTCAACATCTGCGCTGCAAAATGTCCTAAGTTTACTATGCAGTTTCCTCTTTGTGGTATCGATTTCACGTCACACTTAACTGCAGTTCCTGGGTGGACAGCATCAGTAGGTTTTACATTTACTGTTTTTCATGCTGAAACCAGTCTTCCTGTTTCTGTCCCGCACAGAACATCTCGCCCTCTTGTGCAGACTGAAGTCGCAGATGGTTGCTCATTGACTTGCTCAATATGATGCCATGGCACATTATGCAGGTGTGATGCTCTGGGTGTTTTTCATGCAGCTGACTTGAGTTTAGAACCACCCACATCCTGTCCTGTAACAATAGCCTGAACCAGAGACACAAGCATCAGGATTCCTCACCACCCAATTCATGCACATCTCAGCATTCCAGGTGCCTGCTTGTCGTTGAGGGGCTTCCCTTTGCATTTGGTGCACACAAGCGTGAGAGTCCTGCTGTCCACGTTCTCGTGGATTCGCTGATAAAATACACCAGTTCCTACAGAAAAGTGTTGTTAAAAAGTTTGACTTGGAAAAAGTGTGAAATGGACTAGTGTGTAACCTTTCCTGACTCTAGAAGTTAAGCTGACTCTTCCCGCAATTTCAGCTCCACTGACAGACCCAGCTGAGCACTCTTGTCTATTCATAGCCTGGGGCTGCACGGTGGGCGATGACGCAGGTTTAACTCCACCGAGTGAGCTGTCGGCGTCCATTCTTTAGCTTGACCCCCTTCTCCTCATCTTTCCCTTTGGGGGGCCCTGCAGCGCAGAGCAATAGCAGGTAAAGCAGGATTTCTTCTCTGTATTCGGTGACGAGGAAGTACATGAGGCCGGTGTGCCGTAAAGACCCCTGTTTCGTGAAGGTCAGACTAGGATGGTCAGTTAAATGAAAGGTGATGTCACTGTTTACACGGCTTGTGACTTTCGAGCTCTTTTTCAGACTTTTGCCCGGGTTTCTTGATGTTGTCAGTGCATGTGAATGCGAGGTGGCTTCTCGGAGCTGAAGGGCGCCTGAGGGAAGGGTGGAGGGCGCGCGGGCAGCGTCTCTCCGTCTCACTGGCTGACAGAGGCGTTACTGAGTCACCGACTGTCCCGCTTGCAGGACATTTAAGGAAAGGGATTAAAACATGAGTCGTGTTAGGATTTCCCTGCACCTGTTTGTTACTGCAGTCAGCCGAGGGAACGGTGAAACATGCTGGCTGCTATTATTATGTTTTGATCTCTTCGGTGGGCTTACGGTTATCTTTGTGCTGAATTTATTTTTGGAATATTATCTCAAACACCAGCATTTTGTTCTAGGGATGCATTGTTCAGACATGTGTGATGTGTCGTCTGTTTGCAAGCATGACTCAAACTACTGTCAACTTATTTTTCCTTTTTAAAAATAAGATGACACAGATGTAAAGTAGTCAAAGGCCAGAGTTTCACTAGACGGAAAGCACCCTGAGTTGCAGGGTTATTCTGTGAAGAAAAATAAATTGTTGTCTTTTGCACAGTGATTGTGCAAATCGTGACTTTTTTATTGGAATTTCTTGCCCTTTCAGCCAGTGATCGTGTGCCTTTGGAGTGGGTGGCCTTTGTTTTCTGTTGGGGGGGGGGGGGGGTGGAGAACTTGTTTCCAAAAAACACTTTGCTCTTTCCCTGAGAATCCTAGCAGTTTCTCTGTTCCTTTTTTTATTTGTATTATTGGGGAAAAGGTGCATTTCACACACAACCCGCGGGAACAAATGTGGGTGGTGGTGTCTGGCACTGTGGAAGACATTTTTACACCTTTAGGCGTGGTTTAATTGTTGAAAACTGTGTGCCACACTTATCTTATGATTTTTTCCACCGTTACAGCCGACATGCGTAGTGATGTTCCGTTCAGTGGAACCAGCTCAGCCCAAAACACTCATTTCACGTAACAGCATTTCTAGGGACAGGGCTCTCAGGGATGGATGAAAAGCCAAGGCGTGATCTAGGAGAAGAGATTGCTCACACCGTGCCAGATTTATGGTAATCTCTTGGGCTTTGTTACCCGGGAATGATGTCATCCTTGAACAATGCAGGTCCTGGCAGTATCGCTGTTGTTTGTGAGAACTTGTCATTATTCCTGGGAAGACACACTTTTCAGGTCGCGCAGGTTTACTTGCAGTAAGCACCACTGGGCTCCTGCCTTGTTGTCCTGTCAGGCTTTCAGACTTCAGTATAACCCTGGATTGTTATTCTGAATGGAACACAAGCAGTGGGGGAGGGTTGAAGGGCAGAAGCGTCACTGTGGAGGACAGTGGCATTTATTGGACCTGATTGCTCCGTACCAGCTAGTGAAGGGTTCAGAACTCCTTATCAGAGCTGCTCAGGAGGAAAGTCCCCATTTCCGTCTGTGCTCTGAGGCTACTCCAGTTCACAGCGGTTAGCTGGCACGCCAGTTTGTTCTTTCCCCAGCCTTACATTTTTGAGCTTCCAGTCTAGCTGCTTAGATAAAACAGTTCATTTTAATGCCTTTGATATCTTGTGTTCGGTGTTCGTCTTGTACATCAGTCAGGCTGTGGTCTCGGGGCTGGGAGTTGAGGCCATCGGGTTCTGCCTGCACCTCCAGCAGGCTTTGGATCATCTTACCACCTCCCAACACCTATTTTAATATGAACAATCTGAACAAAACAGTGGACTTCCTCTGCTGAACCTCCTCAGTATCTTTTGTTCTTTGAACTCTTACGGAAAAAACAACTTTTGTCGTCCACTAGGGTTAAACGATTTAACTTGGTTGACTTTTCATGCTGTGTACTGATGATCACAGCACCGGCTGGTGGAAACGTAGACCTTGGTGGCTGCAGGTATGTCAGGAAAGGTAAAGGAAACGGGCCTGGGTGTCTCTCCTGTGAACACAGTGAATGTATATGGCTTAAAGAGGCGGCATCTCTGGACTGACCGGAGCCACCGGTAGCACCAATGGCCAGTGCTGCTGGAACACGGCAGCTGGACACCATCGCCATCTCACACTGAACCCCTCAGTCTCCATCCCTCTTTGTCTCTCTCTTCAGTTTCACTGCAGCTTCAGAAAACAAGTTAAATAAAGGTGAGCTTTACAGATACTTTAAATGATAGTCAGTAGGAGATGGACTGGTGCACATTTAACGTGTTCTGTCACCATGTTCAGATTTCTGCACGCAGAAATGAAAAGATCATCAAAAGTGAACTTTAAAGCCAAAAAGGAACCAAAATGTACTTAATTTGACAAGTAAAATTATTAAATGCTTAAATATACATTAACTTTGAGTGCTTCAAACAAAATATGTGGTTTGTAGGCGAGAATGTGAAATGCACGTAAAAAAAAAAAATATATATATATATATATAGATTTTTGTTTTGACTGGCCTGCAATGATGTTGCCCAGAATGACGTCGATGTTTTTAATTCCCCAAACTGACGGCGTTGAGCGCGCGCGCGCAATTTCCGCGAGCGCGGGCGCCTGGCACGCGCCTCCAGCTCAGCTGGCGAGGGGCGGAGCCTCCGTCAGGCGATGATGTAATGTGTCCTGCTTGGAGGAGGCCCCGCCCCTCTGCTGGGGGGCGGAGTGTGGTGGGGTGGGGAGTTTCAGGTGCGCCGAGTTTCATAGCGACTTTCGCGGCGACTTTGAGAGCGCGCGGCTCGGTGGTGTTGGCGCTGCGCGTGGTTCTGTGTTCGAGTCCGGAGAGATGCACTGGGAGCAGGTTCTGCGTTTGAGGAATGGAAAGGTGAGCCCCGCGTGGGTTTTCAGTCCTTATTTAAGCTCAGGAAACATTTGTTTTTGGAGAAAGTGAGTGTTTCAGGGCGGTAGTCAGTTGTACTGCTGGTTTGCAGGTGTGTGTGTGTGTGTGTGTGTGTGTGTGTGTGTGTGTGTGTGAGTGAGTGAGTGAGAGAGAGAGAGTGAGCTGAGCTCTGTCCGGTCATGCGAGTGTGGTGTCAGTTGTGTTCTGAGTGAGATCAACTGCTCCTCCGTTCGTTCGCGGTGTTTCCTCCTGATCGACACCTCGCTCTACCTTTGTTCACTTGTGATGGTCATGAGAGCCTGTTCATAGGCAGTAATGTGTAAATCCACACACACGTGCAGCATGTAGGTGAGAGAAGCCAAGTCGTGTTAAAGTTATTGATTTGTCTTGTCGGCCCTGTTATCTCTCAGGTCTCTTTTGGCACTAATGGGTCCATTTTGTGAGGACAGTGTTCCGTCTGTGGGCTGGAATTCTCTTTACTCACTCTACCAGCAAAGCTCGTGTGTGTGTGTGTGTGTGTGTGTGTTGTGTTCTGGATGTTATTGACAGCGTGGCACTGTTTTGTTATAAACTGTGTGGAAATGTTTCTAGGACACCTTTACTGGCCTGGAAATTATGAATATTGTGTCAGCGGAGCGGTGTGTGTTTGTTTTTCTGTTAAACGTGAAACTTGTGTGTAGGAAGTCAGACAGTGATACCTAATTTGCGCTCCGGATGTGTTCTTGAGAAATGGATCTTAAAGAAATAGATGGATAAGAGGTCATTAATATGGCATATTGTATAAATGGAGCTTATATGTGACATGGAGTGGTTATATGTTTAATAATGGACTGCTTTGTGGATAACAAATGTAAAATTAAAAATGAAATTTTAAAAACACGCAGAATTACTCACAGGACTAAACTAAAGCAGCTTTGTTGCTACATCCTACACCATTTTGCTATAATCGGTATTTTTGCATTTTATTTCCTTTGCTTTCTGGATTGTTCCTCATTGTGGAACGTGTGACTGAGGTGTGTCTGTCTTCCTCGGGCAGATCGAGCGACTCGAGGTCAGCGGTCTGGCACAGACGCCGAACGCGGTGGCCTGCAGCACCGATGGCGCCTACCCCGTGGAGGACAGCACCCCGGATCCCCAGCGCACCAAACAGGCCATCACCCAGCTGCAACAGAAGATCCTCAAGCTTACGGAGCAGATCAAGATTGAGCAGACGGCGCGCGACGACAACGTGGCCGAGTACTTGAAACTGGCCAACAATGCCGACAAGCAGCAAAGCGCCCGCATCAAGCAGGTGTTTGAGAAGAAGAATCAAAAGTCGGCACAGACCATCCAGCAGCTGCAGAGGAAGCTGGAGCACTACCACCGCAAGCTAAGGGAAGTGGAGCACAATGGCATCCCACGCCAGCCCAAGGATGTCCTCCGGGACATGCAACAGGGCCTCAAGGACGTGGGGGCCAAGGTGACGGGCTTCAGCGAGGGAGTGGTGGATAGTGTGAAGGGTGGCCTCTCCAGCTTCTCCCAGGCAACGCACTCTGCCGCTGGGGCTGTGGTCTCCAAGCCCAGGGAAATCGCCTCGCTGATCCGCAACAAGTTTGGCAGCGCGGACAACATCCCGGGCCTCAAAGACTCCCTGGACGAGACCCAGGGTGAAGACGGCGCCAGGCCCCTCGGCAGCCAGCTGCAGTCCAGTCCCAAGTTCGGCAGCGAGGACGACTGCTCGAGCGCCACCTCCGGCTCGGCGGGGGCCAACAGCACCACCGGAGCCCCAGGTGGACCCCCCAGCTCCAAAACCAACACACTGGACAACATGCAGAGCTCAGGCTTTGACGCACTCTTGCACGAGATCCAAGAGATGCGCGACGTGCAGAGTCGGCTGGAGGAGTCGTTTGAGAACCTCAAAACTCACTACCAGAGCGATTACACCTTAATCATTCAGGCCCTGCAGGAGGAGCGCTTCAGGTAACCCGGCCTCCCTCACACCGCGCTTTTGTCTCCACTTACAGCTCGATGCGATTCACTTTCACACTCTGATGGGCCGCAGTGAATGGTGATGAGGGGCATCTTGGGAGATTCCGGGCACGTTTTGGATCTTCGGGTTTCTCACGAGTTGGGGGCAGCAGGTGCTACTGCTGACCACCTTATTTACCCTGAATTGATATTAAAAAAAAAAAAAAGAATTGCCCAGCTGTATGAATGACGAGAGTTTGAACTCTGGTGACTGCAGTCAAACCACAAAACACAACTCGGTAAGTGTTGTACGCAATAGTGCTTACTTTATCTCCACCCTTCCCCACATGTGGGTGGAAGGAAGGGCCATGAGGAACTCGGATGATATTTTTGCATTTTTGTGGGTTGCTAAAGGAGGTCAGTAATGCTGACCGGGGGTAATAGACGTTCCTGCTTTGCTTTGTTTTCCGACAAGCAGCTTTATGGGATGTAGAAGGTAGTTGTCGTCGCTCAGCTCATCACTCAGCCTTCACGTTGTTTGTGTTCCAGATTGAGATCCTTATCTCTGTAGGTTTCGTTCCCAACGAAAGTTCAGTACTTAATGTCATTATCTCTGCCCCCCCCCCCCCCCCCCCCCCCCGCCCCCCCCCCCCCCCCC
>UFQX01000338.1:485567-561430 GCA_900497675.1 Arapaima gigas | reverse complement strand
CCCCCCCCCCCCCCGGACCACGGGGGACACTGGAGCTGCGACACTGTGACACTCACCGTCTCGGCCCTTTTGCGACTTGTTCTCGGCCGCCTGTGTCGCGCCTGCAGTTTATTGTTTATATTTGTATTTATTTATTTCCAGGACCGGACGTGTTTCTACGTCCAGACGCAGCACGTGCTGAACCTGGGGGTTTAAATTTACTATGTGGCTCCAAAGGGCCGGAGGGAGATCAGGTTCCCAAACAGAGCAAAACAAACAAATGTTGAGGCGTAAAAAGAGCAATAAAATGGAACTTTCGTCCCTTCATAAGCCGAGCGGGACGGACTGAACGGCGGGCGATTGTAATAAAAAAAACGCTGAAAAGGTGGCGCAAACCGGACCCCCCACACCGCCCACCGCCAGTCAGTCGCACCAAACGCGAAAATCAAACTTATAACGAAGTTTAAGTGAAAAAGAAAATAAACAGAAGTCGGAGGACAGGAAAAACGTGGAGAAGCACGTGTTTGTGCGCGAGAAGCGCGACGTTAAAATAGATCCAAATCAACAATTAGATGCTGCAATAGTTTAAAAAAAGACCCCCCCCCCCACACACACACACACACACACACACACACACTACCTACTGTGCGTCTATAAAGTTGGCGAGACAAAGGAACATTTGTGTTGTATTTGGCGCGAAACCCGAGTTAAGTGCCATTCTGCCCAGAATGGAGCCAAAATACCCCGGAGCTCGACTGCGCTTAACAAGATAAAATTACCACAATCGGTCAGACGTGTATAAATGTGTAAATAAATCACATTTTATTAGCGCTGTCATTAAACATGATGGAATTAGATGTGGGGAAAAGGCGCTCCAGCTAACACACCGTGTCCCCCGTGGGCGCGCGCTGCCTTTCAGAGGGGGTTTAGCGGGTTTAAAATAGAGCAGCTGGAGGTCTCCGCGTGCGGACAGTGACTGACAGGCGCTAAAAACGGCGCAGAGGCGACAGCTGCAGTTCGAACCGCCTCGTCCGTCTCGTCCCTGGGGGGCGCTGTAGCCTGTCCGTGGGAGAGATTCCACCCCACCCCCCCACCCCCCGGGCTGTAGGTCTCTCACAAGTGTCCTGGTCGCCCTTCCCGTGTTTGTGTGGATTTGCTGCTCCGGTTTCCTCCCACATTCCGAGCTGTCGCCCCCTGAGTGTGAGAGCGTCACCTCCACTGATCCCCCCCCCCCCCTACACAAGGATGTTTTGCCCCGTAACCAGACAGTTTGTCAAACACCCCCAACTGTGATTTCTGTGCATATTCAGCAGGTTCCTGGCGGTAAAAACTGTAAAATTGGACCGTTATTGACGCCTCACACTGACTGGACGCCGTCGTCAGCAGAAAAGCCGCCATTTTTAGCCGAAAATATAATAACAAAACTTCAACAGGCCGTTTTTTCCACTCTTCGCGACATGAGACGCTTCAGCTCATCTGTGTGTTGAATGAAGTCCGACGGAACGAAGAATTCATTCATATTACAGAATTATTTACATATTCGTTTGCAGAGCGATTTAGAAACTCGGTACGTCGAACTGAGATTTACGTCACTGACTGGTTTTGACCACAGGTTCCCATGAAACTGAGTAATAAACTTATGAAAGTGTTCGAGTCTTTTTCAAGCACCGGTACATTATTTGTTTAATGTATAACCGCCTGTAAGTGACGCCGTACAGGATTCCGTCATTAATTAAATGCGCCGTTTGTCGGGGGACTCGATAGTATAAAGTACCGGATGCGCACAATGGAGTGGAGTCGTGATTCAGTCCGGTGGTCGTGACCTGTGCAGCCCCCCCCATACACACTTCTAATGTACACTCTGACCTGCGCCCCCCCCCCCCCGTTACCCTGTGGCACAGAGGTCCTCATCCATCCGGGACCCCCCTGTGCGCCACTTCTATTCCCGGGAGGCCGGGCACCTTCCTGTCGCGAGATAAACGGGGCGGTTAGAGTGTAACAAGAAGAAGGAGGGTGTAGCGATGACCACCCGCTGTCCCCTGAAGGACTCCTGTGTCACTGCAATACAGGGTACTGCAGAGGGGGGTTCGACCCAACACCTGTCACGCTGTAAAGCTACGGCTCTAACTACTGCGCCACCCGTTGGCTGAGTGACGCAAGGCAACACACAGCACCTCTTTATGAAGCTCCACGGCTCCTCGCCATCGCGGTGTTTTTGTCCCCGTTTCCTTTTGCGTCTCGCGCCGCGTCGCTCTGGTAAACATGGTAAACTGTTTATTGCCAGTAACTCCTGTCCCTGCTGCCCCGGCGGCTGCGGCCAGATCACTTTTGTTTTTCTCTTCCAAACTGCACGTTTGTGTCGGCGCCGTTTCGGAAGTTTGAGCTCCGCCGCTGTTTTATTCTTTACTTTGTTAAAAGCCCGCTGAAGCGGACGCTCATGCGCGCCAGACGCGGGAAACGCGAACGTCATTTAACAAAGATAATAAATGCCGAGCAAAACGAGCCCAGCCGCTGTTTTGGTACAAAAACAAGGTTTAAAACAGTTTTAAAACCACAATTTTTATTCGCTCTGAGTCCGAACAACCGTTTTAGCAGTTAGTGACATTTAACAGTGAAGATGCTGGAATGCAGAGGCTGGAGAACAACTGAACTCTTCCAAGAATTTCTTAGTAACTCAGTTTCGCATCAACACGCAGTTTATTATTCATCCGTGAGAATTTTTCTAAACAACTGTGAGAGAAACTTCACAAATCGTTTTAGGCAACATGTCCTCGTAATACTTATCAAAATGATCGATTCTTTTTGAACCACCCTGTACTTTTATTCAGTACTACTGACAACTGATGCGGTAAAATGTACAGATTTATGACCAGACGAGGAGTTTCCGAGTTTAAGGCTGTGCTTTAAACCTCGGTCCTCCTACACAAATAACTTATGAGTAACGCGGATGACCAGGCGCCGTCCCGCAAAAATCTGACCGTTCCTTTCGAATCCCACAGCAGCTGCTGTGCCCCCGATGGACGGAGTCGGGGGGGGGAGTGACGGTGTCCAAATTACACAGCCGCTTAAGGGGGTAAATCGCAGTAAACTTATGGAACGATGTAAGCGACGTCGCGTAAACGGAAAAGAAAAACGACATTAACGAGACGCCTCGGGAGGAGGAAGGTGGGGTGGGGTTGAGGGTTCGAGTCCCCCTCCGCCAAGAGGAAGCGCGACTCCGCGGCGGACGCGTCACTCGGCGCCGTGCGAGCGCGCGCCAGGAAGCAGCGCCAGCCACAGCCTTTGCTCGCGGACACCGCCGCCGCCGCTCAATGCGCCGCCTGGCTCCGCGCGCACCGGTCGCAGCCTGGAGCGGGGGACGATGTCGCCGTCGCCGAGGGTCCTTCTGTGCGTTCGACTGCTGCTGCTGCGCATGGTGGTCGCCGGGCTGCCGTGTGCCGCGCTGCTGGTCCAGCAGTCGTTCCGCTCGCCGACGCGCACCAACAACTTCGCCGTGGACAGCGGCTCGCGGGCCGTGTACCTGGCCGCCGTGAACCGCCTGTACCAGCTGGACGCGACACTGCGCGCGCACGGCGAGGTGTCCACGGGGCCAGTGCCGGACAACGTGCTGTGCCACGCGCCGCAGCTGCCCCAGGCGCCGTGCGAGCACCACAAGACGCTCACGGACAACTTCAACAAGCTGCTGGCGCCGGAGCCGCGGCAGCGCGTGCTGGTCGCGTGCGGCTCCGTCTTCCAGGGGTTCTGCGAGCTGAGGCGCATGGACAACATCTCGCGCGTGGCCGTGGAGTTCCCGCCGCCCGGCGCGAGGGCCGTGTTCCCCAGCATGCTGAACGTGGCCGCCAACGACCCGCACGCGTCCACCGTGGGACTCGTGTTCCGCAGCTACGGCGGCCACACCAAGCTGCTGGTGGGCGCCACGTACACGGGCGCGGGGACCCTGTTCTTCCCCAAGAACCACAGCAAGGAGGACCTGCGCTTCGAGAACACGCCGGAGATCGCCATACGGGCGCTGGACGTGGACGACCTGGCCAAGCTCTTCACGTACGACATCAACCCGTCCGAGGACAACGTCTTCAAGATCAAGCAAGAGGTGAAGCAGAAGAACCGCCTCAACTTCGTTCACGCCTTCATACAGAAGAGCTACTCGTACATCGCCCTGAACAACGACGCCAGCGTGGGCCACAAGGAGAGTCAACCCAACAGCATCCTGGCGCGGATCTGCCTGGACACGGACGGCCCGCGGCGCCCGAGCGCGGAGAGCAGGAAGCTCACCGAGTCCTACATCCAGATGTTCCTGCAGTGCGGCTCCAACGGCGACATCTACGGCCGCCTCGTGTCCGTGTACCCGGCCGACATCGGCGCTCCGGAGCCGCAGCCCCACCTCTTCGGCATCTTCTCCAAGGGCGGCAAACACACGGCGCTCTGCGCCTTCAGGTTCGCCGACATCGAGGAGGCCATCCGGCAGGGCAGGAGAAACTGCTCCAACTCGGCGGGCAGCGGCAAGAACGTGCAGGTGCTGGACAGCGTCATCCAGGGCTCGGGCGCCGTGTGCGTGCAGAAGGAGAAACTCGTGGTGAGTGCCCCCCCCCCCCGGACTTGTTCATTGCTCCTTCGAGTACTTTTATTAATAGTTTTGCTCTCTCCAGTACTTTAAAAGTTGCTACACACCTGTTGTGTGCTTTCTGAGGGCACGTGACGCTGTAAGGCCGTCATAATGGTGTGTGCGCTGTAAGAGGGTACAGAAGTACTGTGTATAATGTTGTAATGGTACCCAGGGCCATATAATGGTGCGTATAATTTGGTTCAGATGTGTATAATCCTGAACATGGGGGACAAGTTGTATATCGGGTGTGCAATGCTGTACAGAGGCATATAATGATGTTTGGGGGTATGTAATGGTGCACTGGGCCATGTAGCCATATGTAGGGCCACAGAATGGTGTTTAGGGGCACAGCATCATGTCACAATGTGCATCGGTGTATAATGGTGTACTGGGCCTTACAACAGTGTAAAGGGCGTATGATGGTGTGTGGTATGTAGTTTTGGCATATAATGGTGTGCAGTGGTTTATAAAGGTGTAGACGGCCGTATAACAGGCTGCAGGGCCATTTAATTGCAAACAGGGCTCCGTAACGGTGTTCAGAGGTATAAATTAGGCTGGAGTTGAGCATAAAGGTGCAGAGGGTCACATGGCCATATTCCAGCGTGCAGTGATATATAACGGTACGAAAAAAAGGGTGTATAATGGTGCACGAAAGCTGTATAATGGAGTGCAGGACTGTTTACAATGTGCGCAGCCATAGAGTGATATAAAGGTATACATGGCCATATGTATTTGGAGTGTTAAAGTGGGGAGGGGTCGTGTCTGTGGCCACAGGGTGTCGTTTGGATCGTTTCACAGAAGTGCTGCCCTCTCCCCTGGTGGGTGCGGAATCACACTTTCCGTTTTGTGGGGTTTTCTCGTGTCGCGAGCGTGTGCAGCCCTGCAGTTACATACGCCAGGTGTTACAACACGCTGTGTGTTGGGTCCATCTCCGGAGGAACGCAGGGGGTCCCCTCAGGTGTGCGCCACAACTGTTAGTGGGTTTCTGTATGCAAAGTAGCCGAGGTGCGTCAACACAGTTTGTGTTCTTGTGTGCGCTTAGCCATCATTTGACCAGTCCTTTTTATTTTAATAAGTTGTGTTCTCCAGTTATTTGGTTCATAGGACTTTTTCATATCAATTGTCGTGTGAGTGAGGACCGAACACTTAAGAGCGGTTTATCGCACATATTTACATCGCAGAAAACGCAGGGGACACAGGAGACAATGACAAAATGAGAAGTTGACACGGTAATCTTTGTAGAAATGAATAGCAGGTCTGTGTGGAGAATCTTTCCACTGCAGGTTGTCAGGTTAGATGTGATGATGCTTCTGGCTTTTCATACTGAGAACATCTAATTATTAGGTACGTCTTTAATGTCGTATCTTCCAGTTCACTAGGTGTCATCAGACATTTCGCATACAGGTTTGGGTGCCAGTTTGGAGGGATTTAATAAAGCGCAGTCTTGTACAAATGAGTAGGCAGCAAATATACAGTATAAAGCATATGTGGGAATTTTTAAGTCATTTTGTGGTCCTGTGTCTTCACCTTGACTTTTTTGGAATTGGTTCATAAGCAGATGTGCTATTTTTCTATTCCGGTGTTAAGAATCCCCATCCATTAATTTCAGCATGTCAGAGTAAGAAAAGTATTGAGTTTAAGTTAAATATACTTTACTGGTGTCTAAGTTGCCAGAGTCGTGCACTTGACCGACACACGAAACACACAACTTAGCCGCTCTGGAGCTGTATAAAATGGTGACGACCTCGGAGATAAAAGGAGTCGAGCAACAGATCCCATGTCGACCCGGAGGGATTCACACCTATCCACACACCATGCTTTGCCATCTGTCTCATCTGAGCTGACCAGAAGTACAAGAAAAAAAATGACGGACTTATTAGGTAGCAGGGAAGGGCTGGAAATGCCAAAATGCGCCCAGATTCCCAGTGATGAGATCATCCTTTGTTTGCACCGAAACAACACTGTAAGTTTCACATAGGGAAAAAATTTCTGGATATTTCTGTCCGTCTTCAAGCAGCACCGGGCCTGCGCAGGTGCCACCACGGATCCGGATGAGTTCGCTTTATGCCCTCATAGATTGCTGTGTCACACACACTCCATCGCAGTACAAATTGATTTCTTTGGGTGTGTAACACATAATAATAGGATGTGTGAGGCAGACAGTAGATGAGAATATCTCATGTCCTTCCCAATTCCGAGACTGTCAGGTAGGGCAGCCATACCGTAAAATCCTTTGCGAAAAATCAAAATGTTTATACGTGGAAGAAAATTCTGTTCCACTCTGTCAAACGCCTTTTCTGCACAAAGGAAGACAGTTAGTGTAGGGTTTTAATTCCTGTCTGTATAATGTGTCATATGTGCGTCTCAGTGTGTGTATTCTGAGCGAACAAACCTAACACATCTGAGAATGTTCCGGAACGTGTTTCCTAAGCTTGGCCATCACTATATAATCTAAAGTGAGCAATATGGCAGGTGATAAATCTCAGTCTTGGCCGAGTTAAGCACTGCGTTAGCGCACATGTCAGGTACAGAGCCACAGAGTATTACAGAAACTCTGGAACAAGAACACAGTAAAGTTGAGCCTTTTTTTTTGTTTCCAAATTCCAGTGTCTTTCCAGGCTGGTCTGAGGTTTTGCTGCAAGGCATTGCCTGTTTGTGGGTGACCCTGTCATCGTCACTCCCAGAAGACAGGGACAGTTTATCAGCACAGCCATTCTTTTCATTTATAACAGGAATCATGACAATTTTAAAGCGCTCATGAATAATTACTGGACTGTATATTCTACACCATCTGTTAGCCTAACCGATTTTTAATGTTCTGTTCATTTTCTGTCTGCATGGCTAGGATTTTTCTCAGGTTGTTATCGGATTTAAAAAAAGTGCGTTTTTAGTATGATTTGGTCAATCGTTGCTCTGGCAGCTGACACTAAGACCTGTGTAGCTCAACCACTGTTTCTCTTCTAGGGTCTGTACTAGACTTTTGGCAATGAACTAGTCTTCAGCTGCGTCTTCTGCCTCTGCGTCATTGCCGCAATGTGTTTGTGTTTTTTTGAGTGGACAAATCAGGGAAAATGCCGACCGTGGATTGTAACTTCAGCCACACACTCACTAGAGAAACAAACGCACATTTGTTTGCCTTCCAGTTTTGCCGTAGGCCACACATTGTTGCATCTGACTAATAAACATCAAGTCAGTGAGTTCCACAGTGATCTAAAAATAATCTTTGCGTTTCATTGTAATCTGTATTCTGACAGTCCTGACGTTGTAAGTTTCCTCCGACAAAGTCAGCAGTTAGAGGATAAAGGGTCTGACTGTAAAAATGTTTTTGAAGTAAAAATTCCGCTTTAAAATTAAAGATAATTTGAGGTGCTAAATGAGCCTTGAGAGAGGATTCGATTTTGCGTCCCTTTAAAATTGTTAATTTAAAAACATCCCTAGCCTCATAAATGTTTTATTCAATAACCATACTCTAGTTTTTTTCGATAATCATACTCTTATTTGGAGCAGTAAGTGGACCAAGTAGAAATCTCCACTCTGGGTCTGTGATTTTACATTGGAAGACAAACAGGTCACGCCTGTTAATAAGAGCGGTCACGCCTCTTTAACCTGAGTTATGAGGGGAGGCCCAAACCGGGACATTTCAGCTCCTTTCTGTTTGGCGTACGTTACTGACGTGCTGCTGCACCCTGCTTTTCTCAGTTGCGCCAGCAGCTGCTTTTCTCCTGCTTCATTAAAAATTGTCTTTATTTTTGCTACAAATCCCATGGCCTCAATAATCTATATTCTAAAGTGTATCATTCCATTCGTGTTTTGACTTGAGCCAAGAAAAATCAGCCCTTACTTTATGAAAAGGTATTTGCTGTAATAACACATTATGAATGGACTAAAGTGAAGACATTTAGGGTAAAGCAGTTTCACAGTAAATTACAATAACACTGTAAGTAACCTGTAAGCGTACAGCTTATCCTCGATTTTCTGGACCTTGATTTTGCAGACACTCACAGCAATGTTCCCTCCATCTACCCATCTATTGTCAGTAACTGCTTTATCCTGGGCAGGAACACAGCAAGTCGTAAAAAATATTGCAGGAAAAAAATAGAAAGAAAAAAATCATAAATATTGAAAAAGCCTATTTTAGGCTCTATATATGACAACATATAAATATTTAACAAATTTTAAAGTTTTTTGAAGAGAACAACTTCATTAATGCATAAATTAATAAAGGTGGCAAAGCGGAATTCTTATCAACTCGTATTGACGCTTTATTCACAGCTTTCTGCATATAATTCACTACTGTATGTATGTTTGAGTTACAGTACTGGCTTCATTTTATTAGACACATTACATGTTCATTACACTGTAGTACTGTAGTACACAGTGCAGTACTGTATACCACTGCAGTAAAAAATATTATGCTTGAAGTACGCTGTCAATTTTCCAGACTTTCACCATATTTGTACACCCCTCCCCCTGTATAGCCCAGAAAATGAAAAAGGAGGATAGACTGTACTTTTAAAACACTCGTAAAGTGCACTTTGTTGCTAATTAGCAGTTGTAGCTGCCTCAGTAAGAGGGTTTTTTGGTTAGCACAGTTCTATTTAATGTAGAAGATTAATTTTCACCAAATGAAGGCCTCCTCGCAGTCGTCTCATTGCAGATGTGTGATACAAACCAAAGCTTGTCAACAGTAGGCTAATGGTGAAAACCATAAACCTGAGCAACAGGTCTGCAGTTGGCACACATCAGCACTGTGCTGGGACACACAAACGGGGGGCTGTGGTGAGTCTGTGAGGACCTGGGTCATGCAGTGGTCCTAGAAGCTGCCCTTTGTTATTATGTATTCATTTGTCTGACCCTTTTCTCCAATCCAACTTAAATTGATAAATTTGTACACAAAGCTACTAGCAGTGATTCACAAATTTATATGGTGGGGTAATTCTTAGGACTTTGCGGAAACAATATAAAATGTGTCCCAGAACAAGATACATTTAGATTTGGGGTTTAGGGGACTTAGATTAGGGTTAGGGGACGGTTGCACCAAATTGGTGACCATCAGTGTGAATCACATGATTATTCTCATTTCCTGTGTAGTTTGCCTCTGCACATGATGTGTTGTGTTCTGTTTAAAAATTAAGTTTTACTCGTGGAATTTTTTATAAACAATCGATGATCAGTGGTCATTCTTCTTAACCTTTGTCAACTTCCTTAAAGTGAACAAAGGTGCCTAACACCTTCCGAAATTCCATACTTTCTACCTGCCATTCCAGTGTTTCCCAAGAAAGTTCCACAAAGTTCATCCCAAAAACATTCAACGTGCCTGATGTTACAAAATGTTCAAAGCCTCTACTCTCACATGTCCAAGGGTGCCACAGTGGAGGTGGGATTCAAACCTGGGTCCTTTGACCAAGGGAGGCAGCTGTAAGCACTGCACTACCTGCTGGCCAGCTTAGACACCTTGCTATATTGATGGGGTCCCCACCTTCACTGCTGGGACTGGTGGTGTGTTTTCCACATGGCCTGTGCAGTGGAGGTGCTACATTGCATTTAAGTGGGCTATTTTGAAAAGCACTTAAAATACACTATATGTAGGTATAGTATATCAACCTAGACTAATGTAGGATCCAGAAAAACGAACTACTTTATCATATGGATTAACATAACCCTTATAAATATGTAAATCTGAATCAACAAGCCCTCCATCAGAGGAAAACACACTGAATGTATTATTTTTGGCAGAACTTTGATGTGACCTAAACAGTTAAGTCAGTTAAGTGGCAAACTGGGATAATTAGGAAATGTTGTGGATATATGGAACAATTAAAATTATGTCATGCATGATTTGTAGAAAGACGCTGTAAAAGTTTTCTATTTACTTGTGGTGGTGAACACCGATATTGTACAACAATAATGTCATGTATGAGAAATCTTTATCAATGCCACAAATGACATTTCCATGGGAATGAGGAGAAGGAAACTGATTCCCCCGCTTTCTGGGCTCGGGTGTAATTGGAAGCAGCTGAGAAAGCGAATGAGCTGTGCACTGTGCTCAGGCTCCAGGTATGCAGGCACACGCTGCCGCGGTCCGAGTGGGTGTCCACCTTCAAAGTGGAGAGCCTGGCATTGCTTTAAAAAGCATTTAAGCAACCAGGAAGCTTAAGTAAAACAGCAACTTGGAAAAAATATTCTTTAAATCTGTCCTCAGACTTAATTGTCCTCATTTGTTGTTGACGACGAACAAGAATTCTTTTATGATTTTTCCAAAGGAAATCACCCTGAAACCACTGTAACCTCTGTCATTTCTCTTTGTTGTTGTTCTCTCTCCATTTATGCCATTGCAGAAGAGGAAAGTGAAGTGAACTACTTTCTTTTTTTAAGAACAAAGCTTCATACATGGTCAGTGAAAAATGTTGACGTTTATACCGGGTTTTACTTGAACTGCACCTCCTCCCCGTGTTCAGGAGCCTATTCACTAATGCAAATGTTGTGTGTAGAACACATACAGACAAAAATGCTTGTAAAAATATTGAGAGGGAACCAGTACTTAGAAAACAAACAAACAGAAAAACGAAAGCAAGTAAACGGACATGATGAACAGATCACAGGGGAAAACAGAGTCAAAAGGTCAGAGGATGAACAATGTTAACACGAGAATAACAAATAAACCATTCATATAATCTCCTTGCAGTAAGATGGTACTTTTATGTTACATGTACAAGTTTAGTGCATAAAGACACGAACTCAGTGTGACGCATGATTATTCACATTTCCTGTGTCGTTTGACTCTGCACATGATGTATAGTGTCCTGTTTAAAAATTAAGTTTTACTCATAGATTTTTAAAAAATTTATTTGTTTGATCGTTTATTAATAAACCCAAGTGCATTCTACATAATGATGTTATGTGTATTCTAGTCATTCTGCTGAAGCATACAAAATCTAGTTTTGTGGTAGAAGAGTGAAGGAGAGGCTCACTAAGCTGTGAAAGAACAACAGCTCCTCCCTTCCTCCCTTTGAGCTTCACATTTAGGCATTGATGTATTCATAATTCGGCAGCCTGTCTTTTTCCAGGACCATGAGAGATAGTTGCAAAATAGAGGAAATTCCCACTGTACTGCAGCCAGTACTGCGTTTCCTCGACCAGAGCCACGGTGCTGGTGCAGTGTTTACTGTACTGGGGCCACAGCTCAGTTCGTACAACGTTTTCACAAAGGCCATTGTACAAATTCCCTCAACGTGTCCGAGACACCGTGGCATGTGATGCCTTCCACCACGCAATTTCTCTTCACTTTTGGTTCTTGTGTGGAAATGAAGCTCCAGTGGAGATGAAAGCTGCTCTGCTCTGACTGGGGAAACCTGATATTTTTAGCATGGCCCTAACAGGTATCTACTGATGGTAGGCCAAAGACACAATTTCAGATAAGTGTGGAGGTCTGAGAGCAAGCACCATCCGTGGGAAGCTTTTCTGTGAACCCTCCTTCCCCCCTCCTTCTGCAGGGTGCTCAGACACCCCAGCGGCTCCTGACTCAGTGTGGCCTGCTGGTGTTGAGCCAGCCTTCGGCCTGTGATTCATTGTTTTACTTCATATCCCTCTCTATGTCCAAAAACAAGAACAGAAACAAATGTTCCTTCTGTGCATGATGGCTTGTACCATGACTCCACTGAAAACTTACACAACAGAGACAGTAATGGTGTCAAAGTTGAAGTAAACTGTTCTTTCAAGCTGGTTGAGAAATTTAATTGTCTTCAAGGTGAATTTTGCTCAAATACAGCAAAAGTCAAATGTGGACACCCTGGACAGTGTCTGTAAGGGCCTAACTGGACAAAAAAAGTACAATAAGAGCCAAGCACAAGTAGAAACTGAAGAGTTAAAGAGCTAGGAAGACACCTTCATTTCCTGATCAAAGTTATTCACCACACGTGAAAATCTAGTTTACACCATGTGTACTCAAACTTTTGACTGCCACTGCGTTTCATTTTAGTTTAGCTTCTGTTTGACTTGTTTGTGATGCCCCAGCTGATGATGGGATGCTGACTGTCGGCCTGTTGTGCTCTCTGTTGTCCGCAGCTGCAGCCGGAGCAGCTGGACTGTGGCGCCGCCCACCTGCAGCACCCACTCGCCCTGCGCAGACCGCTGGTGGCTGTCCCACTCTTCGAGTCTGTGGGACTCAGCTCCGTGGCTGTGGACAACGTCCACAATCACACCGTTGTGTTCTTGGGCACCAACAGCGGCCGGCTACGTAAGGTAAGGCTATGGCTGCCCTGATGGAGGTGACAGAGATGATGGTGCAGTGACCCACCACGTTTCTTCACAAACACACTGTGCAAGGCTCAGCTCTACTTCAGAAGTCTTCTTGGCTCAGAAATACATTTTCATCGTCTAATTTATTTAATTACATTTACAAAATATGGAACTTAAAAAATCTGTTATGCTGCTATGCCAGACCTCTTCTAATAAGCAGTGTTTTGGAAAGTGTGTGTGAAACTCAGAACACTTAAAGGAGAGCAGCTTTGAAATCACCATTAATTTTTAATATTTGGTTTTTAGCTGAACGTACAGTAACAGATAGTATAGCATAGCTTTGGGTGCGTGTGGTCCATTTAAATGTAGACTCATGAATCTGGGGCTGTTATCCTCTCAGTAACATTGCGAAGTGCATGAGAGCAGTGAGATGCCATGGTCTGGATTCATTTGCTCAGCGGCTACTTGAGATCAAACTCCACTGAACTAATAGCTTGAAAACATCTGTTTAGCAACTGCTGCTTTTAATTAACCACCTTCTCAAGGTCTTCTCCTGCTTCTCCGTATTTTAAGGATTGCAAGGAGCTATTTTAAACATTAATGATTTAAAGGGAAGTAAAAAATATATTAATGTGTAACACAAATACACTGCAAACTCCATGAAGTCCGTTTTTTTTTCAACACCATGTTGCAAATCTGGTAATGGTTTTGGGGACTTATTGTTTATATATACAAGTATATATATTATATACTTGTATATGTACTTATATACAGTCATATAAGCGTATGTGTTAGTGGAGGGATCCCGGGGGCAGAGCACATAGCTGCCGATCTGATGATATGGTTTATGCTCTGACTCAGTGGGTGGCCAACAAGTTTTAGGGCAAGATAAAGAGGTCCACCCCCCTTCAGCTTTGCTCCCCAGCTGAGATCCTTCACTGTCTGTGTCAGCGGGACCCTTCGTGCCCACCCAGATACCTTCAAGATAAAACACACACCAATCCACATTTCTTCCAAGTCAGTCATCTTTCTGGCACCATTGGCGGTGCCGTGTTGTACAGGAGGGCCTATTGGAGGCGCCGCATGTTGCTCCCTGCTATAACCTGCAGGCACGTGAAGGATCTCTGAGTTGCCCAGTTGCGGCCTAAGCTGATATGCTGTAGACTGTTGCCCAGTGAATTCTTCTCCTGCACACAACAGAGCACAGGCTCGAACCCCGGTCTGCAATAATTTCCAGACTTGTCTACCTCCCTGACTTCTTTACAGTCACTGCTGCAACATAAACAGCGAGGTTCTTCAGGGGTCTCACTCTCCTTTCTTATCTTCTTCCTCTTGTCACCTGGTGTGACCTGCTGGGAAGAAGGACACCTTGATAAGACAGAGCACCCCCTTCCACCCCGCCCCTCCCCTACAGGCAGCTGCTGTTTTCCCACATTGATATGATTCACCTGTGTTTCAGCGGAGTGACACAATGGGCCGTCCACAAGCAGGTGTTTGCTTTGACGCTTTCTTTCCTTGGATCTTTATCTCTGCTGAAGGCCCTTCCAGGTTCTACAGGTGTGGTTGTGCTGCTCCTTTATTTGACCGTAGACAAAGCACAGCAGGATACTCCGCAGCACATGGCTGTTTGCTTTTCAGCGACACCAAACACTGCTTGCACGACACTGTATCGACAGGCTAATGCATTATTCATTAATGTGTGTAATGTACATAATGCATTTTTAACCAAAGTTTATCTAAACTCTAAATACCATCATTTGAACATTTAATGTTAGCAGGCAAACATTTAATGTTGGCCATTGGCAGCCATTTGAAGAAGCTGTGTGGGTTTGTTAGAGCGGAAACAAATCTTTATACTCATCAAAGTCAGCTTTCAATAAAAGGGCTCTTCCTGAAGTGTGTGAGTATATCTGTACATAAGATTGTGGTGAAAAAATCTTTGTACTGTGTCAGTCTGACTTGCTTTGAGCCTCGTGAACCGAAGACATGTTTGGTTTATGCCATGGCACACAAACACACAGGATGTGTGGGCAAACACGAAGCAGGATGCTCTCTAACTGCAACGGGAGGGCACCTTTCTACAGCACTTCAGCTCTTACTGTCGTGGCAGGTGTTTTCTTTCAGTCCTGGCATGTGAAATCAGAGCATTAGTGTAGAAATATTTTTAATTTGTTCCCCTGGTTAAATAAATAGAGCAGCACAGTGGCTCAGCAGGTAGCCCTGGTGCATCACAACTCCTTAGGCTGAGTTTAAACCTGGGTTTGAATCCAGCTTGGGCTGTGTGGAATTTACCTCTGCTTTGTGTTTGTGTGGGTTTCCTCCTTTCAGGTGAATTGGTGGCTAAATTTCCCCTTTTGTGTGTGTTTGCACAGTGATAGATCTCCACGTACCTGCATTGGACAAGCAGTAATTTATAATGGAAAGAAAATATGGAAAATCTGACTAAATAAACAAGGAAAAAAAGCCTTGTCACAGTTTAAAATCACTTCTGGGTTCAGGATTAAGGGTCCTGATCCCCAATTTTGGACTCTGCAAAATGGAAATGGGAACAAGCTGTTTTACTTAGAGTTTGACATTGTTTAGTATCTTCACCAGTACAGAAATATATTAAGTCACTTTAGAGGCTTGACTGGCTACAGAGAAATAAATTGTTAATTTCCACACTGTTTCTTACAGCTCAACCTTCTGCCAGATCTCACCGTGGCCAATCAGAGGTCTTTGAAGGTAGCCTCCGGGGAGTCTGTCCACCACATCATGACCTTTGACCCCAATGACCGGAACTACCTTTACCTCATGACTACTCACCACGTACGTATGACAGTGAGCCGGTGCATCAAATGGATTTGGGCTCTCATGCCAAATTAACTCTCTTCCGCTCATCCAACCCCCCATTTTAGGAGACAAAAGCTGCAGGAGTTCATTTTGACTGACTGCTGCATGTTGACAAGCACTTGGCGTTGGGCCTAATTTGCATGCCACATTTACTTATTGAGCGTTCAGCCTGCTTTTAACTTAGGCATCCACCAGCAGAAACAAGGCGACTCTGTGACATGATGTAATCTTGATGTAAGAATGTACGAAATGTTTTAAAAATAGCGCCGTATTCTGAAGAAATGGCAGTGGCTGAATAATCACAAAGAACTTGAAATCAGCAATAAAAAGGCAGAACGGCAATCCTGCAGGTGCACCATGGTGCTTGGTGAAGTGTTATAATAGCAACATGAAACGGAGGCATATAGCCAGATTAATTATAGCTGCTACTCTAACCAAGATCTAACCCTGGATAAAAAAAGCCTCTTCCTTTTATATATGTAATCCTGGCTGTTAAACAGAGGACTAAACCGTTTAGTTTTGCTTAACGGCTGTTCCCCAGAAAACCATTTCTGTTATTCTGTTTGTAAACTGTGGCTGGTGCGCTTGAGAGCTGTGGGAAGAAAGTGCTGCCTGTTGCACATGGGAAAGGCAGTTAAGTTTGGGAAACGGCAACATGAGTTATCTAGTCAATTTGAAACTGATGTTTGGGTCCCATACTAAGTCTTTCATAGTTTTTATAGCATGTCTCTATTCAGAAGACCTTTGTTAAAACATTGAAACCAGTTTTAAACGGATTTGGAAATGTGACAAAATGACAAATCTTTCCTGACAAATTATTGATTGGGCTCAATAAACATTATAAGATTAGTGGTAAATGCAGGCGGCCTTTGAGGGTGAAACCAAATTATTTATCCCACATAGAAGAGTGTTGCTTGGTGGTTATGGTATCTCCACATGAAATGTTAGTGGTCAAATAATACCCTCGACATCTTCCATGATCTCTTCCCACAACCAGTGATGCACTAATTTATTAGAACCCAGACGGTCACCAGCAAAGCATTACATTGCAAATTCTGTTTCATCCTTTCCACTTCAAAACGAATTATAAAGCCATGAATGGATTTTTTGAGCAGCTTATTTGTCAATATTATCAAACGAAAAAATTGCCATTTGATCTGTTCTGAAGGAGCCTTTGTGGAGAAGGCGGTTGCCTGCGCTTGCACTGACACACTGCCTTGTATTCTCGGCACAGCTCCTGAGGGTGAAGGTGGCCAAATGCGACCAGTACAGCAGCTGCAGGGATTGCCTGAGTGCCGGCGATGCTCACTGTGGCTGGTGCACTTTGCAGAGCAGGTGAGGTCTACCTCTCAGTCGTCACACACACCTTTGCCCATTTCTCACCCATAAGAAGTCCAACATCAAACATCTGTAGCGTTTCTGTTTCAGCTCTGATGTGGTGGAGGGGGCGCCCTCTCACCCTCAGAGCTGCCAAATCCTTACATGCATTCAAGAAGGGTTTCGAAACTCACCTGTTTCTGACCTGTTTACCCCCTGGAGCTCACAAGTTCAGAGATTTGTCCATATGTTCATGTTTTTACATCATATTTTTATCTACATAGTTGCTATTAATATGTCACCACAGCAGGTAACCACTAAAATATGGATGCTCTAAAATAGGTCTATTAACCAAGCTGCACTTTAATAACCGGGTATTTGCAACAACACCATCGGTATTTTGCGAAATGCACTTTTGTTCACCCTGAGTTGTGCATCACTTTGCAGAAAAGTGCCATAAATGTAAATGTAGATGTATTTGTTCAGTCCTCTTTCATTCATCCAATATCCTGTTGACTGTTGTCCAGCCTTGAATTTCCTCTCTGTCACACAGCCTGTGGACCTCTCATACTATCCAGCATGTGGATCCTTCTTTCTCATCCAGCATGTCTTGTTGTTATCACCCCAGCTGCTGACCTTCCGTATCTGGCTTGTCATCTCACTTCTCTCATCCATACCCTTTGCCCATTTCCTTTCATCTGTTAAACCTGTTACACACATCCATTTGGCAGATCCCAGCTCTCGTACTTTTCGGCAATCTTTCGCCAACTGCCACCAACGTTTCCCGTGAGTGTGGTTGTACCCCATGCCTCACGGGAGAGTTGCATTTTTTTTAACCACAGGATCATTCTAGAAGTAACAGAGAGCCATCTTAAAAGCTGTGAAAACAGGCTGGTTTCTCACAGCGAGGATGAGGGGGGGGCATGCGAGTTTTTAGAAGCGGCGCATTCGCACTGTGGAGATTGGAGGTCCTCCAAGCGCGCTCCGTGCTGCGGAGTTGGCACTGTCTCCGGGCTCGCCTTTGTCAGGCTCCCACAAAGACACGCTCATGAGCAAGAGATCACACTAGCTCCCTTTGAGGAGGAAATGTCAGTTTCGGCCTCAAATCCTTTTGAGCTGAAGTCATAAATATATGGCTTCCACTTGTATGTGGTTGGTCACGGCAGGCAGCCGGGTGGATGGGTGCTGCAGCAGCGCTGGGGGCCAGGAAGTGTGCCTGGACGAGAGGCACTTTGAAAGAAGTGAGACATCTCGGGGCCGCAAAGCCAACCGTCTGCCTGAGGATGTGCTCCTTTATCACTTCTGAGAAGCACCATGATTACTGCGATTTCACATTTTGGAGATACGCTGCTGTCTGCATGTGTGGGTGGAAGACAATTTCTCACCATTTGAAAATGTTCATGCCTTATCATCGCTTCAGCCACAGACGTTTACGAGACAAGAGTTGCGCGTCTGTTTTTGAAGTTAATTTTTTTTTTTTTTCAAACTGTCACAGCATGGCTGACCGTTTCCAGCTGGGCCGTCCTGGATGCTCGCTGTTGTTGGCATTCTCAAAATCCACGTCCTGCTCAGGCAAGCCTGGAGGGGTGCTGACGGTTTAGTGAATCATGGTCATGCTGGGGTCTGGTCTCTGATCCAGAAGTCTCTTCAAGCCCAGACTAATGATTGGTGCTATTCTTGGTCTGCCTCTGACCTCCTGAACCCTGTGGTCCCTGACACTTTACTCTGAAGACATCATAGCGCCGAGTAGAACTGCAGGGTCAGGGTCTGTGAATGTCCTCAGAAACCCAGAGAAGCCTTATTTTTCTGACTCAAGTGTGCTTTTCATGACGGTTGCACAGTTAGGGACTGAGAGTGACGAACATAATAAATAGAGTTGAGAGCAAAATGTTTCCACCTAGTCCACCTACTTCAGTGACATAAGGACACCGTGTCCTTGGTAATTTACTGTGGTCGGGAATGAAGTGCTGTGGAGAGTTGAGTGGCCTGTTATGATTTTTTTATTGGTGGCCAGTGGTAAAAATAACTGCCCACCCAAAGCGGTGGCACTCTAATCCACTTAAATGCTGTCTGCACCAAAGGGGATCGACGTTACAGGAACACGTGTGGAAGGAGACAGAAACCGGCAGACTGCAGGCACTCGTATATTTGTTGACAGTTGGCTCCCTGTGTGACTTGTCGAACCTGGAACGACGGTCATTCAAGCAGCTGTCAGGATGTGAATATACAGGACCCACAGGGCTGTGCAGTTGAGGTGGAGTTGGAGGAGGGTAGACGAGCGTATGCGGGGTTACCGTGTGACCTTGAGGGAAAGAGCTGCGTGAGTCCCCTCTGCGGGGGGCCCCAGTTGCGCAGGCTATGCTGTCATTCTCATTACCCCCTGAACTCTGACCCCTGCGCTTGTTCCCAGGTGCTCCATCCGGGAGGAGTGCTCCTCCCAGCTCCTGCACTCCTGGATCGGAGTAGGGGAGGGAGCTGAGCAGTGCCCCTCAATGACCATCACCCCAACAGAGATCAGCATCACCACCGACATTGAGGTACGATCTGCAGCTGTGGTTCTCGACCTGCTGCCCTGGTGTATTATTTTGTGGTGCATCTCCTTGAGTATCACCTGGTGTATCTCCTGTTGTATCTCCAGCTCTCTTCTCCAGCCAGCCTTTTGAACAGCATGAGCCTGCCGGGTCTGTCCACCCCCTTTTTATTGCTAAAAGTTACAAGTCCTTAGAAAAGGTTTTTACAGTCTTATTTGAGTTCATAAACACAAACTATGTTCCCTTGACTTGATTTAGCTAATTTGCATCCCTGCATAAAGTACAAAACCAAAGAAAAAGGCTGTTTGTCTTTAAGACTTGGCAGTAGAATAGTGGTTAAACCCATTGCTTTGCAATTGAAGGACCCACATTCACATCCCAAATCCCTGAGTTACTCCAGTAAAAATTACCCAGCTATGCAAATGGCTAAATAGATGTATGTAACTTAATATATGGACCCAACCTTGCACTGTACGTTGGCTCAGAAAAAAGTGCCTGCTATATAAATAACTGAAGTGAATCACCAATTATATTTATATTTATATTACTAAATATTTTTTCCGTAAGGAACCTATAGCTAATTATCTAGCAGTGTGATTTTGTAATGAAATATCAGTCTTGCAGATTTTATAACAGGTGTCATTTTCCCAAAACTGACTTTCCACCCTCCGTATGAAATGTGTGGGGCTGCTTTGTGCCGCTGATTAATTATTACCTGCGCAAATGACTTTAACACTTATGCGGCTCAAAGGAGGGGGCGCCGATGGTTTGGGGGTGGGTGCCCGGGTTACGCTTGCTCACACATAGATCCTCGGGACTCGTCCAAGAGCAACAGGAAACCCGCTCTCGCTTCATCCTCCCCACACAGGAAGCAGGCGTGACTGCAGGGAAGTGGTTTTGTGTCGGGCCGGGCGACGCAACTCGTTGCGGAACACTGACTTCCTTTCAAGAACAGCAGGGATCGCATTTAGTTAATGTGCCTTCCGTCCATCAGGTCCGCTCACCTCTGTCGCAATAAAAACAAACGGAGTCGTTTGCAGGTCAGGGATCTTTATGATGCCCCCCCCCCACATCCCACTGCTGTCCTTTATGCATCAGTGAACGTTGCGGTCTCCTGAATGGCACTGCACTGTATCGTTTACACTTCAAAGGCCTCTGTGACACTTTTTGAACCAGTGGACAGTGTTGGGTGCAAATGGGTAAAATGAACCCTTAAAGGTTGAGATGTTGCTTCTCCTGCCCTGTGCCTCCCACCTACTGCAGAACCTTGGCATCCTGATCAATGGCAGCATCCCAGACTTGCAAGGCTTCACGGTGGAGTGTGACTACGGCCCAGGCGGTGCCACAACGGCCGTCGTGCACTCAAAAAACACACCCGTCCAGATCCAGACCTGCTCGCTGCTGCACCGTAACAAGTTTCCCAGAATCCCCCTGGGCAAGGGTAGGTTGCCCGCCTCCACTGGCCTGGGTTGTCTCGCTGCTGTCATTCACATGTTGGACAGTACAGTTCAGAAGAGAGTCCGACCTGCTGTCATTGCCTGTGAGGTTCACAAATAGCTGCTAAATTTATCTGTGGAGAAATGAACTGGAAATCTGTGGAACTCCAGGCTGGAACTCAGAAGGACAATTCTATAAATAAACCCATAAAGCTTTGAGATCTGCAGGCATTTTAATTCCCAGCTGTTTATCTGATTTCAGTTGTCTATTTGTTTAACTGTAAGCCTTAGAGCTCTGAACCCGTGACACAGTAAAACAGACGTTACCTGTTAACATCATGCTCAGTCAAAGATGGTGCAGTGGTGCCATTTTGGACCATGTTCATTGATGTGCCCTTTAGCGGCTACACTCAAAAGCATTTTTCATTAAAGCTCACGGGTTGAAACTGCGCAACCTGCCAGTAATACAGTGATCTCTCTTATAAAGCTGTTTCACAATAGCACTTTTCTTAATACTTAGTTAAGAGTAATTTATCACAATATATTGCCCTATTTTTACATAAATTTTTTTGATTTTTGAATTTGTTTTCCATAAATAGACTGTTTTCTATTCAATAATATTAAAAGTGTAATTAATCCATTTTTTGTTAGGTTACACATGCTCAGTTTTCAAGCTCCCTTTATGCAATATACTGTATGAATGACCTTGCAAAGTGCCATTTCACTAAGTGCCATTTATCAAGAACACATCTAGAGTCTTAATTCAGGCATTACTATATACGACTGCGAGGTTGCGCAGATCACACGTGCATTGCTTAAAGGGAATGTTTAAATTAAAAAAACACAAAACAAGAAAATGCACAAGAAACATGAAAGAGTGTCTTCTAGCACTAACAGCATTATTAGCAGTCCAACCTTTGCAGAGCAGACACTGCTGTCCTCTGTCAGTCTGTTAAATACTGTGACAATAATCCTGAAGGGGTGCGTTATATTATGCACAATATATGTATAATAAAATATTATAGATGTGATAAATGTTTTAAATTCAGTTTGCAACTCTGGGGCTTATTTTTAATGTGTAACATGTTTAAATGCACACTAACTATATATTCCCAATTTTTGATGGTATCAGCCATAGGAGCTTATAAGAGGGGGTGTGTCCCCCTACCGCTTCGATTCCTAACCCTAACAAACACATTCTGATGCTGTATGACTGTGTTCCTTATATGTAATTGCAATCTGTGCTTCAACTGCCTGATTTCAGATCACGTGACCATACCTTTGGGGGTCAAGGTGGACGGTGTGCCCATTGTGTCGGGGAGTTTCACTCTATATGACTGCGAGAAGACAGGCACAGTTCACCCAAACATGGAGTAAGTGCCCCAAGAATGTTTGGGAAGAAAACGGACTGTCTGCTCCAACCGTCTTGGCTCGGCCAAAACTGTGTCTCAGTTCACATCTTGAACCACCACGCAGACTGCGGTCATTTTCGGCCGTTTAATGCATCACCCTTAGGCTGTTATGAGATCTGTTTCTCACAAGATGAAGAAGGTAGGGTGGTGGGCTGCCCAAGTGTCAGGAAGTAGGTAGATCATCATGTTTTACTTTATCTGTACAGCTGCAGAGCAGGAAATCAGAAAAAAAACTAAGTGCTGTATGTTGCATTTGGTGTTTTTTCAGAGAAGGGTTATCTGAATAACAGAGCAGTAGGTGCAGATTTGGCAGGTTCAAATCAGCTATTCAGCTAAATGAATAAATGTACCTTAATGCCAACCATTTGCAGATTCTTTGCATTTCTGACAGCACATCGTTTTCTCATTTTTATCAACAGCGTTCTTCAGTGTCTTTTCGCTGAGTCTAATTTCCGAAAGTGGTTTGGTCGCTTCTGTATTTAGTGCTTTCTGGTGGGTGCCCACTCCTTGCTGGTTAGGAGGTGTGAAGATGGTTGTTTCTGTACCAAAACAAATGTCACTTTTGCAGAAAATGTCTATAGGTTACAAAAAAATCACCACAAAATCAATGTAGAGCTATGCAGCTTGTGTGTTCTATATCTCAAAGCAGTGCTTTGGTGACTTGTTAATTGTGTTAAAGTCCTGAAAAAGCCATGACCTGAGTAGCGCTGGAAGGACGGCCGCCCAGGATTGTTTTGGTTTGAATCCACTACCCCTGTGCCATCTCTGTCGACGATGCTGAGCTCAGTTTCCATGAGGCGAACAGATAATCGCAAACAGACGGATGAATTCCACAGCACGAGCAGCGTCAGCAATTTGGTTGTGGTGACGGCCCCTGGCCTGCCTTGCCAAAGGGGGGGGGGGTGTGGCCCCCCGACGCAGCAAAACACAGAGCCTAAACAGCTCTTGGAGATCAACCACCTGGTTCTGATCATCCTGGTGCCTGGAGGGGCATTTCTGATAGTTGTCACCTGAAACATGTGCGTCTCACTTGCTCGCCTTCACTGCAGGTTACCCGAAGGCAGATTCATGCTGGGCAGGGAGGCATTAAAATGTAGTGAGATGAAGCACTTTTTATAGTGCTACAGTCATGAGATGGAGTGGGGATTTTAGTAAAGCTCTGCTCAGTGTTGCAGGAGCCCATTTGGGTCTGAACCTCTGGTAACACATCTCCATTTGACCTCCAGCATGTGCATGCTTTTGTTCCAGGTGTACCAGTTGTCTGGGTACCAGGTGGAAATGCTATTGGGACCAGGAGATGAACAGTTGCTTGTCCACATGGAGGACCTCACCTGGGATCACCGTGAGTCTACAGCGCCTCTCTAGCAGCCAGAGAACCAGATTTGTAAATGCAGTTTAACTCTCCTTGGGGCCGCAAGAGGTGTAGTGGTGGCAAATCACTGCCATGCTGAATGAAAGTTTCAGAGAAGTGAAACCATGTCTTGTTTCCTGACAACTGTGGGCCTTTATGTTTGTCAGGTCAAAGTTTATCCCATGTAGCTATAAGAAAAGCTTTTTTAAAGGTTGCCCTCTCTGTGTACCTGCTAAACGATGCTGATCTGTGTGCAATACAGTCTGACAGGCAGATGATGGTGTCACTCTCCCACCAGCATCCAAAATGTGAAGGTGACCATCCCTCAAAACATCACGAGTGCAGTGATTTTTTTTTGTCCATTCCAGGGATGTCACCCACAGTCCACAGAGCACTGGTGTATATTTCAGTTTTTATTTCAGCCATTTAACTTAATTACAACATTGCCACAAACAACTTCTCAACTTATATGGATAATTAAGATAAACAGATTTTTTTCCTCTCATAAATTATGGTATAAACACAGCAAGAATGTTTATGTAAAGGTGTAAGAGGGGCCTAAAAAAACATTTATGTTGCCCTATAAAGGACTAATTGATTGGATTAAGACATAAACTAACACTGTTTACCACCCTGATCCACTCTGAAAACCTCACATATTCTCTATAAAATATCCATAAATTCTCGTAATTTCATTTAGAAAAAAATTGTTACATTTTTTAACACCCTGCGACAGTTTTGAATAGTTTATTTGGAAAACTTTTAGAAAAATGTTATTTTGAGGAAAGTCTTGGCATGGTGGTTTATACATTAGTAATAGTGTTATATTGCAACAAATAAAAATTTTATGACCTTGAGTAAAACACCAGAATTATCTGTACCGTTGTTTACTATTTATGCTGTTGTTTTCAGGCTCGGATGAACCTGAACACAAAAATAAGCGCTGCTGAGCTGTTCTTTCTTGCAAATGTAATCTCTTAATTTGCATTTTATATCTTTGCATTTTTTAACCAGAATGTCAGTTCCTGCCCAGTCATGGTGTCCTCCGAGGTTCCCCCATCGCCCTCAGGACGCTCTCAGGACATCACTGTCACCCTTGACAATGTCGAAAAGGTATGGAAACTCGTGGAGAAGCAAGAATTTAAATGGTTTCAAGTTAAATTAGTGCCGGGAGGTCACATAATGGTTAGGGCTGTCGTGTCGCACTCCCCAGGTTCCTGGTTCGCATCACACCTCCTGCTATAGTACCCTTGATCAAGGTACTTGTCCTGAATTAATACAGTAAGAATACCCTGCTGTATAAATGCATGCAGTTGATTGTCTAAAACTTTTTAAGTTGCCTTAGCATCAGCTATATAAAGGTTAATTAAAAAACTGAACACTTTGATAAAATGATTATTTCGTACTATCAAATGAACCAATTTGTAGTTACCCTTAACTGCCTTACCCTTGTCAGGGTTGCATAGGTGAATAATAATAATAAAATAGTAAACTACCCATGTTGTACCAGTCCGTTGTGGTACATGTTTACCAGCATGGGGGGGAATTGCAGTGCACTGTATAATCATCTACCAGCCCCGCTGTACTTCCTCTCTGGGTGGCACTTCTGAGACCTGTCAGACACTATTGAGATGTGATCTCAGTGTTCTGCTCTGAGAATAACCTCAGACTGCTTTCCGTTGTGCCAGAGAGATGCTGGCATTTAAAAATATCTGTGGTGTCTGTGCAAAAGGGCTGCCACAGAGAGACCGAGCTGCTTGGAGAGGGAATCAGGTTCTCGTTTGGTCTCTTTGTCACCCTACGGTCTGGAAAATATGATCGTGTGGCCGGTTGGGCGACTCTTCCGGGCACTTTGCATAATCCATACAAATCAGTTTACTGCACATGTCATCATTTGCTGCGTTTTATGTTTTAACGGCAGTACTTTAGGCTTCAAGTGCAACAGTTAGGAAACAAATGCGGAAACCTTTTTTTGAGAGATGGGATATATTTAATGACGGAAACACGATGCCTGAAAGGACGGTTAAAAAAGCCAAATCCTGACTTTCACCGCTGAGTTGATTATGGAGGTGATTACAGGCGTCTTGTGTTGCTGCTCAGATTTGCCCTGATTTCGCTGAAGGTGTCGCGGCGGGAGGCTGATTGAGCACTGCTCATTTCCCTAAGTGCCTGGCGTTCTGCTGTGTTTTCAACTAGGGCACGGCGCTGCTCTGCCATTTCGGGGAGAACCAGCTATACGAGGCGACGTGGCTCAGCACAGAGGAGGTCAAGTGCATGGATGTGACAGTGAGTAGGAGCGGCGACTTGTTCTCCTACATCCCACTCCACTCCACCCCCGCACTCCACCAGCTTCCACACTGCTGTCATTCTGCACCGTGGTTGAAGGGTTGCTTGCTGAGAGATCATCTGGTGCGGATTCGGGTCCGGCTCTGGTGTCCACATCCTAATGCACACCCCACTGTGTGCTGTGAGGAGTTTCTCCCGGTGTCACTCAACTCACTGGAACAGAAAATGGGTGTTTGCAACCTCTATTGCCCCGGTATCGAGCCGTGGTCACTGATCTCATGCAACAAGGACTGTTAGTGGCAGCAAATTAGCCATCCTCACAAAATGAGCCATCTGCTAAATGAAAAATCAGAGAACTATTTGTTGTGCTTAAAAAAATAATAGTAACGCACAAAAAAGTTTTTTAGACTGGAAAATGGTTGAGATGTAAACCTAAAATTTCAGTGGGGAGCAAATAAATCTTTTGTTTGATATAATAAAAATAAACCACCAAACCAAAGTTCTCTTTGACTGAACCCACTGCAGTACACCACAATACCCAGAAGAGGTGAGCAGCCCCTGCAGTTCGCACCCCCAAAAGTCACCCCCCCCCAACTTCTTTAGCCAGAGAACTTTTTGTTTTTCTTTCCTCACTTGCCAGATGGCTTACATTATACCAGTACTCTGTCAACCTGCCTTCCTCGGTTATTTTGATTTTGCTTTCTTGAAGTCTCCTTTGTGTCGACTGTATATGTTGTATTGTTCAACACCTGGTGTCACATTGCTGAAAGCAAACAGAATGAAAACAGAAAACGGAATTCATCACCAGGAGAAAGGCTGAGAGCGCAGGGAGTACAACATACACACGTGTAGGTGACAGTGTTGTGCACCAGGATGGGAGGTGATCTTGTGGGATGACATCATGCCAGTGAGTTCAGGTGAACACTGAGAGTCAACTTTCAGGCCTCTTCCCTCCCTGTCTTGGCAGCTCTCCACCATGGAGATGAGCCAGGTGTTTCATTTGAACCTGAGGAGAAAGGATTTCCTGGACAAGTACATCGACAGCCCCAGACCAGTGACAGGTCAGTATCACTGTCGCAGACATTCACAGGCACACTAACCCTGTGGGACAGGCCTCTGGCTGCCCTTCACACACATTCAGATACAGATTAACACACTCCAGCACTTCTCTGAAATTTGATGAAAAAAATACACTCCTTCCTGCACACTGACACTGCAGCCTCGCGGGCGCGCTTGTGTGTGCACGCACATAAGAGTGACTGCTCAGTTGGCCTAAATGTATTACTCAGTCCTGTGCCTTTGGCACTTAGTTGGTGCCAGAAACCCCCATGCAGACGCAGAAGCCTGCAGGTGGCTGAGGAACACAGACAAACAGCCACACTGTAGGTGCAAAGCCTGCTGCCATGGCAACTGAAAATGGCTGCCGTACCGGGCATCGGGACAACTTTTCTCCGCTAAAGATTAGCCCCATATGGAAGGAGCATGTGTTAAGTGTGTGCTTTTAATTTTGAAGGAATATAATAGAATTGGATAAATGGCGAACAATTCATGAATATTGATATAATCTAATAGAGTAGCCTGAGGAGGGAAATAACACTGGACGGGTGCTCTTTCTTCGCCCAGTGGAGGTGTACAACTGTGGGGCTGGGAATACTGACTGCTCCCAGTGCTTGGGCCGTGAGGACCAGGGGCATCTCTGTGCCTGGTGCGACAACACCTGCAAGCCACGGGACGACTGCCTCCCCATGAGTACCCATTGCCCAGGCCCTGAGATCTACAAGGTATGGCCCAGAATACACTTCCAGTAACACCAGAAGCCAAAATATATCGTACATATTCCAGATCCGTCATCACCAACTACACAGCACATTAGCTGCATGTGCAAGACTCACGCTCAGCTTACGTTTTCTACATTTACGTTTAACGTTTTCGCTAGCATATGCCTCCTTAGAATTTTTTCAGATGCACATTTGGAAAAGCAGGTTTTCTATTCTGATAGTAAATTTTTGGATTTTGGTTTTTTTAGTACTTGTAAAAGCAGATTTTCTGGCGGAGATTCAGGATAACGAGGAATAGCTATGTTTTTGTTTTTGTACACTTCCTTTATTATTTTAGTATTTTACTTGTATTTTAAGACACACCATATGCTGACTGTCAAGATTTTTGTTTAAAGGTGCGCAGTGATGACTTTCCCTGTATTTGAACACCATTTCAGAGTCCATTGCATCACACTGCTTCTGCCGTCATCATATTCATGCAGAAACTCAGATAGGCTCCATGTCTCTGTATGAGTCTGCTCTTTACACTGGAGAACATCAGTCATTTACCACGCAGTATTTGTAGGTTCATTAGCACACTGTTGTTGTGGTGGGGCTCAGGGCGCCGGGGAATGGATTGTTCCCCTGTGTTCAGATGGATGTCTCCACTGACATGTTTATCTGCTTTTACCATTTTAAACGGAAAGCACGGTTCATATGAAGCCTAATCGGCCCTGCTAAATGCTTCCTGTAGATAAAGAATGTGCATGGGGGGTGAGTGCATGTGTCACACAGACAGGGCCACTGGCGACGGCATCTTGCCCATCATGCTCTGACCCGAGTACACACACCCTACGGGATGCCAGCCCATTTGTGGAAATACCGCCGTACCGGCCTGCGGTGCGGGCAGGAGGCTTTGCAGGACTATGTGGTGTGTTTCCACGCTTGTTGCTCTTTGCTATAAGGAGCTGGACAATGCTGTCAAAGGGCACGGGAAGAAGCCATGTTGTAGATGTTCGTAAATAATGACATTCTGCACAAATATCTACAGCTTGCTGTAGAATTTTTTTTTTATTATGTATATAGCCACGTCTGCTACCAAATTACAGCAGTTTGCGTAGTTGCTGTATCTTTTTGGAAGGAAATTTGCCAAACTAAAAATAAAACTGCTTGAATGACAAAAGTAAAACTGTTAACCCACAAACCGGGGGATGAAAGATGTAAGAACATTCCACACAGTGTTTTCTTGTTTTTTTGCCAACTTTAAAGGCTGCTTCTGAGAAAAGTTTTTTTTTCTGTTTTTTTGATTCTCATGATAAAGGTGTTTTTTAAACAGGGTATTTGTAATGAGACAAATACAGTACAGTATACTTGCACTTATCACCTTAACTCAGTGCTACCAGACTGTTTCAACACCCTGCACTGTCCACTTGTTTTACTTGTAAATAATAATGTATGTGGACATGTGAAAACTACAGCTACATTGCAGTAAGAATAGCCTTGGAAGTCTGGGAAAATTCTTCGACATCCTTGGTTTTCACGCCAGGCTCAGTGTTTACAGTACATTTCCAGCTCTCTGAGCGGTGTGCTCGCAATCGCTATCGACCTGAACCTTTCTCCACATCTGACGAGGTTTGGAATTCCATGTTTGCCTTTGAGAAAGCTGAAGGACAGCTGGGGCCTTAACTGCTGCAGAGCAACACCGTTTGTTTGTGGACTATGAAAACTGACCATAGATAGATGGTCTATGTGGTCAGGGGGTCCTCCTCTGTTAACTAATGCAGCCAGTTGGGATGCAGACCTGTTTCTTGTCTGATGCGGCTCTATTTGATCACTGACCCACACAGGTGCTTCAGTTGGTGGGGGAGCGTGGGCAAATCAAGGTTTAAGTGCCTCTATTTTGGAGCTGCTGCACTGAAAAGGGCTCTTAATTCTCAGTCAAGAGGAGGAAAATTTATTTTTAATTGTTAGCACTCAGATTAAGCCTAGCCAGTGAATTTATATATTTTAAACCATAAATCATGGAGTATAATGTTGTGAAAACAGGTTATTAATTTAATAATATTAAATGATGTATTGTTAGTTGTTCAGAAAAGGAACGTTTTCACTTTGTTGGTGAATATAGAGGATTCCCTTGTGTAAAGAGCACTCAAGTTGTGAGGTCTTGCAGGTAAAAGTTAACCTAAAATTAACATAATGTGTTTTCATCACACAAGAGACTCTTTGGTAGAAGAGTCTACCATTTCAATGAGAAATGCAAGGCATGGTGGTGTCAAGCACCACACAGAGTCAGCAGCCTCCCCCCATGTAGGGCTTCTCCTGCTCATCTCAGTCATCTCAGAGCTGCCAGCTTGCAAGCAGCTGTCAGAAACCCCGTCACCTTTTGTCATAGTGCCAAACCATCATCTGTTGTAATACTGGGCTGAAAAGCTAAAAACGTTTTGAAGAAATTGAAAGATCTTGAAAGGCTAAAAGGTAAAGGGAAACCTTATCAGGTTAAAATGTCAAAAAGTCAAAACGCGTAGAATTCTGTTAAAAACCAATATGATTACACATCATAACAAAAAGCAATTCCTTAATAATAATACATGTAATTTGTCCGTTGCTGTTTGGCTTGTTTCTCGTCTAAGTAATATATCCAGTCCAACTTTCCCGCCCTGTCTGCTCACAGATCACGCCCCTGAGTGGGCCTCTTCAGGGGGGCACCCTTCTCACAGTCCAGGGCAAGAACCTGGGACGGAGGGTCTCTGATGTGAAATTGACCATCGGCAACATCCCCTGCAACCTGTTCCCCGGCAGATATACTGTCTCTGTGGAGTAAGTGACTCCTCATCCTCCATCGTTTGTTAGGCCCCTCCAGTCTGCTTCATTTCCCATGCTCTCATCGGCATCTCTTCGTTCCCCATCCTCCCCCATCTACAGCTCTCCTTGCCATCTCCACATGTACTCCAGCTCCAGCATGGACAGCACCGGACCTTTCTCTGAGCTCTAGGTTTGCGTACGCAGTCACTCGTCCCACGGAATAATTTTGTTCAAAACCATTTCAGCACTTTTTTAGGACAATAGCTTCTCTTGAACATGTAAGAGTACTTTGTGAAATTCATTCTCTGCTAATGTACAGGACTGATTGTAGGCCAGGCCTTGTCATAAAGATCCAATGACTCCCTTGGGAACCATTTTCATTTCGGTCAAACAACTTCACCCTTGACCTTCTGACTCTGTCTTCACTCTGTATCAAATTGTTTGTGTTGATCACCTTTAAGTTTTTAACTCATAAGGAGTCATTGACCACAGACACAAGTAAACAATGTCTGTAAGGGTCACTTTTTGAGATGACATATATTCACTAATGTATTCTATATTGTTCATTTATTTCCTTGCGAGTAGAAAGAGAGGTTATGGGCTGGCCATGTGTCTTGGGTATTAGTGATTTATCTAGAGTAAATGAAGTGGCAGGTGATGAAAAGACAGCTGAATGAGTCTCAAAATGTAATGGGGCCAAAGTGTTAGATGGATGCTCATTAATGCAGGACTCTGGGTTGATCTCATGTGGCATCTCCACACTGTTTTTAATTAATGTTTCGAGTTGGTGGAGGTGTCTGGTGATCGAATGTGGTTCATAGCTGATGCCCTTATCTTCGATCCAGTTGGAGCAGACCAAGAACCGGCGTCACATTAATAACCAGGGACATCACTTGAGGAAGCCGTAGCTATCCTGAGCCTCTAGTATTTTTCTTTTCATACTAATCAAAATGTTTGCCAAGGTCTAAACGTGAATCAGACTTCTTGTTTTGTCACAGCGGGACGAGGTGGGCCGTGTCTTGTTCTCAGTAGCCTTTTCTTTGGCAGCAGTCTGAGTGTCTGCCAGACAAAAATTCCCAATCTGTGGATGTCTACAAATTCCATTCCGCTTCACCAAGAGCTTAGGACAGCCAGCATCGTGGCCTCATTTCTCCAGCCATTTTGGGAAATATGGTATGCTGGAGAGTGCTCCCTTTCTTTGACAGCTCTGAGAAGATTGCATGGGTCGTGCTATAGATTCATGTACAGCCCAAGTCCGGAGGTCTTGAGAAGTTTACAGAAACTCGCTCTCATTTGCATATCAAGTTCCCACCAGCAAAAGCTGTGACCTATGCAGAGATAACCATTCAGGTTATGAAAACTGGTCTGGAATGTTGTGAACTGTAAAAATAACCACCTGGCAGAGGATGCGCAGTGCCAGCCTGAGTGGTAGGTGAGTGAGTCAAAGTATGGTCACGGTTCTCTCTTTAGCGCCCACATCCTCCCACACGGCTGAATCATTCTCCCTGCTGCTTCTCACCTTAACACAAAAAAGCACATAAACATGAAAAAGCCCCAAACCTTTAAAGCTCAGAATGAAAACATTTACACTTTGTGGTGTGAAGATGAGCATGTTTCAGCAGGGAGTCTCTGCACCGCATCGTTGTTGTGTTGTCGGAGTTGCAGGTTCGTGATATGCTTTTTGTGCGTGTTTAAAGGTGTGCGACTTCTCATGTTCCTGCTCTGTGTTTGTCAGGCTGGTGTGTCAGACGGGGGAGTCCATGTATGAGCTGTCGAGCGCCGTGACTGTGACTGTGGACAACACAACTATAGGACGATCAAAAGAAAACTTTTTGTACCTGGTGAGCTCTCTGCCCATTTGCACTGCATTGCAGTTTATTATTTATCCTCAGGGTACATTTAGCCGGATCTCCTAATAATCCGCTGTGAAGTATTGGAGTCTTACGGAGTTTCTCATCCACGGCAGCAGGCTGTTTTACTGAGTTTTAAAGTGCAACCTGTTTTGCTCTTGGAAAATGAATTGCTTTGCAAGCATCACCTATAAGACACCCTTAACTGGGCAGCATCCTACACAGCAGCAGAAGGCCAGCATCACTTGGGATGAGGGCACCTTTCCTGGGTTTTCTCCAGATACTCAGAGAGTCCCTTCAGACCAAAAAGCTGTCCTCTCAGGTGCAGGAAGGAAAACTGTTTCTCGCCTCCTTCCTCAAACCTGGGTGCAGCCCTCTCCCCAGGAAACATCTGCCTCCAGCATCAAGCTCTTGCAGACAATAGGCTCCCGTTCCACTCAGTCCCCCTTTCCTCAGAGGAAGTGAATCCTGTCTTACTGGAGTGTGCTGGGATGGTCTGGAGGACGTCCCAGGAGTGGGGGCACATGGGGGGAAGGCTGCGGAATGCAGAAGCCCTTTCCGCCTCATGGAGACCCCCCACTTTATTAAGGCTCAGGTGTCGAGGGGTTTGACGGGGGCTGGAGAGAAGAAGAGCATAGTGTTGAGATCAGGAGGTGCAACAAAAATGCTGAGGGATGTGGTCTGCTAGAACTTTAATTCCTCAGACAACCGAATTCTTTCCCATGATGTCCTCATTCCTTAGAATATTTTTTTAATTTAATTGTCTTCCACTACATGAAACAAAAAGTTAAACATTGCCTCTGCCTCTGTGCTCCTCAGACCCCCGTGGTGCTTTCTTTGGAGCCCACCAATGGCTCCCTGAGTGGTGGTACCCGAGTCGTCATCAGAGGGAAGAACCTGAATATAGGGTCCCGGGTGCGAGTGAGGGTCAATGGCACTCAGGACTGTACTATACAGTTGTAAGTTTTCCCCGTCAAGTCCACCGAACTGACCGGTGGGAGTTTATTATGGTTTGTTCGTTATAATTTTATCTTCTGTGATGTGTCAGACTGTTGGAAACATAAAAAGCTTTACACAGCGGAATAAAACCACTTGTGGCATAGCAGACAGCCTGAAAGCATGAAAAAACCTCCTGCGGGACTAAGTGAATTCTTATGTTTTGACAGAATAGTGTGGGATTTCTCTTGTGGTTCCCTTTCTGTTAGTGTTTCATTTTATTGTACAGTTACACCTCAGTTAGCACTACCTCCTATAGCGCTGTTTGGTGATGAAACTTTTATTTTAGACCTTTGAGTTATCATAGTTTACCATATAAAAAAGAATTTTTTGGAATTTTACATTTGTTGTCCATAAAATCACGTTTCCTGTGTTTCTTTGCTATTGTTAAAGGTATAACTCATCATGTTGCACATGGCGTTTCCAAGCTTCATTTATGCAAAATGCTGTATTAATGGCTGCTTATAGCACTGTTTCATTAAGCTCCATTTCTCAAGAACACATGTAGAGCTTCAAAGGTGAAGGTATCAGTATACTTTAGCTCATTGGCTTAAGTTGTGTACTATTGTCTGCTGTTGCATTGTGACAGGAGTGACGAGAGCAGCATTGAGTGCCGAATGCCAGCAGCAGAAAATCTCCGCCCTGAGACTGTGCCCGTGTGTGTGGAGTTTGAAGACATCCCGTGTCTGAACCGATCGAGGATCTTGTTGTACACCTACAAGAAGAACCCCATCATCACTGCCATCTACCCACAGAAAAGCCACCTTAGGTACACACCCTCTGAGGTCCATTGCAGCTTGATAAATGTTTCACGGGGGTTTCAAAGACAGATCTGTTCCACCACACTGGGTCACTTCAGTGCACATAAATATTTGTGGTTTTACACTTCAGTTGGTGTTAGAAGGAGACTTCCTGTCTGAACATGATCTGGACAGGTCTGTCAGGAGGGTCCACAGCTCAGTTGTTCTCTTAGGGGTTTGCAAGTTTGTGGGCGAATGGAAGGCTGCGTGCTACGCTGGATCACCCCGTGGGGTTGGGAACCAGGCTGATGTTTTCGCTGATTCAGTCTCAGCCTTGGCATTGACTTGCCTCTGATTGTTTTCAGCGGTGGGAGGACCATCACTGTGAAGGGACAGGGTTTCAACTTGGTGCAGACTGTTAACATGGAGGTCAGAGGGATCGAGACAGATCAAACTGTGAGTCTCTGCCGCTATACTGCTACCCTTTTTGAAGCACTGTGTTGGATCTCCGCTCAGAGAGAAGGATGCCTGGGTATTAATCCAGCTTGAAAAGACTTGCAAGACCAGCTTGCATCAGCTTGATGTGACAGATGAGGATTATGTTTAACCAAAACATGTTTTGATAAGGGTTTGTGGATGTGTCCTCTCGTTCACTTTCAGGCTTGCACTGTCCAATCAAACACGGTCATCCTCTGCTTCTCACCACCTTCTCCTGAGACCAAACAGACCATAGTGGAGTTCTACCTGAATGGCATCCTGTACACCAGGGACCACCCTGACACTGAGGACCTGGAGGAGGAGGAGGAGGAGGAGGAGGAGGATAAAGAGCCCTACAGGGCACACTTCTACATGGAGTACATGGCAGACCCACAGTTCTACCCCCCCAACAAGGACAAGTTCATCAAGCACCACCCTGGAGAGCCCCTCACGCTTATCATAATTGTGAGTTCAATCCCATAGAGCAAGGAGGAGAAGGACAGCTGGGTATTCTGGTATTCTGTCATGTTTTTCTCTTTTTTCCTGTGACTGGAATTACCAAATCACATGTTTTTCACTCATTGATCACCATTACTTTTGCTTCTGCTTTTCTGTGCAAAAGTATGCTGAGAATCAGAAGCAGTTGATCTGAGGTTATTTGCAGAAGCTAATTTCTGTTTCAGATGTGTCATACAATCATGCGCCGCTGTTGCTAGGTGCACAGCTGCAACTTCTAACCACCAAGCTGGTTGAGTACACAAATGTGCTGACCAGAGTTCGACTTCCTTCAAACACATACTTCACATGATGTTGCAAGGGTCTAAAAAATTCCAGTCTGAGGTAAAGAGGAAAAAACATGGAATTTGCACACATACAAACAACAGATATGTGGCTTTGAAGCTCCTTCCAGTGGCTGCGATCTGGAAAGCACCAGGCTTTTTCTGCACAAATCGGATGTGCCGTCCTGTCTCCATCGTGTTCAAGGAAGACGGTTGGGAGCAGGAAGGGCTGATGCTGGCCAGTTAAAAAATAGATGGCAAGGAAGTGTTTGTTGACAGAGATACAGGCGTTTGCATCCTGGAAAGAGATCAGGCTGTGGCCCTTAATCAGTAAACGGGAAGCATGCTAGAATAAATACACCATTTTCCACGTGCTCAGCCCTCCTATTGTTTTCTGTGTCTGACGTCCCACCTGGTTTTCCCCTCTCATGCAGGGGGTGCTTCAGAGCAATTTTGGACATTTCCAACAGCCACCAAGAGTCTTGGTATCAAACCAGGTTCCAAATGATGTCTTTTTTTGACCAAACCAGCCATATTATTCTTTGCTTGAATAGGTGACCATAACCAAAGCCCTCAGAGATGGTCATTAGGAGGAAGCATGCATTTAGTTCTTCTGCAGTTTCTGTTAATACCAGTCTGAGGACAAATATTGGGCCTCGCCAACCATAAATACATTCCCACATATAGTATATGGTTGGAATTGTGAAAGGTTAAATATTTTTACCCTCAGTTGAGTGTGACAGTCATTTCCTATTTTTTTAAGACTTCAGAGTGATCACAAATGTACACTATGTATTTTGAAGTGTTATTAGCATCTAGGGAGCCAACAGATAGCAGGTAGTTTGAGAAGGTAAGATCACCTAAACACTCCAGTAACACTTCAAAACACATCTCATTTGAATCCACTTCGCTCTAGATCCTCTAATTGCTCCGTAAATCTGCATCACACCGTGTGTCCTGATCATCTTTGTATTCTCAGTCTCTGTTAGACTCAGTACTGTATACAGCTACTGATGTAAAGTCCATCAGCAAAAACAGTGGTAATGGACAAACTGGCTTCAACAATTGCATCTAGATCTCTTTGTCTGCTGTTCAAATGCACTTCTGTTTACTCTGAATTGTGTGTCACTTTGGAGAAATCCATCTGCTAAATGAATAAATCTAAATGTACATGTAAGTCAGGAATGAAAGGACCAGAAGTCTGTCATGATACTGTTATGCATTAGTCAACAGTATGAGTCTAACTGGATAATATATATTCAATTCAATCATATTTATTTATTGAGCACTCAAGAGCATCCCAGAGTGCTAAACATTTGAACAAAGATTCTGATGCCAACAAATATAATAAGAGTAGCGATAAAGCAAGATTTGAATGGGCAAATAAAGCATTGGGTAGTTGAGGAGAGGAAAAAAAAAAACTCCCACACAAGCAGTCCTGTGTGCTTGTGCTTACGTGTGTGTGTGTGTGTGGAGATGGAATGACGGAATGGAGGCTGACAAGATTGCGATTTTTTTCTTCAGAAAGGATCCAATGATCTGGAACTGGCGCAAGACGAATACTCCGTGACGATTGGCTCCGTTCCCTGTGACATCAGCTTCAGCAATGGTCAGCTGTTCCACTGCACCATCAACGGTTCTCTGAATTCGCACAAAAGGGAGCAGCAGGTCATTGTAAGTGGTCCCGAGTTACCCATCATGCTTCAGCAGGAGACCATCTCTTCACAACTGTTATAAGTTATTATTATCATTATTGTTGTTGTTGTTGTTACACCCAGTGAAATGGTGATAAAAGGTCAGGAGAATAAGCTAGATTTGGGAAGTGTCCAATAGTTCCTAGTTATTTATAAAAGCATGATTCCGTTTGTTATAAATATATAAACAACTGTGTGAGTAATAATGTGGTATTTCACAATTGCAGCCCTCGAAATGCACATCAGGAGAGGGAAGTTTCATTTTAGTCACAATCAGTCTGTTCATTAGAATGATTGTTGTTGTTTTTGTCTCTTCTCCTTCAGGGATGAGACAATGCATTTGTCTACCCAGCATGCAACAGGCCACTTCCTGTTTATGCTTTATGTTTTTGGGAGCTCTCGTTAGTGGAAAACAAGTCTCTTTTTAACCTTGTCCCGCTCGGGCGGAAAGTGAAGCGGACTGTGGACTGAAGTGGCTGCGCAGCGACGGGCCTCTCATAGATGCAGGGTGAATAGACAGGGCCCGAAGTAGGACGCCCAAAAATAAATATGAGTAATTAGTGAGAGGAAAAGGAGCTATGAGCCGCCGGTTCAAAGGTTAGACGGGATGTCATAACACAGACACGGGGGCTGCTGTGCTGGTGCACCTCTGTGTGGGAAGCTCTTTCCCCTTCAAATACCTTTTTTCTAGACTTCCTTCAGAATCCGGTGAGGTGGAGGGAAGAGCCGCAGGCGAGGCAAGGAAGAGCGACTTAATTATTGAGATTAAATGAGGAGCCCTGAACAATGCACTTTTTAAAAAAATCACACTCAGTCCTACATAAAAACAGATTGCGCTATGTTTTTGTGGCTTGAAAAATAAATGTCGGTAGGGATAACAAGACTCTGCTTCCAGCACTCAGCTGCTCAGCAGTAGAGGATGATCTTCAGTATCTGGGGAGGGGGGGGTTCCTGCTATACCTCAACATGACAGAAGTCAAAAGACGTGTGAAACATTTCAGCTTTAAAGAACTAGATCATGAGCTCAACAGGAACTTGAAAAAAAGAACTGAAACCTGTTTTAATGGTTATGGTTATTGGTCAACAATATGATAAATATACAATACTTAAAGACAGAACTGTTTTTTTCACGTATCAGCAGTTTTCAACTTTAGGACATTTGAATGTTCTTCATCTCAATATCTCAATAAAACTGTTACTGCCATGTCCTGCCGCCACATTTTCCCACCTGATACGCACGCACTATTAGTAGTGGTGTGTGTCTGTTGCAGGATATGAATGTGTTGACCCTAAAGTTGAAGGTCTGTCTGTTTTGTGTGTGTGTGTCTATGTGCGCGTGTGCAGGTGCAGGTGGGGAACTTCCGCAAGGTCATTGCCACAGTACAGCTGGGTGGCAGTGAGCTGGCCATCGTCGTGTCCATCGTGGTGTGTAGCGTCCTGCTGCTGCTGTGCACTGTGGGTAAGTGGTGGGCGTGTGGGCAGACAGTCGTGCAGCGGGTGAAGGTTGTTTTTGGCGTCCGTGGAGTGATTTATCCCCACGAGCGTCTCGGGCACACTGCCGTGGCTGGCCAGTGCTCCAGATGCGGACGGAGATGAAAGGCTGCTGTGAAGGGCCAGGGGTCTTGGGGCTCGAGCCGGTCCAGCAGCAGAGTCGGGTGGGCGCCTGGCCACAGCTGGCCTCCCCTCTCAAATCCAGCACAAAAGCATGTCTGTTTCAAAGTGTGCGTGCGTGTGTGTCTGGGCATGTGTGTAAGTGTGTTATGTGGGCATGCTAACCTCAGTATCTACGTGTCTGCGCGGGCTCGCAAAAGTGTCCATCAATGTGTTTCTGCAGTGTGTGTACAGTGGCGGTTGCCCGCTGCACTGTGGGTGTTTGCAGTGAATCGTGTGCAACACTAATTACACTGTGTGATCCAGCATGTGGCACATTTGAACAGTTTGCAATATGATTTAGCCTTAAAGCATCTATTGTATTAAGCAGACATGTTCCCAAGGAGGCTTTTGTTTGCCACGGAGCAGCATGACAGTGCCACCGCCATCCGAAGAAATGGAAGTGCTCTATTAGCAACTTCATAGCTGTTTAATTTTCTCATTAGCCTCCTTGATCGCCCACTCTTTCCCTCTCCCCTTTAGCGCTCGCCGTCTATTGCACGAAGAGCCGGCGGGCCGAGCGCTACTGGCAGAAAACCCTGCTGCAGATGGAGGAGATGGAGTCGCAGATCAGGGAGGAGATTCGTAAAGGTAACACACACGCACGCACGCACGCACGCACGTACATGCAAGTGTGCTTCTGTTTGCAGCTTCAGCACACAACGACTCCAGGCAAATGTGCAAAACCAGGTGTTTAACACCTTTTTCAAACTGATCTCAGCAGCTTGACTTATACATGCCTAGCCGAAGCTATGCAAATACACAGAACACAGACACATGCATACACATACACTCCTGGTTTGGCCTTCAAAGGAATGCTTTTGACTGACCAGGTCACAAGGATTGTTTGAGCTCCTGAAAGCATGGATGGAGCACATTGGACTGGCCTTTGATCTCAGAGGACACCAAGGGGGCACAACAGTGCTTGGAAATGTCATTAAAGGGCCATTGAAGTGCCTTTCCTCCTCTCGTGTTGCCACACATGGGCAAGCTGAGAAAAGCCACAAGTGAGGAGAGCTTTAGAGATAGAGATTCTTGTGTGTGCGTGTGTGTGTGTGTGTGTGTGTGTGTGTGTGTGTGTGTGCGCGCGCGTGCGCGTGCGCACATATGTGTTTCAGTTTCAGAGTGAGGGGAGTGGATTTAGCCCTGTAAGCATGACTCAGACAGAAAATGTAGACCCACAGCCGTCACACTGATTTTGTTATGGCTATACTGTCAACCAAACTGTGGGGGAGAGAGGTGGATGGGGGGCTGCAAGCATGCTGGGTGCTAGAGGGTGTTCGAAAGGGTGGGGTGGAGAAGACAGGGGCTGCGTTGGGCTCAGTGTTCTAATCCACAGGTCAGCTCTGTGCTGCTGAGTGTGTGTCCTGTAGTGATGCACAGCCTTGCTTTTCAGGGGATCCACACACAGGCTTTAAGGGCAGGCCATAAATACAACTGGAGAACAGCATCCAAAAACCTCGTCTCAACCACCAGTTGCATGGCATTTTCTTACCGTGTTTCCATAGCAGGATTACTTCTTCACGTCTTTTTGTGAATAGTTTTAATTAGTTCCACCTGTGTAGACTGCAGCTCCTACATGTGCTTTAACTGCAGGCATTTCCTGTTAGCGCTGCCCCGTGTAATTGCATTGTGTAAATAGTTGTTCGCGAGCCACCAGAGGCGGACGTGTCAGCCCACCATTGTGTGGAGCTGGAGAATGACAGGAAAGGCGGCTGAGTGACGGCCCCGTGTCGCCCCTGCCTAGGCTTCGCTGAGCTGCAGACGGACATGACGGATCTCACCAAGGAGCTGAACCGCAGCCAGGGCATCCCATTTCTGGAGTACAAGCAGTTTGTCATGCGGACCTTCTTCCCCAAGGTGGGTGCCCTGCTGCTCAGGCTGCGGAAACCACCGGCGCGCAGAACAATGCCGGGCACCCACTCAAGAACACCCCTCCCCCCGCTGCCTCTCTCTCACCACCTTCTGTGACACACTCTCTCTCTTCACACACACGCACACTTGTAATCCTAGTGTGCACGTGCACGCACACACTCGCTCACACGCACACACAAAAAGGGCATAGAAACTGGGCCACAAACTAGGTGAGAGTGGCCAGTGCCGTGGCATGGGGGGACAAGGGGTGGGGCTACCATAGAAAGCCAAACTCATGTAAGTGAAACTGTTACCTCAGCTCTCCCCCAGCTCGGTCTGCCAGGGCATCAGAAGCACAAAACAAGCAGCCGTTTGCCCCATGCTCCACTTCCGAGACCCAGGACTGTTTCCAGTTAAAAAGAAACAGCTGAGTCTCCCTGCAGGATCCATCTGCATCTTTATAATTTGTGTGTGATGTGTGGCGACATTAAGTGCTGTTCCCAGTATAATTGCACTGAGACTTCTAATTTATGGTGAATCTCCTATTTACACTGGGGCCTGGCCCTGACACGGTGTGTGGGAGTCTTCCACCACGGTCCTCCAAATCGTGCAAATTGTAAATGTTCATTTACATTTTATTGTTGTACCTCTGACACTGACCAACACACCATGGCTAAAGTGGAGGAAATGTGAAACCCAGTGCAAAAACAGGTCATTTAGAAAGTTTTTGCGTGGCTGATCCCCTGAGCCTCACTGTGTCCCACAGATGTGCTCGGACTATGAGAAGAGCCTCCTGCAGACCATCTACGAGAACGACAATCATGGGCCCAGGGCACTGCCAGAGACCCACCCCCTTCTCCAGGACTGGAAGGTACACCTCAGTGACCGTGCTGATGTACCTGTATCGTGTTAACTGTGTGGCTATCACCATGGAAACCAGGATTGGTGTGGACTAATTGCTGCTTATTGGTAAACTGATCTTCTTGACAGAGACTGTGAGGATGTTTTTTTGTTTGTGACGATTGGTTCCTATAAGGAATGCATGTTGTGTTGGGTTGCCTGCCTGATCCTGTGCATTTGTTTTAATAATGACTGCAGGATTGTTTTTATGTGCTGTTCCATGGTAATTAATGGTCAATGGGAGTCAGACGTTCTAACATCCAAGCGAAGGCCTTCCTGGGAAAGGAGTGTTCCTCAGACAGTTGTGTATCTTTTTGTGTGCAGCCAGCCAGCACTGCCAAGCCCAACATGGAGGAGGGTATCGCCCTATTCTCCACGCTCCTCAACAACAAGCACTTTCTCATCACCTTTGTGCACGCATTGGAGCAGCAGAAGGACTTCGCCGTGCGGGACAGGTGATCCCCATGCACTCAGCGTCTCAGAGTCTTTTTTAGTCTCCTGAACAGGAGACAGCAGCACAGAATAGTGACATCCTCCCTGTGAGAGGAGATAACCATCATGATAACCTGCTCATTTCCTGTGTGGCATCACTCACCACCCAACAAAAGTTTGAGTTACTGGAAACTTTTAATTTGTAATTGACAATGTTTTTCCACCAACCCATCAGTTTGAGTTCTCTTTCACTTTCCTGCTTGGCAAGAAAATTCTTGCATAACTTAGAGGCGTGTCTTAAGTCAATATCTTGCTGAGGAATGAAGGATTGTCCCACCAGCTGCAGTCCTGATGGAATCACCTTCGATGCATATTGCGATAAGCATGCTGGTTGAGACTGTCGTGAACTTGGTAAACCTCCCGAACTCTGTCACCACCAAAGCCTCCTCAAATCATGACACTGTCCCTGGAGAGGAGGATACACAATGCACTGTTAATGTGCTTACCCTTGCGGCATCATAAAACCACTGAGCAGATGGATCCAAATATTTCACATTTTGACTCATCTGCCCATATGACCATTTTCCAGTCTTAAAACATTCAGTGTCTATGTTTTAATATTGAGAAGTCTGGTTTCAAGCATGTGTACTCAAACATTTGACTGTTACTGTATAGTGTACTGAGTACCTCACTGTTTACCCTCTTCTCATATTCAAACCAAGGGGTATTTTTACCCGTTTAAGCAGGAGGTGTTTTACTGAAAAAATCTGCATGAGTACCATGTTACCATGTTTACGGGTTGACCAGCTGGGGTTCTCCAAACCTTGGTATGAAACCCTGGGGACAGTCTGTTGTCCAGCCACTGGTCCACATCCTAAACCACCAAGCTGCCTACTTTCTTCCTTACCGCAGTGTACAGTATATTAAATCACCTAAATTGCTTATTTACCCTATGCATGTCTTTAGCTCTAAAAATAATAAGTTAGTTTCACATTGCTCAGCCATATCCTGTAGAATGCATAATAAGACCTTTTATGTGTTAAATAAGGCTTATTGGTCAGCCTGAGTGTTTGTCTAGGCATGGTTGTTTTGTCAGGGTGGTGTGTTGCTCAAGAAAGGCTGACCCTGCCTTTTCTGCTTGTGTACGGCATTCCCAGGTGCAGCCTGGCCTCCCTGCTCACCATTGCCCTACATGGCAAGCTGGAGTACTTCACCAGCATCATGAAGGAGCTGTTGGTGGACCTGATCGATGCCTCGGCCTCCAAGAACCCCAAACTCATGCTGCGCCGCACTGAGTCTGTGGTGGAGAAGATGCTGACCAACTGGATGTCCATCTGCATGTACAGCTATCTCAAGGTATCTACTGCTGGATCCACATTCTCCAGCACTTTGGTGCACAATACACTGGAAGAAGCCTCATGCACATCCCCTCAATAAACTCAGATAAACACATCAGTCTGTGCTGTTTTGCTGGCAGACAACCAGTTTTCCGTCTGGTTATGCCAGTGTTTAGAATGATTGGTTGCCTATCTGGACCCTGTGGTCATTATCTTCTTGCATTGAGATTAGTTTGTCTGAGTTACCAGCTTCTAAAATTTTATTGTTCCTGTTTGTTATCACCAGGAGACTGTAGGGGAGCCATTCTTTCTGCTGCTATGCGCCATCAAACAACAGATAAACAAGGGGTCCATTGATGCCATCACCGGAAAGGCTCGGTACACCCTCAACGAGGAGTGGCTATTGAGGGAGAACATCGAGGCAAAGCCACAGGTGAGACCAGGACTATCAGAGCAGTGCCACCTCTTTGCTCAGAAAAGAAGGTTTTCTCTGCTACGATGCAAAACTCAAAATGATGAAAACACAGTGCCGACACATTACCCGGTCTTCTCATTGGAACCAGAACATCAACGTATCCTTCCAAGGATTTGGAATGGACTCTGTCACCGTGCGAGTGATGAATACAGACACGATCTGCCAAGTCAAGGAAAAGATCCTGGAGGCATTCTACAAAAACCTGCCCTTCTCCCAGTGGCCCTCTGCTGATGATGTGGACCTAGGTGAGTTGCTGCCTCCATGTTTGGACCGCAGCCCAGACTAATCAACACGTCCCATAATGTCCCATAAATGCTAACCCACACGCCGCGTTTAAAAAGATTGTTTTCCCGGGTTTTTACAAAACCTCGGCAAGCTGCCTTGAGACTACAATGAACACATTCTCTGCCAATGCTTCCACAGAGTGGTTTGCATCTGGAAGCAACAGTCGGATTCTCATGGACCTCGACAACACGTCGGTCATGGAGGATGGCAGGAAGAAGCTCAACACAGTGTTCCATTACAAGGTAAACATCCTCTTGCACACACCAGTTGACTTCTTCAAAACCAGGGGTCCTTTATCTTGAAGTGCTGGGCGGATCTTTGGGCTCAACAGGGATAGTTCCCCAGTTTTGTCGGTCAATGATCCAAGGGTGACCACACAATGTTGTACATCTCAACTGGCAGAGCGTGACTGCTGACCTCAGTGTTGTTCAGGGAGGGCCATTTGGGAGTAAGCTGTGAAAGCACTCCTTCCACCGTCACAGTTGACTGAAAACGCTGTTCAGTCCATTTCACTGTGTGTTGATTTTAGTCAGAGAGAACATTGTCATTCCTTGTTGCACTTAATCATGGTATTTACCTCCCCTCCCCCAACACATTTGGCCATGTCCAGATTCCAGACGGTGCCTCACTTGCCATGAGTCTGAAAGACAAGCGGGAGAACTCTCTAGGAAGAGGTGAGTCATGGATACCCCCGTTCCCTTTGCTCTATCGCTGACAAATTATGTCTTCCTTTCGTAGCTGATCACACCTTACATCTTAGGTAAAAGTTTTCATAGTTTCGTTTCTTTAAATACCTTTGTTTTAACTTTTTTTCAATATAAAGACATTTGTTTGGTGTTGATGAATTCATTTAACTCACACTACGAACACGGATGCCGCCGGCAAATCAATACGCTGACAAGATTAAGTGTCCATGCAGCCAGACATTTTGGTCCTTCTCAAATAGTGCAAGTCAACAAGAGGAGACATAAAATGAAAAAGCAAACAGCGAAGCAATTAGAGGAGAAATCTTACAGGAAATCCGCCTTTTTGGAGATGTAAACAATGGAAGATTTATGAGAGGATTTGCCTGTTTTGCATGTGAATTTTCTTGCTTCATACCAGACAGTGGTATGTTGCAAAGAGAGATGTTGTTCCAGTTGTGCTCGGCCTACAGTATAATCACCGATGATTTTGTTTGAGACTCTTTGCCAGCAGTTGGCTGGGGCCTACCTGCCAAGCAGATACTTATTGTGTTAAGTATACACCGGGCAGGAGATTTATTTAGACATCCATGTAAGTGGGGGAGACGGCAGCGCCCTCAGTGGCATTATAAACCCATCTGTGTGGCTCCAGCTGCAATACCGCGTCTCCTTCAAGGTCTCTCCCCATAACCTTTGCCTCAATGATGGGTTTTGTTCTCTTTTTTTGTTTCCCTGTCTTCCACTCTGCAGCCAAAGATCTCGACACAGAAAAATATGTTCATCTGGTAAGCACCCCCACGTGCCCTCCCACTCACTCTCATTTTTTCACACGCAAGCAGGGACACACAAACACTCATACACACACGCACACACGCACAGTCTTGTGTTCCAAGTCCCTGGCTGCAGTGGAAACCAGTTAGTTGGAGGTTGTAGGAGGAAGAATGACAAGGGCTATAGATGGCACCAGAATGAAGTAGGAATTAGAAGTGCAGCAGTAGGTAATGAGGGGTGAATGGAATGAAGGGGAGATGATGCAATGAAGTGGGAGAGGAATGGAGGATGAATGAACCAGAGAGGAAATGAGGTATGAAGGGGAAATGATGCAAAGGGTCAAGGACATGTGACAGTGAATGAGCGAACCGTGTAGGTAAACTGAGCAGGACACAACATTTTTGCAGGAACTGCTGGATGGTTATGAGCAGTAACCTGGACACATCATTAATGGGTAATAGCTGATTTAGGTCTTGTGAAATAAGGAAAACAGGAAAAATGAGAAGGCGTTTCCAGCAAGAATGCAGTGTTACAATTCAACTTTGTTATGTTTGTCTGCTAAAATCACTGTAATGTCCAGTTCATGTTTGGCTTCTCCTTTACAATATGTAGACATGAACCCTTCTCAACCTGAGAACAATGGCTCAAGAAATAGTGTAAATTATTTTGTTAAGAAACACTGAACCTCTCTTGTTTGGATGCTGATGTTATGAAGCACTTGAGCATGTGGTCTGCGCTGCTGGCACATTTTAAGCGTGTGAAGTAGCTTTGGCGGACGTCGCGTATATTCAGCCGTATATTTGTAGCATCGTTGCAGCCAAGCGTGAGGAATGGTGTGATGTTCTAGTTAAGTATGAGCTCCAGTCCTTGGTAGCCACATTCTATGGCCCCCTTGGGAGTGCAGCCTCAGTTGGTTCATCCACAGTCCCTCCTTGTGGTTTCCCCAGGTCCTCCCAAATGACGAGCTCATGGAAACCAAGAAGTCCCAGAGACACAGCCATCGCAAGAAGGTTCTCCCAGAGATATACCTCACCCGGCTGCTGTCCACCAAGGTGGGCGACCTCACCTCCTGCCCCCGAACCCGTGCCTCTGCTCACTGCCTATTCGCATTGCTCACCTGTGTCCTGTGAAGGAAATCCTTCTATGTCCAGAGCAGCGTCTGGAAGTTCAGAACAGAATTACCCTGTTTATTTAGAGAGCAGCAAACCTTAATCAGGGAAGTTCTGTCTGCTGTTGCACTGATTTTGAGCTGCGTGTGGAAAACAGGTTCTGGAGAATTTGACTTAAAGTCCTGTGCTTAAGGTAGATTAGCTCAGGTATCTCAAAGGAGATTTAATCCCATGACCCAGTCGCCTCTTCCCTCTACTGCACGCAGATGTATATATGTTCTGTCACAATTTAAAATTAGGCTGATCCTTGTGTTAAATATGGCTTTGGTTCGGCTATAAGATTACCATGGTATTATGAATTTATTTACGCGAGTAGATTTGTGCCCCCATTGTAATGCTGAGTGAGGCATGTTTGGCCCTGATCGAGACTGCTCTGCTTCTACAGGGAACTCTCCAGAAGTTCCTGGATGATCTGTTCCAGGCCATCCTCAGCATCCCGCCAGAGCGGCCACCTCTGGCCGTCAAATACTTCTTCGATTTCCTGGAGGAACAGGCTGATAAGCGATGCATTACAGACCCAGACACCCTGCATATCTGGAAGACCAACAGGTCGGGGGCAGTGTGCAGTGCACAGAAAATGCTACAAGATAAACACAAAGATAATAATAGCTGATACTATTATTTTACTGCTGAGCTCATACTAAGTCCCTTGCGACTAGCTTCACAGCACTAGGGGGTGCAGGGTAAGAACCTGCAACCCACAGGATGCAAATACAGAGCCTTATCTTCTACACCACACTGATGAAACCAGTTCAAGAGGACCAGTCCAGTCCTCCATTTATGGGTTGAGCCTCTGTTTATGTAACGTGTTCTCTTCCACCCCCAGCTTGCCTTTAAGATTTTGGGTGAACATTTTGAAGAATCCCCAGTTTGTGTTTGACATTGACAAGACAGACCACATGGACGCGTGCCTGTCCGTCATTGCCCAAGCCTTCATCGACGCCTGCTCCATCTCGGACCTGCAGCTGGGGAAGGTGAGCCACTCCTGTCCTGTCTCTGCCTGCTGTTGCCACCCCGGCTTCTGTTTTTACAGCTCGCTGTGCAAAACCAATATGAGGGAGGGCTGCCAGTGTGGCCAGTTCCGCAGACACCCCGACCTTCAAGACACAATATCCTGTCTCCGTGTTTCTCTTCCTCCCACAGGAACCGGAGCCCCCAAACAATGCTCAGCCATCAGCGTGTTGACGCGCCATTTATTTTTACGCCTCTGGGGGGGGGTTGATTTCATTTGTGGATTTATTGAAAGCCCCCCCCCCCTAAAATATATGCTATATGTACAGCTCAATATTTCATGCTTTGTCCTTGTGTGCGATGGAGTTTGCTGTGGTGTGGCAGTTGGCAAACGCCTGGTGTTTAGCAATACATAGCAACGAAATGGGGAACTGAGCTCAGACGTCGCTTTCATGCTGGAACACAGATATCTGGAGGCGCGTAGACGGCCGGATTTTACCCAGCAGATGGAGAAACAGCAGGAAGTGGCCCTTGGTGCAGGAAGGAGGGGTCTGGAATCAGGTTGAGGCCCGAGCTGGTCCCCCTTTCTCCCCCACCCATGCGTAGACGTTTGGACCTGCTTGAGGACAGAGTCCTTTGGGAAGACCCATTGAGTAACGCAGTTATTGAGACACAGAGGGCAGTGTGAAGGAGAATGAGAAATGCTTAAATAAGTACTTTTGTACAACGCACTGCATTACAAAACATGAGTTCACATTTAGACAATAGCTTTTATAGACCCGTGAGAATTAAATTGGGGTGGATTGTTTCATTTGGAAAGGCTTACTCTTTTTTGTGGGAAAAAAATTAGCTTAGCTTCCCACTGCGACAAGGGGAAATTCTGCCTCCTGAAGTCTATTGTCTGCAGATGTGTGGGCGGTATTTTCTGAAAGATGTACGGGGTTGACAGCGAGCTGGGAGAACTTTTGTGTAGCTGTACGGCATAAATGCACAAAACGTTGTTATGAAGAGTGCCTTTGACCGACTGGCGCACGGTGTGGCCGATGTCATATTAGCATCTGTAACATTCACTTCAGTGCTGAGTCAGTGCCATGGATGCAACCTCTCTTTGTATTCCACCATTTCTACCATTATGTGCTGCTGTTGTCATGACCTCCAGGGTGCTGTGTTTGAAAAGATGCCATATTATTTAGCTGGTATCACAGTGGCCGAGGAAAATTAATTAACATTAATTTGCAGTAAGTCTATTGAACGGCCCCAGCTGACAGATGGTCCAGGAGTGACCCTGGTCAGGAAAGCTGTCATCTTCCTCATCTTGGCCAAACCCTTTGTTCCAGGACTCTCCAACCAACAAGCTGCTGTATGCCAAGGAGATCCCAGAGTACAAAAAGAAGGTGCAGTGGTACTACCAGCAGATCCAGGAGATGACACCGCTCAGCGAGCAGGAGATGAACGCTCACCTGGCAGAGGAGTCCCGGGTAAGGACCAGGGGGCCCCAGTAGATGCTGAGCATCTGTTTTGAGTGCAGGTGTTCAGTAATGTGTACAGTAGACACCCTGTAAAAAAAGGGGGAGGGGGTGAATTTTGGGAGCTGATAAATGTAGATAATTCCCAGCAAATGCTGGAGGAGAAGCCCACAGATGACTACAGCGTATGCGCCACAGCACAACCAAGGCAGTGACAGAAATGTGCAGAGGGCTGGAAGTTATCGGCAAAATAGCATTAATAATGTGGGAAATACAGTCACAAGACACAGTCCTGGCATTTTCACATGCCAGTTGTCTCGCTAAAAGTGCACACAGCAGACACTGAAACTGGCTTCAGCTGGCTTTTATGTGCCTTACTATGACTTACGTTTGGTATTACAAACCCTCACTGTTGCTCTGTTGGCGACAACCCGTTCAGTTGAAAAAATCTTTTTTTTAAAACCACAGTGGTTTGTGGGTTACAAGCTGCTCGGTCGTACTGGCCAGACATGAAGGAAGGAACAATAGTAATGCCGGTTTCATTTGGAATAGGAATTGATGTGAATTTCCTGGACATACTGTTTTTCTGAGTGCACTTTAAATGTAAACAGTGCATGGATCTATAGTATAATAGTGCTATTCATTGCTCTAAACTCATGAAACAATGACATGTTCAGTCACATTGCTTTGAACTAAAAGTGCACATTGCTGTTTTTCTCATGAGCTGCTTGTATGTGAAACAACATGCAGCACAGCTTAGTACATCTCAATGTGGACAGTTGGGTAAATGGAGGAAGATCATTTGGGAATTGAAGTAACAACCTGCTGGCCACAACTCTAACTTTTAAGGACTAAACTATGTGTTATTTCCTTAAAGGTACTTTATTATAAGCTGATCAGGGTCCATTTCCACCAAACTGGTGGTTTATTGGCTCCAGCAAAAAACATTTTGGGGATGTCATGGTCAAGTGTGATAGTCTGAGCAGATGATGGAAACAGCGCTGCTGCTGTTGAGTGCCAAAACAAAAGGATGGACTAGGTGTTGTGACGATGGCCACGTCGGTTCCTTTAAAAGCGGTGGCCATGGTTTCCATGGCAATGTGCCGAAATGACGGGCATTACAGCAGATCCTCTGAGCAAGTGCACCAAGAGGACGAGACAGATGTCCGGCTCTGTGAAGTGCAGGCCAGGTACACGCAGAGAGAGTTTAAAAATATCTTCATAAACTCCTCTTAAATATCACCCACCCAAACGCGCAGCCCTGCAGCTCTGTTTATCAGTTTGTGGAGCAAACTCACCGCTTGACTGATTGGCTTATAAATCGCTGAGCTTTTGTTCTCAGAGTTAATGATCCAGCAGGACAGCTTGACCTTGAGTGAATAATTTATTGTTTCTCAAACTGGGAGGGGAAAAAACGCCGTGGAAAAAATAAATGATGTAACTCAACATGTAGGCTAGAAAAAAAGCTGAAAACATGCATTTGAAGAGGAATCGTGAAAATGGCAAGTGAATCATCTCTTGCACTCAAAAACTACTTTGACTCGGTTACTGTGAAGATGAAGATGGATGTCCCCAGAAGCCAGGTTCCTAGGGCAATAAGGACCACGACTTGCAGCCACCATGAGGGACATTTCATTTGCTGGAAGTTGACATTGTTTTTATCACACACCATCCGTTCTGTATATAGGCAGATTCTGCTTTCTTCTGTGTTTTCATAGAGCCCTTTATCAATTTTCTCAGTGTTGGCTTTATACACTGGGGTTTTATTGTGTTTGTGTTCATTCACACACAATATGACGATTTCATACAAACACTGGCTGTGGACCACTGTGACCCAGCACTGGACATGTTGTTGATGGAAATGGAAGGAAAAATTAGCAACGAATTTTCAATTCGTTATCTCCCATATTGTATAATTCTGCTGACAAATAATGATGGATTCATTTACTGCCAATAAATAGGTATGATCCTTCCTCGATTTGGTAGACTTGATTTTATAGACCTTCGTAAAAGCATCGCCATATCTGTACACCTTCCTCCGTATTGTCCAGAACGTTAAGGATGGGTTGTGAATATGACATGTTATATCTAACAGTCTGTATTTGGTCTAACTGACTCAATGTCCTCTGTTTGTACAGAAATACAGGAATGAATTCAACACAAACTTGGCCCTGATGGAAATCTATAATTATGCCAAGAAATATCGCAATCAAGTAAGTCTTTCTTGCTTTCTTTTCTGGCCATACAGGGCTGCTGTTTTGAGACATGTTAAAACCACTATCAGGTAATGTGATCTGCGGGTTTTGTTACACACACAGTTTCACAAAACCACTCGAGATTGGGATCTGAGTCGGGCTCTGTGGCTTCTGGGACACTGTACCATCTGACACATTTTACCCTGCTAACAGGCCCATCGTCACTGATCCAGAACAGAGCTCTGAATTTCCCCGAATCCTACATTCGGACGTGATTGTACCTCTGCTCAAACATAAAAAGAATTCCTTTAATTGCATGATGGCACATTTTGCAACTGAGCTGTCAGCCCTGCCAGCAGTCAACAGTGCAACGGCGATGAGCTGCACGTGAAACCAGAGTCCCGCGCGGGATGTGTAAACAGCTCCTGCGGGGGTCGGATGGGGGGGGGGCTCCTCTATGCTCCATCCCTGCTCATGCGCTTGGGGGGGGTCTGTGTTTTATCTGTAAGCCCTGGTGGGGTTCTGTGCTCCATCGCAGATTGTGGTAGGAGGGCAAGTTTTACGCGATGGTCCCTGAAGTAACCCCATGCTCCCCTGTCTTTTCCCCAAAGGTGGTGAACGCGCTGGATGCGAACCCCACAGCCCGTCGCACACAGCTGCAGCACAAGTTCGAGCAGGTCATCGCCCTGGTGGAGGACAACATCTACGAGTGCAGCAGTGAGGCCTAAACCCCACCCACTCCCACCCTGCCCACCCCCAGCCGTCTCACCAGCCCCCCCCCACGTCAACTGTCTTCTGAAGAGCGGGCTGCGACATTTGAGGACATAGATCCAAGCACAGACCAACAGCGACGTGTCGCTGTGAAAAACACGTCAGTTTGGACCGCAGGATTGGCAGATGACTGAGACGCAAGTCACTTTGTCAAAAGCCACCAGGAAGAGCTGATGGTCCTGTTGTCACTGGACAGCTCTGCTGGGGGTGGCCTCACGGCAGGAACGCACGCGCACTGATTCCCACCTTCTAAGGACAAATGCACTGAACTGTAAAATATGTGTTCATAGCAATATTTATAGTCCCACTCTCTCAACTACAGTATGGGAAATTTAAATATGAATGAGAGAACATTATGGTTATATATCCCCCCCTCCATACACACACAGTTACGTACTCAGGTCTGAGCTGTGAAGGTGACAGATGATTTTCTACTGGTGCTCTGAACTATGATCTCAGCTTGTTCTGGGTGATTTCTGTCAGCAATCATGGTGAAGTACAATCCCAGCACTGGGCTTGGTGATGTTTTGACAGAATGAATGAACTGAAGGACCCGTTTCCTCATGGATGGACTCTGCTGAATGCTGAAATGAGGGACAGCCATTCCAGATTAGTTGTCTTTTTTGCTACATTATGGAAAATGAGTGGAAAACTGAATAAAATGTGATTTTTTTGGAAGGGTGTGTTTCCTTTAGACAAAAGAACATACCTTGTTTTGTTTCTTGTACGGCTTGACTGAACTTAAACACAAGTCTCGTAAATTTGGGCAAATGGCTCACAAGTCTATTAAATTTTCTATTTTCACATAATGAGTCAAATAAAATGAACTTTTTCGCTTTTCGATGCCAAACAAAAGCACAGCAACGGTATTCTGTGCTTAAATACTTTGCACTCAAAAATAAAACAGCATTTTTTTCTGCGTACACCAAAGCAACTCTGTTATATGTTGCCTCAGTACTGGATTTATTGAGATTTAGAAACAGGATGCAGCTGGAGGCAAAATGTTCACAAGACTTAACCAAAATGCAGTAAAAAGGTACAGTGAATGATAAATTACAACAGGAGAAGTAATACTACTATATCAATATCTACTTCAACCCATCCGATGCCTTTATTTAAGTTCCGTGATACAGTGTGGAAAAAGTGAGACGGTGGATGTGATGCACTGATGTCAGAACAGGGTAACAGTTGAAATCAAACTGGAAAGAAACATGAGTAAATTGTTATGTGGTAGGCCTCGGTTTGCGAGTAAGAAAGCAGTATAAAAATGTAGTATTTAATTCTAGCACTGGTCAGTACTGAAAAACTTTGCTTTGGTATGAAAAGTATGCACACTTTAACAGCAGTGTAGTTTTATAGAATTCAAAATGCCTAGGAGGAAACAATACCAGAGCAATATGAACGGATCAATAGTTGCAGCAGGTTTTTTCAGTTTTTGTGTGGCTCTATCACTGCTGAGTCCTGCTGCAGTCAAAGGCACCGTCCTCCTGTGGCTGCGATTCCACCCAAGCAGCCGTGAAGCAAACACATTAACTGGAGCCAGCAGAAAATCAACCTGGGGCCACATGTTCCACGGGTGATTGAATAAACCTCCTCCCGACGCAACGTCTAAGTGTGTTATGCTCCTCATTAGGTTAGAAATTGATTTCAAAGTATCAGATCTTTATTCCAAAAAGCACTGGGGTCTATAGTGGGGAAAGTTTGGCGGGGGGTAGTTTTTCTGCAGCTGCTTCCTCAACCTGCTCCCCATCTCACAGTTTGGCTGGAGGCCTCAGCTGTGCCTCTTGAGGCTGAGCTCCGAGCATCGCTCCTCCACCTCAGGCTTGGCCGTCCTCTGCTCCCCCACACTCCTCCCTCCATGCAGACCCTCTAACCTTGGGCCACCTTGGCCCTGGGAGGCCCTTTTGAAGCAGACAGCTTGGAAGCAAAAAAAAGAAATTGGCGAGTACCTTGATCACATGGGCTTTATTTACAGGACAACAATATGCATTTTTGGTGCGCATTTTTTTAGGTTAAATTCTTTTTGTACATTTTACAATCAGAGCTGGTTTTACTAAACACTCCTCACACAGATCTGACCAATGTAGGACTAGGATAGGAAGACACATCCACAAAGACACTTTTATTTACAGACACAGACGGGTTAACCCCAGATCAAGTGAGTGACTACAAAATTATACAGCCCTAAACAATGTGAGGTGTTTGTTTTCTCTTGCTGCATTTAACAATGTAGCGTTTGCTAACTAGTATTAGCATAAAAGACTTCATTTCCCATGAGCCCTTTTCGTTTCTCTGACACCTTCTGCTTGTAAAAGTAAGTACAACAGACGTAGAAAACTTTGCCTCAGTCACTTTCCAAATACAATTTCTTTACATTTTTTCAAGTGTAATTTGTTATTTTACAACCTTCTGTCACTGATCCAGTGGCGCAACAGCATTTCCTTACTGTTTGGTGGGGTTTTTGAAGTCTGTGCACTTGATGGGGTCTGAGCGGAGAATCGCCGCAAAGTCAAACTTCTTCACGGGCTGCTTCGCTTTCGCCTTCTGTCTGGTTCACCCCCTGCAGCTACTGCCCAGGTGGACTCGCTTTTCACTGCTAATGTGCGGAGAGAGCTGCTCTGCAGGGCCAGAATTAAGATAATGTTCCGCAGTTATTCCATAATATTCTCAAATCGTATCCTGAGGCGCAAGGTTTGATGTTTGCTGCGTTCTGTTCATTCTCTTATTTCGCTCCAAAGTTCATATAAAGGTGCAGACTGATATCCTGCTGTCTTACAAATAGTATAGATTTCGGATATTTCACTGCGACCTTTATTTACCCGCATGAAAAGACTGGACGGCTAAAACCAGGCCCGTTAGCAGAGCTGCCTGAATAGAGGGGAGTGAGAAACGCGGGAAGCGACTGCAGCACTTCTGACTGCCCACCAGGGACCAAGACGGTGTCTAATCTGTAAAAACCACTTGCAGAATTTTGGAGATTTAATCTCGCCCGCAATGAGCCACACTTAGAGTCTGAATGGTCTCAGCCCTTATTTGTTTTGGTCACGGGCATTTTTTTTTTTTTTTTTTACACCCCAGGTACTGGTTTGATGCTGATGACTCACACTGGGTTCCTGCCCTGGCACGACCCCACCAGCCACCCCAGGTGAGAGCATAACAAGCAGTTCTTATGACGTTTAAAGCTCTTCTCCGCAGCCCCGTTTTTGCCCACCTCGCACACCCATATTCAAGTCCCCTCTTAGCACCACCAGTCTAAAATTTATGTTGCCGCCGTCCATGCACATCTTACTTCTCTGTTTTTCACTATATTATTCACTGCAATTCTGTTAGCACCGTGCAAGTCTTAATCACAGTAGCAACATGTACTGTGCAATATTAAATATGTAAATGTTACAGGAATTCACACCTTAGGCATTGTGTCTTTCAACTTCCTTTAGTATGAAAACTGCTGGTAGCTGTTGTGTATTAACCCACTAAAGACTGACGGAAAATTACCAGACCTTCTTTAATGGAATACATTTCTTTTGTTGTAAACAGTAATTAGGAACCAATGTCGATAAAGTCAAGTGCTACAGACTAAATCACTGAATGGTACTGGGCTGTAAGTATCATCAGAGATGAAGGCCGCCACAGTCCCAGTTTGGCGGCCCAGATGTATTTGTTCTGGCATTTTTGGCTATTTCTGACATGCTGATTTGAGTTCTTGAGCTCTTGGACACAGTGGCGCAGCGGGTGGCCAGGTGTAGGTAGGTGTGGGTTCGTATCCAGTTCAGTCTGTGTGGACTTTGTATGTTCTTGCCATGTCTGTGTTGGTTTCCACGTGCAGTCCGGAGACATGTGTTGTAGATGAACTGGTGACACCATGTTGCATATAATATGGCAGTGAACAGGTGTGTGTGTGTGTGTGTGTGTGTGTGTGTGTGTGTGTGTGTGTGTTCACCCTGCAATGGACTGATGCCCTGTCCTGGGAGAACTATCCTTTGGTACCATGTCACCATACTTTGCTTTGCACCCAGGATAAACTCTGGGCTGCTGTGACCCTCACTTGGGTTTGGGAAAGCGTGTGAGTGAATGAGAGGAACTTCCTGAATTCTTTGACCTGGAGGGAAAACTTAATCCTTAGATAAGAGCTGAACAAATTGGCAGATCTGCACAAAATCTGGAAAGGGGATTCCTTGGACTGCACCCTTTAGAAAGGATTACTGACCAGTTAATGCTGGTGATATGGTCGAAATGGGATGGCTTATTTATACGATGTGACTTCTCTTTTCGGCACATATGCTCTCGCTTGTCATTCACTGACTGCGTCGGCACCCAACATGAGACGTGGTGTGTTCTGAGATGATGTCCTGCACGCCTGAGTTGAATTCAGTTGTCATATGTCTGGTTTTAACCCAATGAGCAGCAGACCTAATGTAGCTGACCTTCTTCATCCAGAATAACTAGTCGCATGGCCAGGAACATTTCCACAGTAACTCAGTTTTCCATTTGAAACCTATACCTTTGGCTATAAATTATTTTAGCTTTGATCACCACATTCTGACAAAGTGCGAAGGTATATTTAGAAAAGATCAGAGGTGTTGTGGAAGACAAGGTTGGTATCGCTTGTTTATTGAATTTGACGCACAAGAAAGACAACTAACACTGACAGTTTGAACACAGCTATATAGTCATTTTGTTCACAGCCATTGTTTATACTTTTTTTTAAACTTTTTATCTTTCACTACAATGTACGTTAAAATTACATTTTTAGGTAATAGATTTAAACTGACGGGACAGGAAAGCAATAAAACCATCACACGAATCTTATAGGTAAAAACATTTTATCCAAGCATATGAATACTTTTCTCTTTTTTAAATTTAAGCAAATGATAGCTTTATTGCATGTAGTATTAAAGTGGTAAACAATGGAGTATTACATTTTCCAGATTATTCCTGTACAATAGGGACAGTTTTGTAGAAATCCTCCAACTTGTGAATGACCAGCAGCACTGAAGGCTTGCAGCATGAGTGGAGGTGAGGACAGTGGACTGGCCAGTCAGCAGCACAGCAATGACTTTCCCAGACACTGGGGGTTGGTGGTGCCAGGGATCAAGGGTCACAGTTGTGCGGTCAGGAAGGAGTCACCTTACTAGTGGACACAGAGGAAGTCTGGGTCCTCGAGGAGGCAGTGGTGGTCTCCTCATCACCGAATGGGTTCTTGCCGCAGCACACAGTAGTGATCATGCAGTTCCGAAACTGTGGGGCGGGGCAGCACAGAGAAGCGTCACACTTCACACACTTGATTCCACACATCCTCTTCACTCTTACAGTACATACACACACACACACACACACACACGCTTATTTACTGGCCCTGAATATATTCCATATCCCTCCTGAATGGACCCTAAGATTCTGCTGGTTGGTTCAGATCCTCCAACAGTTCCATAACACTTTCATAAACGTATTGCTATCATAGAAACATGTGGTCTAACTTTAATGTGCCAAAATCTGCAAAAAATTATGGGTAACTCTACAAATCAGTTTAGGCCACATGTTCATATGATACTGAGTTACTGAGTAATGCATTTATCAAAGTGTTGAGTTCTTTTTGAGTCACCCTGCAGTGTTTGTACTCTGTATTCTCCTCAAATTTTGCCGTCTTGTTACTTGTCTGGTGTCCTTATGTTAAAGTGACTAAATGACCTTCCACCAAGTCAAATTCCTAAATCAAGTAGCATAACATTCACCAAAACACACAGCTGCTGTAACCTAATGACATGAACTCAGTCATATCATATACAACTAGTTTCCCTCAAATACCTTCAGACAAAGACAGGCTTCTGAGTTTTTTTTGCTTCCTACAGTTACCGCTGTGTGGAAATCTTATTTCTCTAATTTCTGGCACTAAATACACTTAAGCCATTGGACTGTTTCTGTAAAGACTGTGAACAGCTATTCGGTGCAATACTTTAGACTTGGCTCTAAGCACGAGAAAAATGACTTCAACCACCATCAAGTTCCATCATCACGGCAATCCTGATGTTAGAGTTCACATACGTGGAATTAGAGGAGCAGTAAGCCGTGCTATTAATCATCAGCGAGAAGCCTCTCCGCTCCCCTGTAAGGATTAGCTGAACTCTCCCTTCTCGAGGATTACAGTCGAGCATCACTTGATTCTTTCTCATTAGCTAAGCGTGTCACATGATGTTGACCCCCCTGCAGCTTCATTAATACAAGTCACTGGTTATTTCATTTGTGACTAAACCTGAATGGTCATGTTAAGAAACATGACTTGGTGCAGAAAGCCAAAAGCAGTGATTTTAGTGTTTGGGGAGGCTCACGTCACCTGTCTATTGAGCAGGATGTAGATGACCGGGTTGTAGAGGGCAGCGCTCTTAGCGAAAAAGGCCGGGATGGTCATAAACACGGGCCCAAAGTCGGTGCCCTGATTGGCGAAGATGTACCAGGCGACGCTGGCATACGGTACCCAGCAGATAAGGAAGGAGATCACCATGACAACCACCATGCAGGTCACCTCCTTCTCAGCCCGCTGCGTGGTCTCAGACTCCTGCTGCTGAGCCGCTGCCTGCAAACACACACGCGCACACTGAGTGACCTCTGTGTTACCCCTCACACACACACACCATCTGGCAACCTCTGTGTCATCATTCACACACAATCTGGAAATCAGTGTTACACATAGACAGCCGCAATATGACAACCTGTTTTATTCTACATTGTCTATTTGTAGTATGTTTACACACAATATTTTCAGTACGTTATTGAAAACATGTACTGTAATTGAAGACACAACGTACACACACACACATCGCTGGTGCTCTTACCGCTCGGACTGTACACAGCAGGCGGCTGTAGCAGAAGAATATGATGGTGAGCGGGATAGAGAAGTGCAGGATGAACATGTAGATGACGAAGGACGTGTTGTTGATCTCTGGCTTTGGAGTATAGTAGTCAATACCACAGGAGCACTGCATGCCCTCTGGGATGTACCTACATGCGTACACACACACACACTTGTGTCTGCCTTTAATGGCAGGGATTTCATAGTGACACCCACTTCAAATGCAGTAAATGATTCCCACCCTCCAACAAAACTCTGAAACATATAAACAACAAGGCTCTCCTAGTGTTTCATTGTTGCAAAGAAAAGAGCTGATTCAATTTTTATAAAAAGATCTTGTTTCCTATTGTCTCCTCAATGTCTGTTTTTCAGAGTTTTCATCCTCTTGCCAATGTTTTCTTTCAAAATTCCCCTAAAACCAGAACGAGGCCACACACATGCTATATAAAGCAGCAGCAACAGTTTTTACCTTGTGAGCTTTATGGTGATGTTGCATAAAGTCCAATGATTTGAAATAATGGAAAAAGTATCAGACCTGGTATCTGGCTATTTGTCCTTGGCACTGAAACTGAACTTTCCTGACTGAAATAATGCTGGTTTGTGGCTGTGAGATACTTTATCTCAGTGTACAGCTGAATAAACATGTAAAACTGTAGCCTGCTGGAGTCAGTCTTAAAAACATGGCCAAAAATCTGAATGATGTACAGTGATAAGAATTTAGAAGCTAGGCTTAAGAACCCACACGTCAACTTTGTCCCGTAGGCTTTCTCCGAATATGGGCGATCTGCATACCTGGACCAGCCGAGCAGCGGTGGCACGGCACAGGTGAGCGACATGATCCACGTAAGAGCCACCCCGATGATGGCATGCGTCTCCCCAAATCGGAAACTGCTGACGGGTTTGCACACCACCACGTACCGCTCCACTGCCAGCACCACCAGGGACCACAGCGCGATCTCCCCTGCCAGGGCCCAGAGAAACACCCCGGCGAACACACTGCTTACTCCGGCACCCTTTTCTTATGGCTTTCAGGAGCTCCAATAGACTGTAGCTAGAGGCTAAACTGAAGGATTTTAGAAATTGCTTCATCCTGTGGCAGATTAAAACCTTTATCTGCTACTACTCTGGCACGCAGTCTTAACCTGACATGTTTCTTAGTCAACGTGAAAGAAAGAATTTTCATTCAAAAATTCAGCATCTCATTCAAATCTCAGTTTCTCTTGCATGAAAGGGTGGGACTTGCAGTAAATGGATTTCTAAGCACTGTGGAATGTATATAGAGATCATTCAGTGTATTGCAAAATAACTGACAGCCCCCCTTTGGAGAAGTAAGAATATGAAGCAAAATTTTTTTTATAGATCTGCTGTGAGTGTTTTTGTGCTTTCATGGATGTTCACATGAACACAGCTGAGCTTCTCACCTCCCATGGTAGCAAAAAAGCCCTCAATGTTGCAGCCCATGACCCCCAGGACGAAGTAGCCATGCAGGGCAGTGTAGAGGGTCGTGGTGAAGCCCCCGACCACCATGAAGAGGTCAGCCACCGCCAGATTGAGGAGGATGTAGTTGAGTGGGGTGCGGAGCTTCTTTTGCTGGATGGTGACGTAGAGCGTGAGGAAGTTGATGGGAAAGGCCGTGATGATGAGGAACAGCATGTAGGCGGCCAGCAGGGAGAACTTCCAGGGCTCGGCCAGGTAGTACTGGGGCGACTCAAATGGGCTCCGCACCAAACCCGTCTTGTTGGACATTGGCACGTAGAAGTTGGGACCCTCCGTTCCATTCATGGCTGCAGTTTCCCACCTTGTGTTTCAACAGACAGTGGACTGAGGTGCAAAGTGCGGTGGACGAGGTGGCCGGCGCTCTTTTTAAATTCTTGGCCAGGATTAGCTTTGGAGTGCGAGGGTGGCTGTCAGCATGAAGGGATTTAGGTTACGCTGAACAGGAGTAATCCAGAAAACAACAGATTGCTGTAGTTTAAACTCAGCATTGAAGCAGCAGTTCAGAGACAGGTCACAAAGACATGGGACAAACTTAATCATTCTGCTTCACGTCTAACACATTTAACTGGCTTAGGTGAGTGCGTGAGTCCATTACTGAATTAGTTTAGCAGGTGTAGAGTGAGACACACAGCCAGTATGGAATGGAAAGCCTTCAGTCCATTTTATCTTTACGGAGCTTCTCTTGCCCTCTCTCTCTTGCTCGCACACACACACACACACACACACACACACACACAACGAAAAGAGCTGTATATTAGTTTTACAAAATTTTTATTTTATTTTATTTAAAAACTTTGTGAAGTCCTGATCCAGCTTATACAGCTTAAATACCATACATCATGATTTCCATGTAAAAATATACATTTTGAAATTACATGTCTGTGCAACAAGAACTGTAAGACATTTTAGCACAAACATTTTAAGATTATACATTATACTGTATCTCAACACACATTTGGACAATGGAAATATGCAGTTTTTTTGCTTTGTATCTGTTCTGGCTTTATTGTCTATAAATACAGTTTATTTATACAATTACAAACAAGATACAAACCAAAAGATGTTCTGTAGCCAAAATATAGACCATGTTTCTCAAAATCACGGAACCACCCTGTAAATCCCTGAGAATGTGATCCACTTAATCCCATCGACTTGATTGGTTTAAGCGTTTCTTTTGTAATGGGCTGTAATGACGGGGGGTCATGCCATCATTATTGTTCAAATTAGAAATGTATATAGATGTACAGATGAGTACAGGTGGTATCTAACATGGATCCCGGGGGGGCCTTAGTTCGGCTCATCGATGGGCCTGCGGCAGTAGGGACAGCTGTTGTGTTGCAGGACCAACAGCTCATAGTCTTCGCTGTGGAACATCTGTGAGGAGACACACAGTGGCGTCATATGGGGGGGGGGGCATAACTGAATTCCCATCAGTTTCAGGACATTAAACTGTAACAGTGGACTTTTTGTGAAGAAGAAGGTGACTCACACTAGTTTTTATGGGACAGAACTTTCCACATGCAGAGAAACAACCAGCTCAGTACAATGGTTTTCCTGGGAGTTCACATCTGTGCGAAGGGCAAACCTTTTGGACACAACATACAGTACGTGTGTGTCTGTGTGAAGGGTTAAGGGGCAGGTGGTACCTGGAAGCATGAAGGACACATTGTGATGCTGACATCAGGCAGCAGGGAGCGGTAGTACTGCCAGCTGAGGGGCTTCGGCCAGCGCTTGATCAGCACATCCCGGCGGCTCATGGAGCGCAGCACAGCCCTGCTCACCACCACGGGCACAAACTCAGAGCCGCCTTGCTGTGGTGGTGTGCGCACACACACACATACACAGATGAGAAACTGCATGCAGTTCAGTGTTCCACAGTAAGAGGCTCATGAAGCCCAATATGGGCAAAACAAAAATTCCAAGTCCTATCAAAATTGACCAGTTTAAATACAACATTCGACTTGACCGTTCCAACGTTTTACTACATTTTAAGATAGGTTGGAGTAATTGTCATGTGCCTTTAAAAAATGAAGCTAAAAAATGAGTTCAGTGTGTCGCCACAGGAGCAGAGCCTCTTCATTTATGGATCTGTTTTCCTCTCTCTCGACGTCCTACTTCTGCTCACCTCAAAGCTGAGCTTGGCCATGAAGGGGTCGTCCTCTGGGGCGTCCGTGCCGTCGTCCAGCCTCAGCGACTGCGATTCTGACACCATTAAAGAAAACTGCTGCTGCTTAAACATGATCCTTCATGCTAGCTGATACCTCATGAAAATGAAAGCCATGCAGCTTCCACAAGCAGCTGCTATACAGCATAGTCTGCTCTCTTTAAGAATTACAGCTTGGAATTGAATACATTTAAAGTAAAATAAATGAGTGTAATTTTTGTAAATTCAGCCAAAAAACGCACAGGAAGTGCCTCAGGAACAATAAACATCTAGTTTGTATTTTAACTGAAGTACAACTGTCATACAGGAAAAGTACCAGTTTAAATGTATTTATACAAATATTCAGGTTGGGGGGAGAGGTATGTGCAATCTGTACATCTCCTGGCAATTTATTTTGTTTATGCAAAACAAAGTCATTTAAAGTGGACCATTAACAGTACAGTTACTGTTGTCAGTAAGAACTGACACCAGGGTACAAAACCTGAACACCTGTTGGCACCATTTTCACTCTGTCCAGCGTGAACAAACCCTAATGGTTCACAGCCAACTGCTTCACTTAATCCATATGAACAGATGGATCATTTTCATCCCACATTGGGGGGGGGGGAATTCTGACTTCCCAGACCTTCCAACTATTAAGATGATTGTTGTTCCAAAACTTTTCCTCTGGGATTTTACAGGGTCCTGCAACTGTAGCTGTTGGTTCCTCTGTATGATTTCAACATGCACTGCACTGTGAAAGAGGTCCTTTTGTAACTTAATATATGGTTAAGGTGTGACTATTAGTGTTTCCTTAACTGGAACATCTCCCCTAAGCAACTGAGGTTTGCATACCACCTGCTTACCCTCTTTCACATGCAGATGACTCACTTTTCCTGCATCAATTCAGGGTGAGTACATGTATCAAAGTACTCACAGCAGGAGGTGAGATTTAAACTGCAAGGTCGCAGTTCTTATGGGGCCAGGAGGAGTTGGAGCCCTGGGAAATGTTGGGCAAGTTGGGGGCTGCAAATGGGCAAAGTCTGGGCTTCCAACTGCTTAATTTGACTGTGTTGTTCAGGATTGACATTTGACAACTAAGAGCTTTTTCTGACAGAAGAACCCAGGCTGCAACTTTACCTAGTTGTTTGGGTCAACTGTGGGCACCTTTGCACCATTTTGCTGGTCTCAGTTCTTTTGCTACAGCAATATAAGGATAATCAGTTTATACTATATTTCATGATTTGGTGTTGTAGCATTTCAGTGTACAGTGTAATAAAAAGTCTGATTTCCCAGAAACACAGCGTGCAAAGACCACCAAATTCAGGCACGATTGGGGTGACAGTGGACATTTTCACCTAATTTGATTCTAGATAAATTTGACTGCTAATTTCTCTGGAACCAAACGGGGGATTAGAGCACCTTGTGCAGGCAGTTGGGGGGGGGGGGCTACAACTGGGCAAAATTTGGGCTTCTAACTGCTCGCTTTGGCCCAGCCCCTACTTCCTCACTCATCCTTTTGTTTACAGCACTCGTTCAAATTTAGAACAGCTAGATACCGGCTATTCTGGCTAGTGCCCGCGGTAATAAATGAGGACCGAGCGAAAGAGTGATCTGAGCCGAGAGGCAAATATGTGATAGGCAAATGTGTCTGGTTCTTGCTCTGTCTGGGTTTCTTCTCCGTGAGCTGTGACCATTGTGCCCTTCAGGGCGAGCTGTCTAAATCCCACAGGCTAAAAGGTTTGTGTCATTAGAGCTGCATCCAGAGCTACAGTAAACCTATTAGCCCAGACGGCTAAGATGGCTTAGTAGTGAAAGCTTACAGCGCTTAAGTGAATCAAACCCAGAAAAGGCCAGGAGTTTGGTGACAGCTGAAACGCTGTGAGGTACAGATGCCGGCTGGCAGACTACAGTGAGCAAAACAGCTTCTGGATGAAAGACCTGCCCTGGATCGACTGAGTGGCCAGGGAAAGATGCGGTCTAACTTTGTTACCCCCATGATCTACTTCCACTGTCACTTTACAAAACCTCCAAACAGCAATGACAGCTGGACACTGCTGGTTTGAGGGGAAACGCATACACACACCACAACCTGGAGAGCCAACACTGCCATGTTTCCTGCAGGTCAAACCTCTAATGAAGCAGCAGCGTGATGGGTAAAACCCTTCCTGAAACTACTGATAGATATTGGCCATGTAGAGTTTGACATTCTGCTGGCTTGCAGTAAACACAGGCAGACGGAGTGACTGGTTTGCATGCGACAAGTGAATGATGATTGGTTACTACATGTTGGCCCCCTGGCTTGTATGTTCCAGGTGACAAGGTGATTGGTGAGCAGGAGCTCAGGTGCCAGAGCATACCGCCACTGTTCATCTCTTGCCACCACGCCTCTCGCCGCTCCACCCGTGGCACCTCCAGGTCGATAAGGGACACTGCCTCCTCATCACTGATGCCCTCCTCCAGGTAGAACTCCACCAGAGGGAGCACTTCTACAGGGGCACACAACACCACACAGATGCACTGACATCACAGCAAAGCAGGGAATGGATGGGATAATGAATTTGTGTCACTGAGTGGGGTGCTGAACCTAATCTCATGCTACTTGCATCAGTCGGTTTAAAATCTCAGCTTCAACGAGCTTTGAACAACTGTTCCTCCTCCCCCTGTGGGGTGGACACTGCCCACTGGGCAGCTTTTACAACCTTCCAGCACACTGGGACTGAGCTGCACTACAAGTGGCCCTATTGCACTGACGTCTCTGGCAGCTGGTGACAGGCAGCCATTGGCTCTGTGCAAACACGGCAAAGGCACCCAGATGTTCCACTGCTTATCAGGTGCACATCTGCCAGATATCTGCAGCAAATCGGCACACATGCACTCCCTGATAAATGATGTGTGCGATAACATCCATAGGGGTTAAGTCAGTGTTGCCGTTGAGCAGTGCAGGTCTTCTGGCTCAACCTGTCCCTGACATCAGACCCAGCTCCACTCCAGCCATGGACGGTTTCCCGTCTTTCATTTCCATGGTTTGCACACCTGGCACAAACCCCTCAGCAGACTTAATAACTCACACTCGTGCGCAGGCCTTCCATCCCCTGCTGAGACCACCCTTGTCTGCACTGTATCTGCTTACACTTTACCTGAAGGCCAAACTTGACCCACAGCATAAATAAAATGTGTGCTTGAAAAAAGCTAGACGTAGAGTAATCTGGGGGAAAAACCATCTCAATTAATGGTCTTTTAACACTAACTTTGAGTAATTTGACCTGGTTCAGCATTGTAAAGAGTGGTGGTGGGGCCACTCACCGTACGAGGAGGCTGAGAAGATGAAGGGCTGCCTGCAGTTGATGCACACGTTGCCCTGGTTGTTCAGCAGGGGGTTGTTGGTAGAGCAGCGGTAGCACATAGGGACAAGGTCCTGCCACACAAACACACACACACACACACACACACACACACACACACACAGTTTATTTGTACAGCACTGTAGACTATGACCAGTACAGGTGTCATTTGCTTATCTCAAAGCACTAATATTTATGTATTGAATGCACTGATTTAAAGGTAAAACGGTTAAGTGATATACAATATGTTATTACTGTTTACTTTTTACTTTCTGACCTGGGCAGCACCAGCTAACTCAGTACAGCAAATAATTCTGAAACCCTCACTCTGACAACACATGGAAATGCATGAAAGCTGATAACAAAAAGCTTTTGCACATTCAGTTTTTGTGAAAAAGGCCATTTATTTCATTGGGAGATTTTCCACAAGGTCAGTTTTTCAAGGTCTACCATCTTTGTAAAGACAAACTTTTCAGAAATGTCCTCAGCAAGGTTAAACACACACACACACTCACACACACACAAAACGGTCAAAGCCAGGCACATGGGCTGTAACCCTGACACATGCCTACATGCACACACACAGATGCACCACAAACAGGCCTCTTGTGACACGGGATTGAGGGCTGCTTGCTCTGCTAGATAAGAGCTCAGCACATCATCCATCCAGCTGACACACAACTAATGGAATTCAAACACTCCAAACACAACAGCAACACTAACACTGCTGCAGTGCAGTCCATAATTCAGAGGGAAACTTGGGTAACAGGCCAGGTGCATGCTGGTACACAGTGTGGCCCAGTGGTTCCCAAACTTTTTTGGCTGCATCCCTGAATATAGCCTCATCCTCACCTGGTGTCCCTAAATGCTGAGACATGCAGTGTTGTTTGATATGTTTATTCAGTTTTACTGAATTAATTACAACACAGCGATTTATAAACAATTTTAACTGGACATGAAAATGAGACTATTACACAATCAAGGATGTTCTCCCCAGCTGCCAGGGTATGATTCATTGAGGTGAGGCCCTCTTAAGTTTGCTAAAATTACAGTGCCACCTATAGTATAACACTATTAGAAGAGTGCAGCTTAACAGCAAACTGCATGCTGGTTTACATGACCTACAAGTTTCGAATGTGAACAAACCTGGTTGTTATTATTTCAAGTGTATTTGGGTGCTGTTATCTACAGGTATCCCACTTCACTCATTCTTTCAATAATCCTTCATGCTGCATCAGTGAGGTGACCCCTTATAACCCTGTACCGTGTTTTTTTTAAACACCCCCTGACCCTCATTTGGGTTGTGACCATGGGATTGGGAGCCACTGGTATGTGGGGTGGTGAGACGGACCATGACCCTCACCTCGTTGTCGTGGAAGGGCTTGGAGCGCACGGTCAGGCTGCCTAGTTCTATCGACTCCTGAAAGCGGGCGGGGAGACGCAGGCCCTGCAGCTTCTCATAGGCATGGCGTGCCAGCTTGAAGGCACCCAGAGCCTTGCTCTGCTTGGCCAGGGTGTACAGTGTGTTTCTGGGTAGGTGTCAAGGACCGTCCACACGGGAGTCACTCGGCCCTGGTGTTCCACTTCCTGTCACAATGTCCCCACCCCATGTCTGCAGGAGCTAAACAAAAGCAGACCTGTTCCCACTCAAGCTTTTTTCCATTAGGATCCCGCTTGGAGTTTAAAAAAACAACGGCACAAGGTCAACCGCTTGCAGCTGCAACCTTCAACGGTGTTACCGCATTAGTTAAAACAGCAGTGGTCCTAATGTGGTCCAGAGGGTTCACTGTCCTGCTTTTAACAGCTTTCTCTGGTCCTTAGGTGCAGGATGTTGGTTGTGTGCGATCAGACAGACCGGGAGCGGCGCGAAGCATGTTTAAACAGCACGGGGTGACAGAGCTGGGCGTGGAGAAGGTGAGTGGTTTAAACATGTCCTTCCCGGTCGAAGCCGCTCTAGGGTTGCATCCCCACCTGGCAATCAGGCCATTGTTTTCGGTAGAGAAGACACGCGCTTCCCTGGCGACTGGCACTCTCCCATCCCCTCCCTGTCCCGTGTGTTTGGCTGCTGTTTATTTACGCTGCCCTGTCTGTGCCGGCGAACCCCTCAGCTCTTCCTGGAGGAACACAGAATTCCCACAGGGGAGGAACTGTCACCGCTTTTCACCCCGAGCTCAACACGGTAATGCGCACAGGTTGTAACCAACACTTAGTCATCTGCATACTTCGTATAAGTGGGAGAAGCTCTCCAGACGGCTGTGATAAATCGCGGCAGCGGAGCCGTATTTAGAATGGATCACTGATGGATTACGCTAATGTTTCCCTGTATTATTAATATGTAATGTGCCGGGCATGTTTGAATTGGGTGTTGCTGTGGTAACGCGTGTGGCCAGAGGTGGTGACCTCTGCAGATGCGGGAAGGATACACTTTGGAGATACCCAGGGGCACCTCCTTGGTGAGGTTGTGCAGAAGGAACCTGGAAATGTTGAAGAGGGTTTCAGGGAGATGGGAGCTGAAGGGTTCGTCCTGTAAGAAGCACAGAGGACAGAGGGAAAGAAAACATGTGGTAGCCCTGTTTGTCTTTGGGTCCTCTGGTCATAACGCAAACGTACACCTACGCTGCACCACACAAAAGAGCGCAGTGAAAAGGCCGAGAGCTGTGTGTTTGGCTGCCGTCTGACGTCGTACTGTAGTTGCGCTGCTTACGGACGCAGGACTTGGACTTCCTGCTCTGGAATCAATCAGAGGGTTTCCTCACATGGGGCCGTTAAAAGAGAATTTTGGAAAACAAACACGGAACAGAAAGCCAGATTCCAGCGATTGTGTGCCGCCCAGAAAAGCACGCAAAACGCAGAATGTTCTGGATGGTGAAAAGCAACAGTATGCTTGTGCAGTGTAGCAGTAGGAGGACTGGTAAATGTGGTAGTTTGTACCACATAGGGCCGAATAGTGCTAAATGTCATAGAATGAAGGGGCAAACGCAGGAGGTGTGTAGTGCAGGATGAACATGGTAGTTTGTACAATTTTGTGCTTGAGGGGGTAGTAAAAGAGGTTGAAAGTGAATGGAGTGGTAAATGTGGTGGTTTGTACCGTGTAGCGCTGGATGGAGTGGTAAACGTGGTAGAGTTCAGCCAGGTGCTGGAATCTGTGGAACATCTTCAGCATGTCGTCCTTCTTGTTTTCGTTTTCTGGAAAACAGGAAGAAGTAACAAGGATAGCAGGGCGTTTTACACTCACAGCAGTGCTGACGGGGCTCTGGAAGGCACCTGGGTGTGTGTTCACGTGTGTACCTCGGGCAATGTCCAGGCACTGCATGGAGAGCATCCAGTAGTAATAGGCCGCGTCGTTGAACCTGCTCTCCACCACGGCATTGTGGGTCAGCTGCTCCAGCACCTTGACGGCCTCATCCTGCCAGCCGGCCTTGTGGAACGCTAAAGCAAGAGTCGGCTGGTTAGCAGGGAGCCAAGGTGCTGCCACCTCAGTGATTAAGGCATTGGGCGTCGCTGTTCAGCAGGGGACACCCAGTGGGAGGTCCAAGTTGGGTCCCTGTCACTGGACCACATTTTCTTTTATTGTAGTTTGTTGGTTTGTCTGCTGCTTTTTACCAAAGTGACTTTGAATGTTAAGCTACAGCAAGTTGCTCATTTGTACACCTGGGTAATTTTTACAGTATCAGTTAAGTGCCAGTTCCTTGATCAAGGCCACTATAGCAGGAGGTGGCATTTGAACATTTGGCATTTGTCCTTCAAGCACAAGGTGACAGTTCCAAGCGCTACGCCACCTGCTGGCGCAGTGAACGAAGCTATGTGAAAAGAGGAGGAGCAGCTTCTCCCTCAAAGCGCTGCACATTGGCGGCATCTGGCCCGCATCAGAGCACATTAGCGAGGAGAATTCTCTCGTCTGCTGAGCAGGAGAGCAGAGACAGCTGCACCTCATTACTGTACCGCGGTACATGTCCACAGTAACAATGATACATTTCAGATGCAGTCTGATCCACAAAATTCCTGCCTCCAACTATCGCCCCATTGCTGTTTCGAGGCATTAATGTCACAGACTGCAGGTGAGCAGACAGACCTCCACAGCGCTCGTAATGGGGTAAAAACAAATCCTCTGTTGTACTTGGTTCTTCAGAAGATGAATTGGAATTAGTGGTGCTGAGCTCCTGCCCATCTCTACAAACATGGCAGGAAAACAAACATGTGCTGTATTTGTGTAGCTACATGTTCTGCATGTTGTCATTATACAGCAATATAATGACAGAATTGCCACGGAGCAGCATTTTCCCCACATGGGTCATTGAAAACACGGTCATTAAATGGTAAATGGGCTGTAAGCACAGACTGCAACTCGGACACAGCAAATGCCTTGCAGATCAGCAGCATGGCGGTGCAGCGGGTAGTGTTGGTGTAGCGTCTCCTTGGCTTTTGAACCTTGCACTTTGTCCCTGTGTCCCTTCGCCCAGGCAGGAGACTCACCCTTCTGCGCTTCCTCGAAGCGGTCGTTCTCAGCCAGCCACTGCGCATACGGGACGTACACGTCGTTCTTGAACTGGGGGTGCTTCTCCACTAGCCCAAAGGCCTGCAGGGAGTTGGGGAGGCGGTCAGAGGTTCACCCTGAGACATCTTCTCACGCCAAGCATCATTCATTACTATTTAAGCATTTAGCTGAAGCATTTCTCTAGCGCAACTTAGTGTTGGGTTTGTATGCTAAGCTACTTCTAACTATTAATTCATTTGCAAAGATTGGTCATTTTTACTGTATCATTCAGGGTAAATATGATCAAGAGAACAGCAGGAGATGTGATTCATACCAGGGTCCTTTGAAGGCAAGGTGGTTCTACCCCCTACACCACCTGCCATTACTGCTGCTTACACCCTTTCCATAGGTGCTGTAACTTATACAGAGTTGAGCTCTGCTTTTGTTGTGCAGTCGTGTTGGGGTGGGTTAACCATGTCCCACAGTTATGGGTCCTGAGGGGTGAGACATCCTCACCTCATCCCACTGCCGCGCCTCCACGTGCAGCAGAACCAAGGAGCGCAGGTCGCCCATCTTGGCGTAGATCTCAGCTGCGTAGCCATGGTGTTTGAGCTTCCTGAAGTGGGCAGCGCACTTGGCCAGCGGTTCACGCTCCGCCTTGTCCAGCTTCCTCGCAATGTCAATCAGCCTGCGGGAGCAGGAACCCATTAAAACGACACGATTTGTTCCTCCAAAGAGACTTGTTGAACTGCTAACTCTGACTTCCCCATTTATACAAGGTGAGTACCTGGCTTAACTGTTTTAGAGCAGGGATTTGAACCCGCAACCTCCAGGTTCAAAGGAAGCGGCTCTAACCACTACGCCACCTACTGCCCTTTATCTTCCGTTCCCACATTTTTCATAACTATTATTGTTGTTTCAGTGATTGTCTCAAGTTTGAGCAGCTCGCAGCAGCTTCACGTTGGTGGAGCCCTTCAGGAAACACAGCGACGGCACAGCAGATAGTGCAACAATGAGGCAGGACATGGGAGCTCTGATAGCTCTGCCTCACTGCGCCACATCCCCCCCGTGACATCCCACTCGGCAACCGACCCCTTTCCCATGACTTCATTGTGGCCTCAGACCAGCACTTCTACGCAGGAAATACACACACACACACACACGGAGCAGTGGGAAATGCTGCCAGGCAGATCAACACAAGAACTATGGAGGGCCAGGAAACAGACACCTCAGAGCAGAGGCACAGGGGAGGCCCTTCAGTTCAGGCTCATATTCTCCCATCCCGTCTGGCTACTGCTACACATCAATATTGCCTTTTTATTCAGTGCCCTAACATATTCTCACCGAGGAAGCAACACTCTCTCTCCCTCTCTGTGTGTGTGTTTTTCTCTCAGACACACACACACACACACACACACACACAATCTGTTCAGAACACAGAACAAGCTATGGGGGGGACCCACATGTCCATCCAGCCGTGTTCCCCGATGATGTCTATCGCCTTCAGGTGCTCGCCAGCTGACAGGTACATCTCAGCAGCCGCCCGGGGCTCATTGATGTTGCATGCCCAGTCCGCCTGCTTGGTGATCAGCATTTTGGTGTCTTTTGGGTCAGCAGAGCCAAGGAAGTCCTGTGTACACATCATTTCCTCATGGTCAGAGGTCAAAGGGCGAGGTCATGGACACTGGCTTCCTCTTCCACACTCCTCACCAGACAGCACAAACACTCCAGGAGAAGAGCAAACAAAGAGAAAGAACCTGTGTCAACTAACCCCACCCCCCTGGTGGTGAGACCTTGGACCAGGTGGGGAGGTGGGGGGGGGTACATGTGCGCAAACGCACTTCACAGCGAGCCAAAGCTGCACCTGTGCAAGACACACTTCTCCCTGACCACACAGAGCCAACAGGGCAAGGAGCTCAGAGCGAGTGGCCAGATTAGCAAGATAAATGCAGCTGTTGTCTTTTGGGGAGACAAAAGTGGCACTGCAGGGAGCGCCTCACCTTGGCGAACTCAAACATGCGCAGGTCTGTGTACATGCTGAGCGCACGCGCATCGCAGCTGGCCCGCTTGTACAGCTTGGCCGCCTCGTGGAACTTCCCCTGGTAGGCAAAGACGTCGGCCAGGAACAGCTCATTGTTGCTCTCGCCGCGCTTCTTCCGCTCCTGTGGACCACACAGGGGACCTGTTACCACTGCTTGGGACACACACACACGTCCATGCTATCACAAAAATTGTGGACACACACAAGACACTAGAATACCCTGAGGCACAATGAGGAAGCAGCATGTAAACACACAATCACACACTTGTGCACAGCCAGGCCTCCGTCTACCACAACACACTAGTGTTCCTGATGCGAACAACCTGGCCAACTTTCATCAACACGCAGCGTACGCCCAATTAAAGCTGCTCTCATGAACACACACACACACACACACACACACACACACGTGTGCGCGCTTCAGGGAAATGAAGCAACAAGGAACTTCAAAAACCTTTCATCAAAGTACCGTGACTCTTTCTAACTATTTTGCTGGAGACTAAATGAATCTTATCACAGGGCATGTTTATGAAAGCACATGATTGCATTTGTTCTCCCAACGTTTTTCAGATGTGTGTTTCGGGAACGAATGGAATTCCTCTCCAGGAGAGCTGGCAGGAGTCTCACAGGAACCGAAGCCCCGAGGGTGAAAAATGTGTTTACTCGAGGAAGTGTGTTTGCAGTACTCGGCGTACGTGTGCACGTCAGCTTTCCCTGGTGTTTGTTGCTGTGTCTGTGTGTGGGTGTTCAAATTTATATTTTAAAAAGCAGCAGCTGCCATGAAATTGTCCCCACTACCCCACATAGACTGCTGGGCCACAGAGTGGAGCTGGTTTTTGATACCCAACCATTATTAACAACTGTGTGTCCAGAAGAGGGTCACAGGGGTCCACAGTCTATCCTGGAAACATGGGGTGTGAGGCAGGATACACTGTGGATGGGATGCCACACACGTGAAAAGGACAATTTAGAGCCACCGATCCACCCAAAACATCTTCAGTCCAGCAACCCACTGGCCGACATCCTCTCCAACTGTGCCAACCGCCACTGTGTTCATTAACGCTGTGTACCGCAGTAAAAGGTCATCCCCCCAGTAACGCTTTCCCCGTGGAGAAGCTCCTCCAGCCTTACCTCGATGCTGTTTATAAGTTCCAGGTACCGCAGGTCTCGCACACGGATGAACGCCTGGAGGGGGGACACGAAGGACATATGTTCCACTGAGGGAATCCCCTTTCGCTCTTAACTCGCCCTCCATGTACACAGTCTCAGTGTTTCAGCAATTTTCCATTTTAATGAAACCCTAACCTCCCCTGGTATGTCCTTCTCCAAGGCAACAAGGGAACCATCCCGTTTGTACGAAGCAGCAGCATTACATGAAACCGCGAGCGGCAGCTGAAGCGAAGGCCAGACAGGCCGAGACCCGCTGCTGCAAAAACATCTTGCCAGGTTCACTCAGGAGGTAATAAAAATGAGCGCCTACAGCAGTCAGCATTTTAATCTAATGTTTCCTGACATTTATATGTCAGTCAAGTTGCCAGGAGGTGTAAACACTCAAGAAGGCCACACGCTGCCATCTAGTGGCCATAACCTGCAGTGTTGAGGGATCTGCAGTTTAACAATAATGTCATTTACATGTAAATTCCTTTTTATCTATTTCGGGTGATCAATTCTGATCAGCAGTAAAATACCCAGTAAAGACACAGGGAAGAGCCAGATTTGGGCGGGGGGGGGGGGACAGACNTTTTTTTTTTTTTTTTTTTTTTTTTTGTTTTTTTTTTTTTGGGGGGGGGGGGGGGGGGGGGGGGGGGGACAGACCTTCTTGGCTGTGTCAAAGTCAAGTCCCTCCAGGGCCTCCGTGGCTAGGTCCCTCCAGTCACTCTCCGTCACCCCCAGGCAGGCGATTTGATAGGCTTCTTTGAACATTTTCCTCTCCAGGTACTGGAACATGGGTGCAGACTGGAGAGGAAAAAGGAGTCACGCAGCGAACACGATGGTGGGAGGGACTAAAGAGCCCTTATCCATGTAAACCAGGTGAGTCTGACGACGAGACCAAAAAGCATAGACGGCTGCAAGCTCTCAAGTGGCACCATTGTGACAATCCAGCGTCAGTGAGTCTTCAGACATTCAAACCCTTCCTTGACTGTCACATTCAAACCTTCATCTGAACCCACAACCCAGGAGCTTTGAGGCACCAGAATATTCTGTGTTTTGCTGCGCCACTCAAATATATTTAAGACCAAAGAAGTTTCAGCAGTACCTGCGGCACCTCCACGGCAGACATGGAGTAGACGTGGAGGCAGAAGATCTTGGAGCCATTGTAACCCACCACGAAGCCCTGCAGCTTCTGCTGGTGCACGGGGAAGTTGCTGGCCTTGATGTTGAGGTAGCCGCTGCCGGAGAAGCAGAGCATGTCCTCGCATTGCGTGTTCCAGGCCACGCTGTTGGCGTTCGGCTCCTGTGGGTGGGAGAGGAGACATGAGCAGGGTGGGGTAGAACAGCCCAACTCTGGTGTGTAAATGGGCAGCTGAGGGTACAAAAGATCTGGCCCTACAGGGGCTGCCAATAATGTGACACTGAACATACAATGGTGCAGCACAGCGGAGAGGGAACCTGCGCTCAGACCTGGAACAACAGCTCCTTGGTGCGGATGTCGTACACCAGGCAGGTGCCGTGTTCGTCCACCACGGCCAGCTTCTTGCGGGAGGCGCTCATGTCCAGGCAGCGCACCGAGGTGGACTGCTTCAGTAGCGTGATGGCGAACGGGTTGTCTACAAAGATCTTCAGGATCTGTGCCACAGGGAGTGGGTGGAACACACAGGTGAGGCTGCACCCGGGGGAGGACAATGGAAACAGCTACTGCTTGGCCCGCTGGACACTACAGCACAGACATGTCCCCACAGGTCCACTGTCCCCACAACAGTTTGCTTATTTTAAATTAATTAGGACACTGCATATCGCTTGTCACCAAGTCTAGATTTACCTCATTTTAGTACCTCATGTTTTTATGTTGTTATATAAAATCTCAGCACTGAAAGAGCTGTGAGTCACACTAATGTGAAATACAATAAGACATAGACAAACCCCACATCCTTCAGTTAGAAGGCAACACCTCTAACTGGCGCTACATGTTGTCCCAGGTGAGGCTCCATCTCATGGTCTTACTTAAAGCATTTGTGAGCAAAATTAATACATGGAAGTGAACATTACTGTTGTCATGCCATTTCAGTTAATATATAACCAGTAACTAAGAAACTATTCACGAGTGAAAAGCGGGAGACTCACCGCCCCGTTCTTGAGGCCCACCAGCAGCCCCTCTCGGCCAGGCGGTCCGCCAATCACCTTGATATAGCGGATGAGAGACTCCATGAGCCACTCCCTCTCCTTGATGCTGTTGAATGAGAGACACTGAAGCCTCTTCTCCTGCAAGGGAGCGAGATGCGGGGGAGAGGGTGGGGTCAATACAACACTCACCAGCTTCCCCCCCCCCCCCCCCCCCCC